>JAKCOZ010000052.1:3607320-4157175 GCA_022605955.1 Rallus limicola | reverse complement strand
TGTCACTTTGGCTCTCAGCCTTTTCCTTTGCCTGGAAAGAGGGAACATGCCTGGAACCTCCTACGGTGCTTTTCTCGGCCCTAGCAGACTGCAGTTCAAAACATGCTAAACGTCCAGCAATAACTCCCAAAGTAAAGAAGCTAGGCATGAAAGGCATAGCTTGTCTGAAACCTCCTAACAGGACACACAAGCAGACCCTGTCACTTTGGCTCTCAGCCTTTTCCTTTGCCTGGAAAGAGGGAACATGCCTGGAACCTCCTACGGTGCTTTTCTCGGCCCTAGCAGACTGCAGTTCAAAACATGCTAAACGTCCAGCAATAACTCCCAAAGTAAAGAAGCTAGGACTGAAAGGCATAGCTTGTCTGAAACCTCCTAACAGGACACACAAGCAGACCCTGTCACTTTGGCTCTCAGCCTTTTCCTTTGCCTGGAAAGAGGGAACATGCCTGGAACCTCCTACGGTGCTTTTCTCGGCCATAGCAGACTGCAGTTCAAAACATGCTAAACGTCCAGCAATAACTCCCAAAGTAAAGAAGCTAGGACTGAAAGGCATAGCTTGTCTGAAACCTCCTAACAGGACACACAAGCAGACCCTGTCACTTTGGCTCTCAGCCTTTTCCTTTGCCTGGAAAGAGGGAACATGCCTGGAACCTCCTACGGTGCTTTTCTCGGCCCTAGCAGACTGCAGTTCAAAACATGCTAAACGTCCAGCAATAACTCCCAAAGTAAAGAAGCTAGGACTGAAAGGCATAGCTTGTCTGAAACCTCCTAACAGGACACACAAGCAGACCCTGACACTTTGGCTCTCAGCCTTTTCCTTTGCCTGGAAAGAGGGAACATGCCTGGAACCTCCTACGGTGCTTTTCTCGGCCCTAGCAGACTGCAGTTCAAAACATGCTAAACGTCCAGCAATAACTCCCAAAGTAAAGAAGCTAGGACTGAAAGGCATAGCTTGTCTGAAACCTCCTAACAGGACACACAAGCAGACCCTGACACTTTGGCTCTCAGCCTTTTCCTTTGCCTGGAAAGAGGGAACATGCCTGGAACCTCCTACGGTGCTTTTCTCGGCCCTAGCAGACTGCAGTTCAAAACATGCTAAACGTCCAGCAATAACTCCCAAAGTAAAGAAGCTAGGCATGAAAGGCATAGCTTGTCTGAAACCTCCTAACAGGACACACAAGCAGACCCTGTCACTTTGGCTCTCAGCCTTTTCCTTTGCCTGCAAAGAGGGAACATGCCTGGAACCTCCTACGGTGCTTTTCTCGGCCCTAGCAGACTGCAGTTCAAAACATGCTAAACGTCCAGCAATAACTCCCAAAGTAAAGAAGCTAGGACTGAAAGGCATAGCTTGTCTGAAACCTCCTAACAGGACACACAAGCAGACCCTGTCACTTTGGCTCTCAGCCTTTTCCTTTGCCTGGAAAGAGGGAACATGCCTGGAACCTCCTACGGTGCTTTTCTCGGCCCTAGCAGACTGCAGTTCAAAACATGCTAAACGTCCAGCAATAACTCCCAAAGTAAAGAAGCTAGGACTGAAAGGCATAGCTTGTCTGAAACCTCCTAACAGGACACACAAGCAGACCCTGTCACTTTGGCTCTCAGCCTTTTCCTTTGCCTGGAAAGAGGGAACATGCCTGGAACCTCCTACGGTGCTTTTCTCGGCCCTAGCAGACTGCAGTTCAAAACATGCTAAACGTCCAGCAATAACTCCCAAAGTAAAGAAGCTAGGACTGAAAGGCATAGCTTGTCTGAAACCTCCTAACAGGACACACAAGCAGACCCTGTCACTTTGGCTCTCAGCCTTTTCCTTTGCCTGGAAAGAGGGAACATGCCTGGAACCTCCTACGGTGCTTTTCTCGGCCCTAGCAGACTGCAGTTCAAAACATGCTAAACGTCCAGCAATAACTCCCAAAGTAAAGAAGCTAGGCATGAAAGGCATAGCTTGTCTGAAACCTCCTAACAGGACACACAAGCAGACCCTGTCACTTTGGCTCTCAGCCTTTTCCTTTGCCTGGAAAGAGGGAACATGCCTGGAACCTCCTACGGTGCTTTTCTCGGCCCTAGCAGACTGCAGTTCAAAACATGCTAAACGTCCAGCAATAACTCCCAAAGTAAAGAAGCTAGGCATGAAAGGCATAGCTTGTCTGAAACCTCCTAACAGGACACACAAGCAGACCCTGACACTTTGGCTCTCAGCCTTTTCCTTTGCCTGGAAAGAGGGAACATGCCTGGAACCTCCTACGGTGCTTTTCTCGGCCCTAGCAGACTGCAGTTCAAAACATGCCAAACGTCCAGCAATAACTCCCAAAGTAAAGAAGCTAGGACTGAAAGGCATAGCTTGTCTGAAACCTCCTAACAGGACACACAAGCAGACCCTGTCACTTTGGCTCTCAGCCTTTTCCTTTGCCTGGAAAGAGGGAACATGCCTGGAACCTCCTACGGTGCTTTTCTCGGCCCTAGCAGACTGCAGTTCAAAACATGCTAAACGTCCAGCAATAACTCCAAAAGTAAAGAAGCTAGGACTGAAAGGCATAGCTTGTCTGAAACCTCCTAACAGGACACACAAGCAGACCCTGTCACTTTGGCTCTCAGCCTTTTCCTTTGCCTGGAAAGAGGGAACATGCCTGGAACCTCCTACGGTGCTTTTCTCGGCCCTAGCAGACTGCAGTTCAAAACATGCTAAACGTCCAGCAATAACTCCCAAAGTAAAGAAGCTAGGACTGAAAGGCATAGCTTGTCTGAAACCTCCTAACAGGACACACAAGCAGACCCTGTCACTTTGGCTCTCAGCCTTTTCCTTTGCCTGGAAAGAGGGAACATGCCTGGAACCTCCTACGGTGCTTTTCTCGGCCCTAGCAGACTGCAGTTCAAAACATGCTAAACGTCCAGCAATAACTCCCAAAGTAAAGAAGCTAGGACTGAAAGGCATAGCTTGTCTGAAACCTCCTAACAGGACACACAAGCAGACCCTGTCACTTTGGCTCTCAGCCTTTTCCTTTGCCTGGAAAGAGGGAACATGCCTGGAACCTCCTACGGTGCTTTTCTCGGCCCTAGCAGACTGCAGTTCAAAACATGCTAAACGTCCAGCAATAACTCCCAAAGTAAAGAAGCTAGGCATGAAAGGCATAGCTTGTCTGAAACCTCCTAACAGGACACACAAGCAGACCCTGTCACTTTGGCTCTCAGCCTTTTCCTTTGCCTGGAAAGAGGGAACATGCCTGGAACCTCCTACGGTGCTTTTCTCGGCCCTAGCAGACTGCAGTTCAAAACATGCTAAACGTCCAGCAATAACTCCCAAAGTAAAGAAGCTAGGCATGAAAGGCATAGCTTGTCTGAAACCTCCTAACAGGACACACAAGCAGACCCTGACACTTTGGCTCTCAGCCTTTTCCTTTGCCTGGAAAGAGGGAACATGCCTGGAACCTCCTACGGTGCTTTTCTCGGCCCTAGCAGACTGCAGTTCAAAACATGCCAAACGTCCAGCAATAACTCCCAAAGTAAAGAAGCTAGGACTGAAAGGCATAGCTTGTCTGAAACCTCCTAACAGGACACACAAGCAGACCCTGTCACTTTGGCTCTCAGCCTTTTCCTTTGCCTGGAAAGAGGGAACATGCCTGGAACCTCCTACGGTGCTTTTCTCGGCCCTAGCAGACTGCAGTTCAAAACATGCTAAACGTCCAGCAATAACTCCAAAAGTAAAGAAGCTAGGACTGAAAGGCATAGCTTGTCTGAAACCTCCTAACAGGACACACAAGCAGACCCTGTCACTTTGGCTCTCAGCCTTTTCCTTTGCCTGGAAAGAGGGAACATGCCTGGAACCTCCTACGGTGCTTTTCTCGGCCCTAGCAGACTGCAGTTCAAAACATGCTAAACGTCCAGCAATAACTCCCAAAGTAAAGAAGCTAGGCATGAAAGGCATAGCTTGTCTGAAACCTCCTAACAGGACACACAAGCAGACCCTGTCACTTTGGCTCTCAGCCTTTTCCTTTGCCTGGAAAGAGGGAACATGCCTGGAACCTCCTACGGTGCTTTTCTCGGCCCTAGCAGACTGCAGTTCAAAACATGCTAAACGTCCAGCAATAACTCCCAAAGTAAAGAAGCTAGGACTGAAAGGCATAGCTTGTCTGAAACCTCCTAACAGGACACACAAGCAGACCCTGTCACTTTGGCTCTCAGCCTTTTCCTTTGCCTGGAAAGAGGGAACATGCCTGGAACCTCCTACGGTGCTTTTCTCGGCCCTAGCAGACTGCAGTTCAAAACATGCCAAACGTCCAGCAATAACTCCCAAAGTAAAGAAGCTAGGACTGAAAGGCATAGCTTGTCTGAAACCTCCTAACAGGACACACAAGCAGACCCTGTCACTTTGGCTCTCAGCCTTTTCCTTTGCCTGGAAAGAGGGAACATGCCTGGAACCTCCTACGGTGCTTTTCTCGGCCCTAGCAGACTGCAGTTCAAAACATGCTAAACGTCCAGCAATAACTCCAAAAGTAAAGAAGCTAGGCATGAAAGGCATAGCTTGTCTGAAACCTCCTAACAGGACACACAAGCAGACCCTGTCACTTTGGCTCTCAGCCTTTTCCTTTGCCTGGAAAGAGGGAACATGCCTGGAACCTCCTACGGTGCTTTTCTCGGCCCTAGCAGACTGCAGTTCAAAACATGCTAAACGTCCAGCAATAACTCCCAAAGTAAAGAAGCTAGGCATGAAAGGCATAGCTTGTCTGAAACCTCCTAACAGGACACACAAGCAGACCCTGTCACTTTGGCTCTCAGCCTTTTCCTTTGCCTGGAAAGAGGGAACATGCCTGGAACCTCCTACGGTGCTTTTCTCGGCCCTAGCAGACTGCAGTTCAAAACATGCTAAACGTCCAGCAATAACTCCCAAAGTAAAGAAGCTAGGACTGAAAGGCATAGCTTGTCTGAAACCTCCTAACAGGACACACAAGCAGACCCTGTCACTTTGGCTCTCAGCCTTTTCCTTTGCCTGGAAAGAGGGAACATGCCTGGAACCTCCTACGGTGCTTTTCTCGGCCCTAGCAGACTGCAGTTCAAAACATGCTAAACGTCCAGCAATAACTCCCAAAGTAAAGAAGCTAGGCATGAAAGGCATAGCTTGTCTGAAACCTCCTAACAGGACACACAAGCAGACCCTGTCACTTTGGCTCTCAGCCTTTTCCTTTGCCTGGAAAGAGGGAACATGCCTGGAACCTCCTACGGTGCTTTTCTCGGCCCTAGCAGACTGCAGTTCAAAACATGCTAAACGTCCAGCAATAACTCCCAAAGTAAAGAAGCTAGGCATGAAAGGCATAGCTTGTCTGAAACCTCCTAACAGGACACACAAGCAGACCCTGTCACTTTGGCTCTCAGCCTTTTCCTTTGCCTGGAAAGAGGGAACATGCCTGGAACCTCCTACGGTGCTTTTCTCGGCCCTAGCAGACTGCAGTTCAAAACATGCTAAACGTCCAGCAATAACTCCCAAAGTAAAGAAGCTAGGCATGAAAGGCATAGCTTGTCTGAAACCTCCTAACAGGACACACAAGCAGACCCTGACACTTTGGCTCTCAGCCTTTTCCTTTGCCTGGAAAGAGGGAACATGCCTGGAACCTCCTACAGTGCTTTTCTCGGCCCTAGCAGACTGCAGTTCAAAACATGCTAAACGTCCAGCAATAACTCCCAAAGTAAAGAAGCTAGGACTGAAAGGCATAGCTTGTCTGAAACCTCCTAACAGGACACACAAGCAGACCCTGTCACTTTGGCTCTCAGCCTTTTCCTTTGCCTGGAAAGAGGGAACATGCCTGGAACCTCCTACGGTGCTTTTCTCGGCCCTAGCAGACTGCAGTTCAAAACATGCTAAACGTCCAGCAATAACTCCCAAAGTAAAGAAGCTAGGCATGAAAGGCATAGCTTGTCTGAAACCTCCTAACAGGACACACAAGCAGACCCTGTCACTTTGGCTCTCAGCCTTTTCCTTTGCCTGGAAAGAGGGAACATGCCTGGAACCTCCTACGGTGCTTTTCTCGGCCCTAGCAGACTGCAGTTCAAAACATGCTAAACGTCCAGCAATAACTCCCAAAGTAAAGAAGCTAGGCATGAAAGGCATAGCTTGTCTGAAACCTCCTAACAGGACACACAAGCAGACCCTGACACTTTGGCTCTCAGCCTTTTCCTTTGCCTGGAAAGAGGGAACATGCCTGGAACCTCCTACGGTGCTTTTCTCGGCCCTAGCAGACTGCAGTTCAAAACATGCTAAACGTCCAGCAATAACTCCCAAAGTAAAGAAGCTAGGACTGAAAGGCATAGCTTGTCTGAAACCTCCTAACAGGACACAAAAGCAGACCCTGACACTTTGGCTCTCAGCCTTTTCCTTTGCCTGGAAAGAGGGAACATGCCTGGAACCTCCTACGGTGCTTTTCTCGGCCCTAGCAGACTGCAGTTCAAAACATGCTAAACGTCCAGCAATAACTCCCAAAGTAAAGAAGCTAGGACTGAAAGGCATAGCTTGTCTGAAACCTCCTAACAGGACACACAAGCAGACCCTGACACTTTGGCTCTCAGCCTTTTCCTTTGCCTGGAAAGAGGGAACATGCCTGGAACCTCCTACGGTGCTTTTCTCGGCCCTAGCAGACTGCAGTTCAAAACATGCCAAACGTCCAGCAATAACTCCCAAAGTAAAGAAGCTAGGACTGAAAGGCATAGCTTGTCTGAAACCTCCTAACAGGACACACAAGCAGACCCTGTCACTTTGGCTCTCAGCCTTTTCCTTTGCCTGGAAAGAGGGAACATGCCTGGAACCTCCTACGGTGCTTTTCTCGGCCCTAGCAGACTGCAGTTCAAAACATGCTAAACGTCCAGCAATAACTCCAAAAGTAAAGAAGCTAGGACTGAAAGGCATAGCTTGTCTGAAACCTCCTAACAGGACACACAAGCAGACCCTGTCACTTTGGCTCTCAGCCTTTTCCTTTGCCTGGAAAGAGGGAACATGCCTGGAACCTCCTACGGTGCTTTTCTCGGCCCTAGCAGACTGCAGTTCAAAACCTGCTAAACGTCCAGCAATAACTCCCAAAGTAAAGAAGCTAGGCATGAAAGGCATAGCTTGTCTGAAACCTCCTAACAGGACACACAAGCAGACCCTGTCACTTTGGCTCTCAGCCTTTTCCTTTGCCTGGAAAGAGGGAACATGCCTGGAACCTCCTACGGTGCTTTTCTCGGCCCTAGCAGACTGCAGTTCAAAACATGCTAAACGTCCAGCAATAACTCCCAAAGTAAAGAAGCTAGGACTGAAAGGCATAGCTTGTCTGAAACCTCCTAACAGGACACACAAGCAGACCCTGTCACTTTGGCTCTCAGCCTTTTCCTTTGCCTGGAAAGAGGGAACATGCCTGGAACCTCCTACGGTGCTTTTCTCGGCCCTAGCAGACTGCAGTTCAAAACATGCTAAACGTCCAGCAATAACTCCCAAAGTAAAGAAGCTAGGCATGAAAGGCATAGCTTGTCTGAAACCTCCTAACAGGACACACAAGCAGACCCTGACACTTTGGCTCTCAGCCTTTTCCTTTGCCTGGAAAGAGGGAACATGCCTGGAACCTCCTACGGTGCTTTTCTCGGCCCTAGCAGACTGCAGTTCAAAACATGCCAAACGTCCAGCAATAACTCCCAAAGTAAAGAAGCTAGGACTGAAAGGCATAGCTTGTCTGAAACCTCCTAACAGGACACACAAGCAGACCCTGTCACTTTGGCTCTCAGCCTTTTCCTTTGCCTGGAAAGAGGGAACATGCCTGGAACCTCCTACGGTGCTTTTCTCGGCCCTAGCAGACTGCAGTTCAAAACATGCTAAACGTCCAGCAATAACTCCAAAAGTAAAGAAGCTAGGCATGAAAGGCATAGCTTGTCTGAAACCTCCTAACAGGACACACAAGCAGACCCTGTCACTTTGGCTCTCAGCCTTTTCCTTTGCCTGGAAAGAGGGAACATGCCTGGAACCTCCTACGGTGCTTTTCTCGGCCCTAGCAGACTGCAGTTCAAAACATGCTAAACGTCCAGCAATAACTCCCAAAGTAAAGAAGCTAGGCATGAAAGGCATAGCTTGTCTGAAACCTCCTAACAGGACACACAAGCAGACCCTGTCACTTTGGCTCTCAGCCTTTTCCTTTGCCTGGAAAGAGGGAACATGCCTGGAACCTCCTACGGTGCTTTTCTCGGCCCTAGCAGACTGCAGTTCAAAACATGCTAAACGTCCAGCAATAACTCCCAAAGTAAAGAAGCTAGGCATGAAAGGCATAGCTTGTCTGAAACCTCCTAACAGGACACACAAGCAGACCCTGTCACTTTGGCTCTCAGCCTTTTCCTTTGCCTGGAAAGAGGGAACATGCCTGGAACCTCCTACGGTGCTTTTCTCGGCCCTAGCAGACTGCAGTTCAAAACATGCTAAACGTCCAGCAATAACTCCCAAAGTAAAGAAGCTAGGCATGAAAGGCATAGCTTGTCTGAAACCTCCTAACAGGACACACAAGCAGACCCTGACACTTTGGCTCTCAGCCTTTTCCTTTGCCTGGAAAGAGGGAACATGCCTGGAACCTCCTACGGTGCTTTTCTCGGCCCTAGCAGACTGCAGTTCAAAACATGCTAAACGTCCAGCAATAACTCCCAAAGTAAAGAAGCTAGGACTGAAAGGCATAGCTTGTCTGAAACCTCCTAACAGGACACACAAGCAGACCCTGTCACTTTGGCTCTCAGCCTTTTCCTTTGCCTGGAAAGAGGGAACATGCCTGGAACCTCCTACGGTGCTTTTCTCGGCCCTAGCAGACTGCAGTTCAAAACATGCTAAACGTCCAGCAATAACTCCCAAAGTAAAGAAGCTAGGCATGAAAGGCATAGCTTGTCTGAAACCTCCTAACAGGACACACAAGCAGACCCTGTCACTTTGGCTCTCAGCCTTTTCCTTTGCCTGGAAAGAGGGAACATGCCTGGAACCTCCTACGGTGCTTTTCTCGGCCCTAGCAGACTGCAGTTCAAAACATGCTAAACGTCCAGCAATAACTCCCAAAGTAAAGAAGCTAGGCATGAAAGGCATAGCTTGTCTGAAACCTCCTAACAGGACACACAAGCAGACCCTGACACTTTGGCTCTCAGCCTTTTCCTTTGCCTGGAAAGAGGGAACATGCCTGGAACCTCCTACGGTGCTTTTCTCGGCCCTAGCAGACTGCAGTTCAAAACATGCTAAACGTCCAGCAATAACTCCCAAAGTAAAGAAGCTAGGACTGAAAGGCATAGCTTGTCTGAAACCTCCTAACAGGACACAAAAGCAGACCCTGACACTTTGGCTCTCAGCCTTTTCCTTTGCCTGGAAAGAGGGAACATGCCTGGAACCTCCTACGGTGCTTTTCTCGGCCCTAGCAGACTGCAGTTCAAAACATGCTAAACGTCCAGCAATAACTCCCAAAGTAAAGAAGCTAGGACTGAAAGGCATAGCTTGTCTGAAACCTCCTAACAGGACACACAAGCAGACCCTGTCACTTTGGCTCTCAGCCTTTTCCTTTGCCTCGAAACAGGGAACATGCCTGGAACCTCCTACGGTGCTTTTCTCGGCCCTAGCAGACTGCAGTTCAAAACATGCTAAACGTCCAGCAATAACTCCCAAAGTAAAGAAGCTAGGCATGAAAGGCATAGCTTGTCTGAAACCTCCTAACAGGACACACAAGCAGACCCTGACACTTTGGCTCTCAGCCTTTTCCTTTGCCTGGAAAGAGGGAACATGCCTGGAACCTCCTACGGTGCTTTTCTCGGCCCTAGCAGACTGCAGTTCAAAACATGCTAAACGTCCAGCAATAACTCCCAAAGTAAAGAAGCTAGGACTGAAAGGCATAGCTTGTCTGAAACCTCCTAACAGGACACACAAGCAGACCCTGTCACTTTGGCTCTCAGCCTTTTCCTTTGCCTGGAAAGAGGGAACATGCCTGGAACCTCCTACGGTGCTTTTCTCGGCCCTAGCAGACTGCAGTTCAAAACATGCTAAACGTCCAGCAATAACTCCCAAAGTAAAGAAGCTAGGACTGAAAGGCATAGCTTGTCTGAAACCTCCTAACAGGACACACAAGCAGACCCTGTCACTTTGGCTCTCAGCCTTTTCCTTTGCCTGGAAAGAGGGAACATGCCTGGAACCTCCTACGGTGCTTTTCTCGGCCCTAGCAGACTGCAGTTCAAAACATGCTAAACGTCCAGCAATAACTCCCAAAGTAAAGAAGCTAGGACTGAAAGGCATAGCTTGTCTGAAACCTCCTAACAGGACACACAAGCAGACCCTGTCACTTTGGCTCTCAGCCTTTTCCTTTGCCTGGAAAGAGGGAACATGCCTGGAACCTCCTACGGTGCTTTTCTCGGCCCTAGCAGACTGCAGTTCAAAACATGCTAAACGTCCAGCAATAACTCCCAAAGTAAAGAAGCTAGGACTGAAAGGCATAGCTTGTCTGAAACCTCCTAACAGGACACACAAGCAGACCCTGTCACTTTGGCTCTCAGCCTTTTCCTTTGCCTGGAAAGAGGGAACATGCCTGGAACCTCCTACGGTGCTTTTCTCGGCCCTAGCAGACTGCAGTTCAAAACATGCTAAACGTCCAGCAATAACTCCCAAAGTAAAGAAGCTAGGACTGAAAGGCATAGCTTGTCTGAAACCTCCTAACAGGACACACAAGCAGACCCTGTCACTTTGGCTCTCAGCCTTTTCCTTTGCCTGGAAAGAGGGAACATGCCTGGAACCTCCTACGGTGCTTTTCTCGGCCCTAGCAGACTGCAGTTCAAAACATGCTAAACGTCCAGCAATAACTCCCAAAGTAAAGAAGCTAGGACTGAAAGGCATAGCTTGTCTGAAACCTCCTAACAGGACACACAAGCAGACCCTGTCACTTTGGCTCTCAGCCTTTTCCTTTGCCTGGAAAGAGGGAACATGCCTGGAACCTCCTACGGTGCTTTTCTCGGCCCTAGCAGACTGCAGTTCAAAACATGCTAAACGTCCAGCAATAACTCCCAAAGTAAAGAAGCTAGGCATGAAAGGCATAGCTTGTCTGAAACCTCCTAACAGGACACACAAGCAGACCCTGTCACTTTGGCTCTCAGCCTTTTCCTTTGCCTGGAAAGAGGGAACATGCCTGGAACCTCCTACGGTGCTTTTCTCGGCCCTAGCAGACTGCAGTTCAAAACATGCTAAACGTCCAGCAATAACTCCCAAAGTAAAGAAGCTAGGACTGAAAGGCATAGCTTGTCTGAAACCTCCTAACAGGACACACAAGCAGACCCTGTCACTTTGGCTCTCAGCCTTTTCCTTTGCCTGGAAAGAGGGAACATGCCTGGAACCTCCTACGGTGCTTTTCTCGGCCCTAGCAGACTGCAGTTCAAAACATGCTAAACGTCCAGCAATAACTCCCAAAGTAAAGAAGCTAGGCATGAAAGGCATAGCTTGTCTGAAACCTCCTAACAGGACACACAAGCAGACCCTGTCACTTTGGCTCTCAGCCTTTTCCTTTGCCTGGAAAGAGGGAACATGCCTGGAACCTCCTACGGTGCTTTTCTCGGCCCTAGCAGACTGCAGTTCAAAACATGCTAAACGTCCAGCAATAACTCCCAAAGTAAAGAAGCTAGGCATGAAAGGCATAGCTTGTCTGAAACCTCCTAACAGGACACACAAGCAGACCCTGTCACTTTGGCTCTCAGCCTTTTCCTTTGCCTGGAAAGAGGGAACATGCCTGGAACCTCCTACGGTGCTTTTCTCGGCCCTAGCAGACTGCAGTTCAAAACATGCTAAACGTCCAGCAATAACTCCCAAAGTAAAGAAGCTAGGCATGAAAGGCATAGCTTGTCTGAAACCTCCTAACAGGACACACAAGCAGACCCTGACACTTTGGCTCTCAGCCTTTTCCTTTGCCTGGAAAGAGGGAACATGCCTGGAACCTCCTACGGTGCTTTTCTCGGCCCTAGCAGACTGCAGTTCAAAACATGCTAAACGTCCAGCAATAACTCCCAAAGTAAAGAAGCTAGGACTGAAAGGCATAGCTTGTCTGAAACCTCCTAACAGGACACACAAGCAGACCCTGTCACTTTGGCTCTCAGCCTTTTCCTTTGCCTGGAAAGAGGGAACATGCCTGGAACCTCCTACGGTGCTTTTCTCGGCCCTAGCAGACTGCAGTTCAAAACATGCTAAACGTCCAGCAATAACTCCCAAAGTAAAGAAGCTAGGCATGAAAGGCATAGCTTGTCTGAAACCTCCTAACAGGACACACAAGCAGACCCTGACACTTTGGCTCTCAGCCTTTTCCTTTGCCTGGAAAGAGGGAACATGCCTGGAACCTCCTACGGTGCTTTTCTCGGCCCTAGCAGACTGCAGTTCAAAACATGCTAAACGTCCAGCAATAACTCCCAAAGTAAAGAAGCTAGGACTGAAAGGCATAGCTTGTCTGAAACCTCCTAACAGGACACACAAGCAGACCCTGTCACTTTGGCTCTCAGCCTTTTCCTTTGCCTGGAAAGAGGGAACATGCCTGGAACCTCCTACGGTGCTTTTCTCGGCCCTAGCAGACTGCAGTTCAAAACATGCTAAACGTCCAGCAATAACTCCCAAAGTAAAGAAGCTAGGCATGAAAGGCATAGCTTGTCTGAAACCTCCTAACAGGACACACAAGCAGACCCTGACACTTTGGCTCTCAGCCTTTTCCTTTGCCTGGAAAGAGGGAACATGCCTGGAACCTCCTACGGTGCTTTTCTCGGCCCTAGCAGACTGCAGTTCAAAACATGCTAAACGTCCAGCAATAACTCCCAAAGTAAAGAAGCTAGGACTGAAAGGCATAGCTTGTCTGAAACCTCCTAACAGGACACACAAGCAGACCCTGTCACTTTGGCTCTCAGCCTTTTCCTTTGCCTGGAAAGAGGGAACATGCCTGGAACCTCCTACGGTGCTTTTCTCGGCCCTAGCAGACTGCAGTTCAAAACATGCTAAACGTCCAGCAATAACTCCCAAAGTAAAGAAGCTAGGCATGAAAGGCATAGCTTGTCTGAAACCTCCTAACAGGACACACAAGCAGACCCTGTCACTTTGGCTCTCAGCCTTTTCCTTTGCCTGGAAAGAGGGAACATGCCTGGAACCTCCTACGGTGCTTTTCTCGGCCCTAGCAGACTGCAGTTCAAAACATGCTAAACGTCCAGCAATAACTCCCAAAGTAAAGAAGCTAGGACTGAAAGGCATAGCTTGTCTGAAACCTCCTAACAGGACACACAAGCAGACCCTGTCACTTTGGCTCTCAGCCTTTTCCTTTGCCTGGAAAGAGGGAACATGCCTGGAACCTCCTACGGTGCTTTTCTCGGCCCTAGCAGACTGCAGTTCAAAACATGCTAAACGTCCAGCAATAACTCCCAAAGTAAAGAAGCTAGGCATGAAAGGCATAGCTTGTCTGAAACCTCCTAACAGGACACACAAGCAGACCCTGACACTTTGGCTCTCAGCCTTTTCCTTTGCCTGGAAAGAGGGAACATGCCTGGAACCTCCTACGGTGCTTTTCTCGGCCCTAGCAGACTGCAGTTCAAAACATGCTAAACGTCCAGCAATAACTCCCAAAGTAAAGAAGCTAGGCATGAAAGGCATAGCTTGTCTGAAACCTCCTAACAGGACACACAAGCAGACCCTGTCACTTTGGCTCTCAGCCTTTTCCTTTGCCTGGAAAGAGGGAACATGCCTGGAACCTCCTACGGTGCTTTTCTCGGCCCTAGCAGACTGCAGTTCAAAACATGCTAAACGTCCAGCAATAACTCCCAAAGTAAAGAAGCTAGGCATGAAAGGCAGAGCTTGTCTGAAACCTCCTAACAGGACACACAAGCAGACCCTGTCACTTTGGCTCTCAGCCTTTTCCTTTGCCTGGAAAGAGGGAACATGCCTGGAACCTCCTACGGTGCTTTTCTCGGCCCTAGCAGACTGCAGTTCAAAACATGCTAAACGTCCAGCAATAACTCCCAAAGTAAAGAAGCTAGGACTGAAAGGCATAGCTTGTCTGAAACCTCCTAACAGGACACACAAGCAGACCCTGACACTTTGGCTCTCAGCCTTTTCCTTTGCCTGGAAAGAGGGAACATGCCTGGAACCTCCTACGGTGCTTTTCTCGGCCCTAGCAGACTGCAGTTCAAAACATGCTAAACGTCCAGCAATAACTCCCAAAGTAAAGAAGCTAGGACTGAAAGGCATAGCTTGTCTGAAACCTCCTAACAGGACACACAAGCAGACCCTGTCACTTTGGCTCTCAGCCTTTTCCTTTGCCTGGAAACAGGGAACATGCCTGGAACCTCCTACGGTGCTTTTCTCGGCCCTAGCAGACTGCAGTTCAAAACATGCTAAACGTCCAGCAATAACTCCCAAAGTAAAGAAGCTAGGCATGAAAGGCATAGCTTGTCTGAAACCTCCTAACAGGACACACAAGCAGACCCTGACACTTTGGCTCTCAGCCTTTTCCTTTGCCTGGAAAGAGGGAACATGCCTGGAACCTCCTACGGTGCTTTTCTCGGCCATAGCAGACTGCAGTTCAAAACATGCTAAACGTCCAGCAATAACTCCCAAAGTAAAGAAGCTAGGCATGAAAGGCATAGCTTGTCTGAAACCTCCTAACAGGACACACAAGCAGACCCTGTCACTTTGGCTCTCAGCCTTTTCCTTTGCCTGGAAAGAGGGAACATGCCTGGAACCTCCTACGGTGCTTTTCTCGGCCCTAGCAGACTGCAGTTCAAAACATGCTAAACGTCCAGCAATAACTCCCAAAGTAAAGAAGCTAGGCATGAAAGGCATAGCTTGTCTGAAACCTCCTAACAGGACACACAAGCAGACCCTGTCACTTTGGCTCTCAGCCTTTTCCTTTGCCTGGAAAGAGGGAACATGCCTGGAACCTCCTACGGTGCTTTTCTCGGCCCTAGCAGACATCAGTTCAAAACATGCTAAACGTCCAGCAATAACTCCCAAAGTAAAGAAGCTAGGACTGAAAGGCATAGCTTGTCTGAAACCTCCTAACAGGACACACAAGCAGACCCTGTCACTTTGGCTCTCAGCCTTTTCCTTTGCCTGGAAAGAGGGAACATGCCTGGAACCTCCTACGGTGCTTTTCTCGGCCCTAGCAGACTGCAGTTCAAAACATGCTAAACGTCCAGCAATAACTCCCAAAGTAAAGAAGCTAGGCATGAAAGGCATAGCTTGTCTGAAACCTCCTAACAGGACACACAAGCAGACCCTGACACTTTGGCTCTCAGCCTTTTCCTTTGCCTGGAAAGAGGGAACATGCCTGGAACCTCCTACGGTGCTTTTCTCGGCCCTAGCAGACTGCAGTTCAAAACATGCTAAACGTCCAGCAATAACTCCCAAAGTAAAGAAGCTAGGACTGAAAGGCATGGCTTGTCTGAAACCTCCTAACAGGACACACAAGCAGACCCTGTCACTTTGGCTCTCAGCCTTTTCCTTTGCCTGGAAAGAGGGAACATGCCTGGAACCTCCTACGGTGCTTTTCTCGGCCCTAGCAGACTGCAGTTCAAAACATGCTAAACGTCCAGCAATAACTCCCAAAGTAAAGAAGCTAGGCATGAAAGGCATAGCTTGTCTGAAACCTCCTAACAGGACACACAAGCAGACCCTGTCACTTTGGCTCTCAGCCTTTTCCTTTGCCTGGAAAGAGGGAACATGCCTGGAACCTCCTACGGTGCTTTTCTCGGCCCTAGCAGACTGCAGTTCAAAACATGCTAAACGTCCAGCAATAACTCCCAAAGTAAAGAAGCTAGGCATGAAAGGCATAGCTTGTCTGAAACCTCCTAACAGGACACACAAGCAGACCCTGTCACTTTGGCTCTCAGCCTTTTCCTTTGCCTGGAAAGAGGGAACATGCCTGGAACCTCCTACGGTGCTTTTCTCGGCCCTAGCAGACTGCAGTTCAAAACATGCTAAACGTCCAGCAATAACTCCCAAAGTAAAGAAGCTAGGCATGAAAGGCATAGCTTGTCTGAAACCTCCTAACAGGACACACAAGCAGACCCTGTCACTTTGGCTCTCAGCCTTTTCCTTTGCCTGGAAAGAGGGAACATGCCTGGAACCTCCTACGGTGCTTTTCTCGGCCCTAGCAGACTGCAGTTCAAAACATGCTAAACGTCCAGCAATAACTCCCAAAGTAAAGAAGCTAGGACTGAAAGGCATAGCTTGTCTGAAACCTCCTAACAGGACACACAAGCAGACCCTGTCACTTTGGCTCTCAGCCTTTTCCTTTGCCTGGAAAGAGGGAACATGCCTGGAACCTCCTACGGTGCTTTTCTCGGCCATAGCAGACTGCAGTTCAAAACATGCTAAACGTCCAGCAATAACTCCCAAAGTAAAGAAGCTAGGCATGAAAGGCATAGCTTGTCTGAAACCTCCTAACAGGACACACAAGCAGACCCTGACACTTTGGCTCTCAGCCTTTTCCTTTGCCTGGAAAGAGGGAACATGCCTGGAACCTCCTACGGTGCTTTTCTCGGCCCTAGCAGACTGCAGTTCAAAACATGCTAAACGTCCAGCAATAACTCCCAAAGTAAAGAAGCTAGGCATGAAAGGCATAGCTTGTCTGAAACCTCCTAACAGGACACACAAGCAGACCCTGTCACTTTGGCTCTCAGCCTTTTCCTTTGCCTGGAAAGAGGGAACATGCCTGGAACCTCCTACGGTGCTTTTCTCGGCCCTAGCAGACTGCAGTTCAAAACATGCTAAACGTCCAGCAATAACTCCCAAAGTAAAGAAGCTAGGACTGAAAGGCATAGCTTGTCTGAAACCTCCTAACAGGACACACAAGCAGACCCTGTCACTTTGGCTCTCAGCCTTTTCCTTTGCCTGGAAAGAGGGAACATGCCTGGAACCTCCTACGGTGCTTTTCTCGGCCATAGCAGACTGCAGTTCAAAACATGCTAAACGTCCAGCAATAACTCCCAAAGTAAAGAAGCTAGGCATGAAAGGCATAGCTTGTCTGAAACCTCCTAACAGGACACACAAGCAGACCCTGTCACTTTGGCTCTCAGCCTTTTCCTTTGCCTGGAAAGAGGGAACATGCCTGGAACCTCCTACGGTGCTTTCCTCGGCCCTAGCAGACTGCAGTTCAAAACATGCTAAACGTCCAGCAATAACTCCCAAAGTAAAGAAGCTAGGCATGAAAGGCATAGCTTGTCTGAAACCTCCTAACAGGACACACAAGCAGACCCTGTCACTTTGGCTCTCAGCCTTTTCCTTTGCCTGGAAAGAGGGAACATGCCTGGAACCTCCTACGGTGCTTTTCTCGGCCCTAGCAGACTGCAGTTCAAAACATGCTAAACGTCCAGCAATAACTCCCAAAGTAAAGAAGCTAGGCATGAAAGGCATAGCTTGTCTGAAACCTCCTAACAGGACACACAAGCAGACCCTGTCACTTTGGCTCTCAGCCTTTTCCTTTGCCTGGAAAGAGGGAACATGCCTGGAACCTCCTACGGTGCTTTTCTCGGCCCTAGCAGACTGCAGTTCAAAACATGCTAAACGTCCAGCAATAACTCCCAAAGTAAAGAAGCTAGGACTGAAAGGCATAGCTTGTCTGAAACCTCCTAACAGGACACACAAGCAGACCCTGTCACTTTGGCTCTCAGCCTTTTCCTTTGCCTGGAAAAAGGGAACATGCCTGGAACCTCCTACGGTGCTTTTCTCGGCCCTAGCAGACTGCAGTTCAAAACATGCTAAACGTCCAGCAATAACTCCCAAAGTAAAGAAGCTAGGACTGAAAGGCATAGCTTGTCTGAAACCTCCTAACAGGACACACAAGCAGACCCTGTCACTTTGGCTCTCAGCCTTTTCCTTTGCCTGGAAAGAGGGAACATGCCTGGAACCTCCTACGGTGCTTTTCTCGGCCCTAGCAGACTGCAGTTCAAAACATGCTAAACGTCCAGCAATAACTCCCAAAGTAAAGAAGCTAGGACTGAAAGGCATAGCTTGTCTGAAACCTCCTAACAGGACACACAAGCAGACCCTGTCACTTTGGCTCTCAGCCTTTTCCTTTGCCTGGAAAGAGGGAACATGCCTGGAACCTCCTACGGTGCTTTTCTCGGCCCTAGCAGACTGCAGTTCAAAACATGCTAAACGTCCAGCAATAACTCCCAAAGTAAAGAAGCTAGGCATGAAAGGCATAGCTTGTCTGAAACCTCCTAACAGGACACACAAGCAGACCCTGTCACTTTGGCTCTCAGCCTTTTCCTTTGCCTGGAAAGAGGGAACATGCCTGGAACCTCCTACGGTGCTTTTCTCGGCCCTAGCAGACTGCAGTTCAAAACATGCTAAACGTCCAGCAATAACTCCCAAAGTAAAGAAGCTAGGCATGAAAGGCATAGCTTGTCTGAAACCTCCTAACAGGACACACAAGCAGACCCTGTCACTTTGGCTCTCAGCCTTTTCCTTTGCCTGGAAAGAGGGAACATGCCTGGAACCTCCTACGGTGCTTTTCTCGGCCCTAGCAGACTGCAGTTCAAAACATGCTAAACGTCCAGCAATAACTCCCAAAGTAAAGAAGCTAGGACTGAAAGGCATAGCTTGTCTGAAACCTCCTAACAGGACACACAAGCAGACCCTGTCACTTTGGCTCTCAGCCTTTTCCTTTGCCTGGAAAAAGGGAACATGCCTGGAACCTCCTACGGTGCTTTTCTCGGCCCTAGCAGACTGCAGTTCAAAACATGCTAAACGTCCAGCAATAACTCCCAAAGTAAAGAAGCTAGGACTGAAAGGCATAGCTTGTCTGAAACCTCCTAACAGGACACACAAGCAGACCCTGTCACTTTGGCTCTCAGCCTTTTCCTTTGCCTGGAAAGAGGGAACATGCCTGGAACCTCCTACGGTGCTTTTCTCGGCCCTAGCAGACTGCAGTTCAAAACATGCTAAACGTCCAGCAATAACTCCCAAAGTAAAGAAGCTAGGACTGAAAGGCATAGCTTGTCTGAAACCTCCTAACAGGACACACAAGCAGACCCTGTCACTTTGGCTCTCAGCCTTTTCCTTTGCCTGGAAAGAGGGAACATGCCTGGAACCTCCTACGGTGCTTTTCTCGGCCCTAGCAGACTGCAGTTCAAAACATGCTAAACGTCCAGCAATAACTCCCAAAGTAAAGAAGCTAGGACTGAAAGGCATAGCTTGTCTGAAACCTCCTAACAGGACACACAAGCAGACCCTGTCACTTTGGCTCTCAGCCTTTTCCTTTGCCTGGAAAGAGGGAACATGCCTGGAACCTCCTACGGTGCTTTTCTCGGCCCTAGCAGACTGCAGTTCAAAACATGCTAAACGTCCAGCAATAACTCCCAAAGTAAAGAAGCTAGGCATGAAAGGCATAGCTTGTCTGAAACCTCCTAACAGGACACACAAGCAGACCCTGACACTTTGGCTCTCAGCCTTTTCCTTTGCCTGGAAAGAGGGAACATGCCTGGAACCTCCTACGGTGATTTTCTCGGCCCTAGCAGACTGCAGTTCAAAACATGCTAAACGTCCAGCAATAACTCCCAAAGTAAAGAAGCTAGGACTGAAAGGCATAGCTTGTCTGAAACCTCCTAACAGGACACACAAGCAGACCCTGTCACTTTGGCTCTCAGCCTTTTCCTTTGCCTGGAAAGAGGGAACATGCCTGGAACCTCCTACGGTGCTTTTCTCGGCCCTAGCAGACTGCAGTTCAAAACATGCTAAACGTCCAGCAATAACTCCCAAAGTAAAGAAGCTAGGCATGAAAGGCATAGCTTGTCTGAAACCTCCTAACAGGACACACAAGCAGACCCTGACACTTTGGCTCTCAGCCTTTTCCTTTGCCTGGAAAGAGGGAACATGCCTGGAACCTCCTACGGTGCTTTTCTCGGCCCTAGCAGACTGCAGTTCAAAACATGCTAAACGTCCAGCAATAACTCCCAAAGTAAAGAAGCTAGGACTGAAAGGCATAGCTTGTCTGAAACCTCCTAACAGGACACACAAGCAGACCCTGACACTTTGGCTCTCAGCCTTTTCCTTTGCCTGGAAAGAGGGAACATGCCTGGAACCTCCTACGGTGCTTTTCTCGGCCCTAGCAGACTGCAGTTCAAAACATGCTAAACGTCCAGCAATAACTCCCAAAGTAAAGAAGCTAGGACTGAAAGGCATAGCTTGTCTGAAACCTCCTAACAGGACACACAAGCAGACCCTGACACTTTGGCTCTCAGCCTTTTCCTTTGCCTGGAAAGAGGGAACATGCCTGGAACCTCCTACGGTGCTTTTCTCGGCCCTAGCAGACTGCAGTTCAAAACATGCTAAACGTCCAGCAATAACTCCCAAAGTAAAGAAGCTAGGCATGAAAGGCATAGCTTGTCTGAAACCTCCTAACAGGACACACAAGCAGACCCTGTCACTTTGGCTCTCAGCCTTTTCCTTTGCCTGGAAAGAGGGAACATGCCTGGAACCTCCTACGGTGCTTTTCTCGGCCCTAGCAGACTGCAGTTCAAAACATGCTAAACGTCCAGCAATAACTCCCAAAGTAAAGAAGCTAGGCATGAAAGGCATAGCTTGTCTGAAACCTCCTAACAGGACACACAAGCAGACCCTGTCACTTTGGCTCTCAGCCTGGAAAGAGGGAACATGCCTGGAACCTCCTACGGTGCTTTTCTCGGCCCTAGCAGACTGCAGTTCAAAACATGCTAAACGTCCAGCAATAACTCCCAAAGTAAAGAAGCTAGGCATGAAAGGCATAGCTTGTCTGAAACCTCCTAACAGGACACACAAGCAGACCCTGTCACTTTGGCTCTCAGCCTTTTCCTTTGCCTGGAAAGAGGGAACATGCCTGGAACCTCCTACGGTGCTTTTCTCGGCCCTAGCAGACTGCAGTTCAAAACATGCTAAACGTCCAGCAATAACTCCCAAAGTAAAGAAGCTAGGCATGAAAGGCATAGCTTGTCTGAAACCTCCTAACAGGACAGACAAGCAGACCCTGTCACTTTGGCTCTCAGCCTTTTCCTTTGCCTGGAAAGAGGGAACATGCCTGGAACCTCCTACGGTGCTTTTCTCGGCCCTAGCAGACTGCAGTTCAAAACATGCTAAACGTCCAGCAATAACTCCCAAAGTAAAGAAGCTAGGACTGAAAGGCATAGCTTGTCTGAAACCTCCTAACAGGACACACAAGCAGACCCTGTCACTTTGGCTCTCAGCCTTTTCCTTTGCCTGGAAAGAGGGAACATGCCTGGAACCTCCTACGGTGCTTTTCTCGGCCCTAGCAGACTGCAGTTCAAAACATGCTAAACGTCCAGCAATAACTCCCAAAGTAAAGAAGCTAGGCATGAAAGGCATAGCTTGTCTGAAACCTCCTAACAGGACACACAAGCAGACCCTGACACTTTGGCTCTCAGCCTTTTCCTTTGCCTGGAAAGAGGGAACATGCCTGGAACCTCCTACGGTGCTTTTCTCGGCCCTAGCAGACTGCAGTTCAAAACATGCTAAACGTCCAGCAATAACTCCCAAAGTAAAGAAGCTAGGCATGAAAGGCATAGCTTGTCTGAAACCTCCTAACAGGACACACAAGCAGACCCTGTCACTTTGGCTCTCAGCCTTTTCCTTTGCCTGGAAAGAGGGAACATGCCTGGAACCTCCTACGGTGCTTTTCTCGGCCCTAGCAGACTGCAGTTCAAAACATGCTAAACGTCCAGCAATAACTCCCAAAGTAAAGAAGCTAGGCATGAAAGGCATAGCTTGTCTGAAACCTCCTAACAGGACACACAAGCAGACCCTGTCACTTTGGCTCTCAGCCTTTTCCTTTGCCTGGAAAGAGGGAACATGCCTGGAACCTGCTACGGTGCTTTTCTCGGCCCTAGCAGACAGCAGTTCAAAACATGCTAAACGTCCAGCAATAACTCCCAAAGTAAAGAAGCTAGGACTGAAAGGCATAGCTTGTCTGAAACCTCCTAACAGGACACACAAGCAGACCCTGTCACTTTGGCTCTCAGCCTTTTCCTTTGCCTGGAAAGAGGGAACATGCCTGGAACCTCCTACGGTGCTTTTCTCGGCCCTAGCAGACTGCAGTTCAAAACATGCTAAACGTCCAGCAATAACTCCCAAAGTAAAGAAGCTAGGCATGAAAGGCATAGCTTGTCTGAAACCTCCTAACAGGACACACAAGCAGACCCTGTCACTTTGGCTCTCAGCCTTTTCCTTTGCCTGGAAAGAGGGAACATGCCTGGAACCTCCTACGGTGCTTTTCTCGGCCCTAGCAGACTGCAGTTCAAAACATGCTAAACGTCCAGCAATAACTCCCAAAGTAAAGAAGCTAGGACTGAAAGGCATAGCTTGTCTGAAACCTCCTAACAGGACACACAAGCAGACCCTGTCACTTTGGCTCTCAGCCTGGAAAGAGGGAACATGCCTGGAACCTCCTACGGTGCTTTTCTCGGCCCTAGCAGACTGCAGTTCAAAACATGCTAAACGTCCAGCAATAACTCCCAAAGTAAAGAAGCTAGGACTGAAAGGCATAGCTTGTCTGAAACCTCCTAACAGGACACACAAGCAGACCCTGACACTTTGGCTCTCAGCCTTTTCCTTTGCCTGGAAAGAGGGAACATGCCTGGAACCTCCTACGGTGCTTTTCTCGGCCCTAGCAGACTGCAGTTCAAAACATGCTAAACGTCCAGCAATAACTCCCAAAGTAAAGAAGCTAGGCATGAAAGGCATAGCTTGTCTGAAACCTCCTAACAGGACACACAAGCAGACCCTGTCACTTTGGCTCTCAGCCTTTTCCTTTGCCTGGAAAGAGGGAACATGCCTGGAACCTCCTACGGTGCTTTTCTCGGCCCTAGCAGACTGCAGTTCAAAACATGCTAAACGTCCAGACATAACTCCCAAAGTAAAGAAGCTAGGACTGAAAGGCATAGCTTGTCTGAAACCTCCTAACAGGACACACAAGCAGACCCTGTCACTTTGGCTCTCAGCCTTTTCCTTTGCCTGGAAAGAGGGAACATGCCTGGAACCTCCTACGGTGCTTTTCTCGGCCCTAGCAGACTGCAGTTCAAAACATGCTAAACGTCCAGCAATAACTCCCAAAGTAAAGAAGCTAGGCATGAAAGGCATAGCTTGTCTGAAACCTCCTAACAGGACACACAAGCAGACCCTGACACTTTGGCTCTCAGCCTTTTCCTTTGCCTGGAAAGAGGGAACATGCCTGGAACCTCCTACGGTGCTTTTCTCGGCCCTAGCAGACTGCAGTTCAAAACATGCTAAACGTCCAGCAATAACTCCCAAAGTAAAGAAGCTAGGACTGAAAGGCATAGCTTGTCTGAAACCTCCTAACAGGACACACAAGCAGACCCTGTCACTTTGGCTCTCAGCCTTTTCCTTTGCCTGGAAAGAGGGAACATGCCTGGAACCTCCTACGGTGCTTTTCTCGGCCCTAGCAGACTGCAGTTCAAAACATGCTAAACGTCCAGCAATAACTCCCAAAGTAAAGAAGCTAGGCATGAAAGGCATAGCTTGTCTGAAACCTCCTAACAGGACACACAAGCAGACCCTGTCACTTTGGCTCTCAGCCTTTTCCTTTGCCTGGAAAGAGGGAACATGCCTGGAACCTCCTACGGTGCTTTTCTCGGCCCTAGCAGACTGCAGTTCAAAACATGCTAAACGTCCAGCAATAACTCCCAAAGTAAAGAAGCTAGGCATGAAAGGCATAGCTTGTCTGAAACCTCCTAACAGGACACACAAGCAGACCCTGTCACTTTGGCTCTCAGCCTTTTCCTTTGCCTGGAAAGAGGGAACATGCCTGGAACCTCCTACGGTGCTTTTCTCGGCCCTAGCAGACTGCAGTTCAAAACATGCTAAACGTCCAGCAATAACTCCCAAAGTAAAGAAGCTAGGACTGAAAGGCATAGCTTGTCTGAAACCTCCTAACAGGACACACAAGCAGACCCTGTCACTTTGGCTCTCAGCCTTTTCCTTTGCCTGGAAAAAGGGAACATGCCTGGAACCTCCTACGGTGCTTTTCTCGGCCCAGGCAGACTGCAGTTCAAAACATGCTAAACGTCCAGCAATAACTCCCAAAGTAAAGAAGCTAGGCATGAAAGGCATAGCTTGTCTGAAACCTCCTAACAGGACACACAAGCAGACCCTGTCACTTTGGCTCTCAGCCTTTTCCTTTGCCTGGAAAGAGGGAACATGCCTGGAACCTCCTACGGTGCTTTTCTCGGCCCTAGCAGACTGCAGTTCAAAACATGCTAAACGTCCAGCAATAACTCCCAAAGTAAAGAAGCTAGGACTGAAAGGCATAGCTTGTCTGAAACCTCCTAACAGGACACACAAGCAGACCCTGTCACTTTGGCTCTCAGCCTTTTCCTTTGCCTCGAAACAGGGAACATGCCTGGAACCTCCTACGGTGCTTTTCTCGGCCCTAGCAGACTGCAGTTCAAAACATGCTAAACGTCCAGCAATAACTCCCAAAGTAAAGAAGCTAGGACTGAAAGGCATAGCTTGTCTGAAACCTCCTAACAGGACACACAAGCAGACCCTGTCACTTTGGCTCTCAGCCTTTTCCTTTGCCTGGAAAGAGGGAACATGCCTGGAACCTCCTACGGTGCTTTTCTCGGCCCTAGCAGACTGCAGTTCAAAACATGCTAAACGTCCAGCAATAACTCCCAAAGTAAAGAAGCTAGGCATGAAAGGCATAGCTTGTCTGAAACCTCCTAACAGGACACACAAGCAGACCCTGACACTTTGGCTCTCAGCCTTTTCCTTTGCCTGGAAAGAGGGAACATGCCTGGAACCTCCTACGGTGCTTTTCTCGGCCCTAGCAGACTGCAGTTCAAAACATGCTAAACGTCCAGCAATAACTCCCAAAGTAAAGAAGCTAGGACTGAAAGGCATAGCTTGTCTGAAACCTCCTAACAGGACACACAAGCAGACCCTGACACTTTGGCTCTCAGCCTTTTCCTTTGCCTGGAAAGAGGGAACATGCCTGGAACCTCCTACGGTGCTTTTCTCGGCCCTAGCAGACTGCAGTTCAAAACATGCAAAACGTCCAGCAATAACTCCCAAAGTAAAGAAGCTAGGCATGAAAGGCATAGCTTGTCTGAAACCTCCTAACAGGACACACAAGCAGACCCTGTCACTTTGGCTCTCAGCCTTTTCCTTTGCCTGGAAAGAGGGAACATGCATGGAACCTCCTACGGTGCTTTTCTTGGCCCTAGCAGACTGCAGTTCAAAACATGCTAAACGTCCAGCAATAACTCCCAAAGTAAAGAAGCTAGGCATGAAAGGCATAGCTTGTCTGAAACCTCCTAACAGGACACACAAGCAGACCCTGTCACTTTGGCTCTCAGCCTTTTCCTTTGCCTGGAAAGAGGGAACATGCCTGGAACCTCCTACGGTGCTTTTCTCGGCCCTAGCAGACTGCAGTTCAAAACATGCTAAACGTCCAGCAATAACTCCCAAAGTAAAGAAGCTAGGACTGAAAGGCATAGCTTGTCTGAAACCTCCTAACAGGACACACAAGCAGACCCTGTCACTTTGGCTCTCAGCCTTTTCCTTTGCCTGGAAAGAGGGAACATGCCTGGAACCTCCTACGGTGCTTTTCTCGGCCCTAGCAGACTGCAGTTCAAAACATGCTAAACGTCCAGCAATAACTCCCAAAGTAAAGAAGCTAGGACTGAAAGGCATAGCTTGTCTGAAACCTCCTAACAGGACACACAAGCAGACCCTGACACTTTGGCTCTCAGCCTTTTCCTTTGCCTGGAAAGAGGGAACATGCCTGGAACCTCCTACGGTGCTTTTCTCGGCCCTAGCAGACTGCAGTTCAAAACATGCTAAACGTCCAGCAATAACTCCCAAAGTAAAGAAGCTAGGCATGAAAGGCATAGCTTGTCTGAAACCTCCTAACAGGACACACAAGCAGACCCTGTCACTTTGGCTCTCAGCCTTTTCCTTTGCCTGGAAAGAGGGAACATGCCTGGAACCTCCTACGGTGCTTTTCTCGGCCCTAGCAGACTGCAGTTCAAAACATGCTAAACGTCCAGACATAACTCCCAAAGTAAAGAAGCTAGGACTGAAAGGCATAGCTTGTCTGAAACCTCCTAACAGGACACACAAGCAGACCCTGTCACTTTGGCTCTCAGCCTTTTCCTTTGCCTGGAAAGAGGGAACATGCCTGGAACCTCCTACGGTGCTTTTCTCGGCCCTAGCAGACTGCAGTTCAAAACATGCTAAACGTCCAGCAATAACTCCCAAAGTAAAGAAGCTAGGCATGAAAGGCATAGCTTGTCTGAAACCTCCTAACAGGACACACAAGCAGACCCTGACACTTTGGCTCTCAGCCTTTTCCTTTGCCTGGAAAGAGGGAACATGCCTGGAACCTCCTACGGTGCTTTTCTCGGCCCTAGCAGACTGCAGTTCAAAACATGCTAAACGTCCAGCAATAACTCCCAAAGTAAAGAAGCTAGGACTGAAAGGCATAGCTTGTCTGAAACCTCCTAACAGGACACACAAGCAGACCCTGTCACTTTGGCTCTCAGCCTTTTCCTTTGCCTGGAAAGAGGGAACATGCCTGGAACCTCCTACGGTGCTTTTCTCGGCCCTAGCAGACTGCAGTTCAAAACATGCTAAACGTCCAGCAATAACTCCCAAAGTAAAGAAGCTAGGCATGAAAGGCATAGCTTGTCTGAAACCTCCTAACAGGACACACAAGCAGACCCTGTCACTTTGGCTCTCAGCCTTTTCCTTTGCCTGGAAAGAGGGAACATGCCTGGAACCTCCTACGGTGCTTTTCTCGGCCCTAGCAGACTGCAGTTCAAAACATGCTAAACGTCCAGCAATAACTCCCAAAGTAAAGAAGCTAGGCATGAAAGGCATAGCTTGTCTGAAACCTCCTAACAGGACACACAAGCAGACCCTGTCACTTTGGCTCTCAGCCTTTTCCTTTGCCTGGAAAGAGGGAACATGCCTGGAACCTCCTACGGTGCTTTTCTCGGCCCTAGCAGACTGCAGTTCAAAACATGCTAAACGTCCAGCAATAACTCCCAAAGTAAAGAAGCTAGGACTGAAAGGCATAGCTTGTCTGAAACCTCCTAACAGGACACACAAGCAGACCCTGTCACTTTGGCTCTCAGCCTTTTCCTTTGCCTGGAAAAAGGGAACATGCCTGGAACCTCCTACGGTGCTTTTCTCGGCCCAGGCAGACTGCAGTTCAAAACATGCTAAACGTCCAGCAATAACTCCCAAAGTAAAGAAGCTAGGACTGAAAGGCATAGCTTGTCTGAAACCTCCTAACAGGACACACAAGCAGACCCTGTCACTTTGGCTCTCAGCCTTTTCCTTTGCCTGGAAAGAGGGAACATGCCTGGAACCTCCTACGGTGCTTTTCTCGGCCCTAGCAGACTGCAGTTCAAAACATGCTAAACGTCCAGCAATAACTCCCAAAGTAAAGAAGCTAGGACTGAAAGGCATAGCTTGTCTGAAACCTCCTAACAGGACACACAAGCAGACCCTGTCACTTTGGCTCTCAGCCTTTTCCTTTGCCTCGAAACAGGGAACATGCCTGGAACCTCCTACGGTGCTTTTCTCGGCCCTAGCAGACTGCAGTTCAAAACATGCTAAACGTCCAGCAATAACTCCCAAAGTAAAGAAGCTAGGACTGAAAGGCATAGCTTGTCTGAAACCTCCTAACAGGACACACAAGCAGACCCTGTCACTTTGGCTCTCAGCCTTTTCCTTTGCCTGGAAAGAGGGAACATGCCTGGAACCTCCTACGGTGCTTTTCTCGGCCCTAGCAGACTGCAGTTCAAAACATGCTAAACGTCCAGCAATAACTCCCAAAGTAAAGAAGCTAGGCATGAAAGGCATAGCTTGTCTGAAACCTCCTAACAGGACACACAAGCAGACCCTGACACTTTGGCTCTCAGCCTTTTCCTTTGCCTGGAAAGAGGGAACATGCCTGGAACCTCCTACGGTGCTTTTCTCGGCCCTAGCAGACTGCAGTTCAAAACATGCTAAACGTCCAGCAATAACTCCCAAAGTAAAGAAGCTAGGACTGAAAGGCATAGCTTGTCTGAAACCTCCTAACAGGACACACAAGCAGACCCTGTCACTTTGGCTCTCAGCCTTTTCCTTTGCCTGGAAAGAGGGAACATGCCTGGAACCTCCTACGGTGCTTTTCTCGGCCCTAGCAGACTGCAGTTCAAAACATGCTAAACGTCCAGCAATAACTCCCAAAGTAAAGAAGCTAGGCATGAAAGGCATAGCTTGTCTGAAACCTCCTAACAGGACACACAAGCAGACCCTGTCACTTTGGCTCTCAGCCTTTTCCTTTGCCTGGAAAGAGGGAACATGCCTGGAACCTCCTACGGTGCTTTTCTCGGCCCTAGCAGACTGCAGTTCAAAACATGCTAAACGTCCAGCAATAACTCCCAAAGTAAAGAAGCTAGGCATGAAAGGCATAGCTTGTCTGAAACCTCCTAACAGGACACACAAGCAGACCCTGTCACTTTGGCTCTCAGCCTTTTCCTTTGCCTGGAAAGAGGGAACATGCCTGGAACCTCCTACGGTGCTTTTCTCGGCCCTAGCAGACTGCAGTTCAAAACATGCTAAACGTCCAGCAATAACTCCCAAAGTAAAGAAGCTAGGACTGAAAGGCATAGCTTGTCTGAAACCTCCTAACAGGACACACAAGCAGACCCTGTCACTTTGGCTCTCAGCCTTTTCCTTTGCCTGGAAAAAGGGAACATGCCTGGAACCTCCTACGGTGCTTTTCTCGGCCCAGGCAGACTGCAGTTCAAAACATGCTAAACGTCCAGCAATAACTCCCAAAGTAAAGAAGCTAGGCATGAAAGGCATAGCTTGTCTGAAACCTCCTAACAGGACACACAAGCAGACCCTGTCACTTTGGCTCTCAGCCTTTTCCTTTGCCTGGAAAGAGGGAACATGCCTGGAACCTCCTACGGTGCTTTTCTCGGCCCTAGCAGACTGCAGTTCAAAACATGCTAAACGTCCAGCAATAACTCCCAAAGTAAAGAAGCTAGGACTGAAAGGCATAGCTTGTCTGAAACCTCCTAACAGGACACACAAGCAGACCCTGTCACTTTGGCTCTCAGCCTTTTCCTTTGCCTCGAAACAGGGAACATGCCTGGAACCTCCTACGGTGCTTTTCTCGGCCCTAGCAGACTGCAGTTCAAAACATGCTAAACGTCCAGCAATAACTCCCAAAGTAAAGAAGCTAGGACTGAAAGGCATAGCTTGTCTGAAACCTCCTAACAGGACAGACAAGCAGACCCTGTCACTTTGGCTCTCAGCCTTTTCCTTTGCCTGGAAAGAGGGAACATGCCTGGAACCTCCTACGGTGCTTTTCTCGGCCCTAGCAGACTGCAGTTCAAAACATGCTAAACGTCCAGCAATAACTCCCAAAGTAAAGAAGCTAGGCATGAAAGGCATAGCTTGTCTGAAACCTCCTAACAGGACACACAAGCAGACCCTGACACTTTGGCTCTCAGCCTTTTCCTTTGCCTGGAAAGAGGGAACATGCCTGGAACCTCCTACGGTGCTTTTCTCGGCCCTAGCAGACTGCAGTTCAAAACATGCTAAACGTCCAGCAATAACTCCCAAAGTAAAGAAGCTAGGACTGAAAGGCATAGCTTGTCTGAAACCTCCTAACAGGACACACAAGCAGACCCTGACACTTTGGCTCTCAGCCTTTTCCTTTGCCTGGAAAGAGGGAACATGCCTGGAACCTCCTACGGTGCTTTTCTCGGCCCTAGCAGACTGCAGTTCAAAACATGCAAAACGTCCAGCAATAACTCCCAAAGTAAAGAAGCTAGGCATGAAAGGCATAGCTTGTCTGAAACCTCCTAACAGGACACACAAGCAGACCCTGTCACTTTGGCTCTCAGCCTTTTCCTTTGCCTGGAAAGAGGGAACATGCATGGAACCTCCTACGGTGCTTTTCTTGGCCCTAGCAGACTGCAGTTCAAAACATGCTAAACGTCCAGCAATAACTCCCAAAGTAAAGAAGCTAGGCATGAAAGGCATAGCTTGTCTGAAACCTCCTAACAGGACACACAAGCAGACCCTGTCACTTTGGCTCTCAGCCTTTTCCTTTGCCTGGAAAGAGGGAACATGCCTGGAACCTCCTACGGTGCTTTTCTCGGCCCTAGCAGACTGCAGTTCAAAACATGCTAAACGTCCAGCAATAACTCCCAAAGTAAAGAAGCTAGGCATGAAAGGCATAGCTTGTCTGAAACCTCCTAACAGGACACACAAGCAGACCCTGTCACTTTGGCTCTCAGCCTTTTCCTTTGCCTGGAAAGAGGGAACATGCCTGGAACCTCCTACGGTGCTTTTCTCGGCCCTAGCAGACTGCAGTTCAAAACATGCTAAACGTCCAGCAATAACTCCCAAAGTAAAGAAGCTAGGACTGAAAGGCATAGCTTGTCTGAAACCTCCTAACAGGACACACAAGCAGACCCTGACACTTTGGCTCTCAGCCTTTTCCTTTGCCTGGAAAGAGGGAACATGCCTGGAACCTCCTACGGTGCTTTTCTCGGCCCTAGCAGACTGCAGTTCAAAACATGCTAAACGTCCAGCAATAACTCCCAAAGTAAAGAAGCTAGGCATGAAAGGCATAGCTTGTCTGAAACCTCCTAACAGGACACACAAGCAGACCCTGTCACTTTGGCTCTCAGCCTTTTCCTTTGCCTGGAAAGAGGGAACATGCCTGGAACCTCCTACGGTGCTTTTCTCGGCCCTAGCAGACTGCAGTTCAAAACATGCTAAACGTCCAGACATAACTCCCAAAGTAAAGAAGCTAGGACTGAAAGGCATAGCTTGTCTGAAACCTCCTAACAGGACACACAAGCAGACCCTGTCACTTTGGCTCTCAGCCTTTTCCTTTGCCTGGAAAGAGGGAACATGCCTGGAACCTCCTACGGTGCTTTTCTCGGCCCTAGCAGACTGCAGTTCAAAACATGCTAAACGTCCAGCAATAACTCCCAAAGTAAAGAAGCTAGGCATGAAAGGCATAGCTTGTCTGAAACCTCCTAACAGGACACACAAGCAGACCCTGACACTTTGGCTCTCAGCCTTTTCCTTTGCCTGGAAAGAGGGAACATGCCTGGAACCTCCTACGGTGCTTTTCTCGGCCCTAGCAGACTGCAGTTCAAAACATGCTAAACGTCCAGCAATAACTCCCAAAGTAAAGAAGCTAGGACTGAAAGGCATAGCTTGTCTGAAACCTCCTAACAGGACACACAAGCAGACCCTGTCACTTTGGCTCTCAGCCTTTTCCTTTGCCTGGAAAGAGGGAACATGCCTGGAACCTCCTACGGTGCTTTTCTCGGCCCTAGCAGACTGCAGTTCAAAACATGCTAAACGTCCAGCAATAACTCCCAAAGTAAAGAAGCTAGGCATGAAAGGCATAGCTTGTCTGAAACCTCCTAACAGGACACACAAGCAGACCCTGTCACTTTGGCTCTCAGCCTTTTCCTTTGCCTGGAAAGAGGGAACATGCCTGGAACCTCCTACGGTGCTTTTCTCGGCCCTAGCAGACTGCAGTTCAAAACATGCTAAACGTCCAGCAATAACTCCCAAAGTAAAGAAGCTAGGCATGAAAGGCATAGCTTGTCTGAAACCTCCTAACAGGACACACAAGCAGACCCTGTCACTTTGGCTCTCAGCCTTTTCCTTTGCCTGGAAAGAGGGAACATGCCTGGAACCTCCTACGGTGCTTTTCTCGGCCCTAGCAGACTGCAGTTCAAAACATGCTAAACGTCCAGCAATAACTCCCAAAGTAAAGAAGCTAGGACTGAAAGGCATAGCTTGTCTGAAACCTCCTAACAGGACACACAAGCAGACCCTGTCACTTTGGCTCTCAGCCTTTTCCTTTGCCTGGAAAAAGGGAACATGCCTGGAACCTCCTACGGTGCTTTTCTCGGCCCAGGCAGACTGCAGTTCAAAACATGCTAAACGTCCAGCAATAACTCCCAAAGTAAAGAAGCTAGGACTGAAAGGCATAGCTTGTCTGAAACCTCCTAACAGGACACACAAGCAGACCCTGTCACTTTGGCTCTCAGCCTTTTCCTTTGCCTGGAAAGAGGGAACATGCCTGGAACCTCCTACGGTGCTTTTCTCGGCCCTAGCAGACTGCAGTTCAAAACATGCTAAACGTCCAGCAATAACTCCCAAAGTAAAGAAGCTAGGACTGAAAGGCATAGCTTGTCTGAAACCTCCTAACAGGACACACAAGCAGACCCTGTCACTTTGGCTCTCAGCCTTTTCCTTTGCCTCGAAACAGGGAACATGCCTGGAACCTCCTACGGTGCTTTTCTCGGCCCTAGCAGACTGCAGTTCAAAACATGCTAAACGTCCAGCAATAACTCCCAAAGTAAAGAAGCTAGGACTGAAAGGCATAGCTTGTCTGAAACCTCCTAACAGGACACACAAGCAGACCCTGTCACTTTGGCTCTCAGCCTTTTCCTTTGCCTGGAAAGAGGGAACATGCCTGGAACCTCCTACGGTGCTTTTCTCGGCCCTAGCAGACTGCAGTTCAAAACATGCTAAACGTCCAGCAATAACTCCCAAAGTAAAGAAGCTAGGCATGAAAGGCATAGCTTGTCTGAAACCTCCTAACAGGACACACAAGCAGACCCTGACACTTTGGCTCTCAGCCTTTTCCTTTGCCTGGAAAGAGGGAACATGCCTGGAACCTCCTACGGTGCTTTTCTCGGCCCTAGCAGACTGCAGTTCAAAACATGCTAAACGTCCAGCAATAACTCCCAAAGTAAAGAAGCTAGGACTGAAAGGCATAGCTTGTCTGAAACCTCCTAACAGGACACACAAGCAGACCCTGACACTTTGGCTCTCAGCCTTTTCCTTTGCCTGGAAAGAGGGAACATGCCTGGAACCTCCTACGGTGCTTTTCTCGGCCCTAGCAGACTGCAGTTCAAAACATGCAAAACGTCCAGCAATAACTCCCAAAGTAAAGAAGCTAGGCATGAAAGGCATAGCTTGTCTGAAACCTCCTAACAGGACACACAAGCAGACCCTGTCACTTTGGCTCTCAGCCTTTTCCTTTGCCTGGAAAGAGGGAACATGCCTGGAACCTCCTACGGTGCTTTTCTTGGCCCTAGCAGACTGCAGTTCAAAACATGCTAAACGTCCAGCAATAACTCCCAAAGTAAAGAAGCTAGGCATGAAAGGCATAGCTTGTCTGAAACCTCCTAACAGGACACACAAGCAGACCCTGTCACTTTGGCTCTCAGCCTTTTCCTTTGCCTGGAAAGAGGGAACATGCCTGGAACCTCCTACGGTGCTTTTCTCGGCCCTAGCAGACTGCAGTTCAAAACATGCTAAACGTCCAGCAATAACTCCCAAAGTAAAGAAGCTAGGACTGAAAGGCATAGCTTGTCTGAAACCTCCTAACAGGACACACAAGCAGACCCTGTCACTTTGGCTCTCAGCCTTTTCCTTTGCCTGGAAAGAGGGAACATGCCTGGAACCTCCTACGGTGCTTTTCTCGGCCCTAGCAGACTGCAGTTCAAAACATGCTAAACGTCCAGCAATAACTCCCAAAGTAAAGAAGCTAGGCATGAAAGGCATAGCTTGTCTGAAACCTCCTAACAGGACACACAAGCAGACCCTGACACTTTGGCTCTCAGCCTTTTCCTTTGCCTGGAAAGAGGGAACATGCCTGGAACCTCCTACGGTGCTTTTCTCGGCCCTAGCAGACTGCAGTTCAAAACATGCTAAACGTCCAGCAATAACTCCCAAAGTAAAGAAGCTAGGACTGAAAGGCATAGCTTGTCTGAAACCTCCTAACAGGACACACAAGCAGACCCTGTCACTTTGGCTCTCAGCCTTTTCCTTTGCCTGGAAAGAGGGAACATGCCTGGAACCTCCTACGGTGCTTTTCTCGGCCCTAGCAGACTGCAGTTCAAAACATGCTAAACGTCCAGCAATAACTCCCAAAGTAAAGAAGCTAGGCATGAAAGGCAGAGCTTGTCTGAAACCTCCTAACAGGACACACAAGCAGACCCTGTCACTTTGGCTCTCAGCCTTTTCCTTTGCCTGGAAAGAGGGAACATGCCTGGAACCTCCTACGGTGCTTTTCTCGGCCCTAGCAGACTGCAGTTCAAAACATGCTAAACGTCCAGCAATAACTCCCAAAGTAAAGAAGCTAGGACTGAAAGGCATAGCTTGTCTGAAACCTCCTAACAGGACACACAAGCAGACCCTGACACTTTGGCTCTCAGCCTTTTCCTTTGCCTGGAAAGAGGGAACATGCCTGGAACCTCCTACGGTGCTTTTCTCGGCCCTAGCAGACTGCAGTTCAAAACATGCTAAACGTCCAGCAATAACTCCCAAAGTAAAGAAGCTAGGACTGAAAGGCATAGCTTGTCTGAAACCTCCTAACAGGACACACAAGCAGACCCTGTCACTTTGGCTCTCAGCCTTTTCCTTTGCCTGGAAACAGGGAACATGCCTGGAACCTCCTACGGTGCTTTTCTCGGCCCTAGCAGACTGCAGTTCAAAACATGCTAAACGTCCAGCAATAACTCCCAAAGTAAAGAAGCTAGGCATGAAAGGCATAGCTTGTCTGAAACCTCCTAACAGGACACACAAGCAGACCCTGACACTTTGGCTCTCAGCCTTTTCCTTTGCCTGGAAAGAGGGAACATGCCTGGAACCTCCTACGGTGCTTTTCTCGGCCATAGCAGACTGCAGTTCAAAACATGCTAAACGTCCAGCAATAACTCCCAAAGTAAAGAAGCTAGGCATGAAAGGCATAGCTTGTCTGAAACCTCCTAACAGGACACACAAGCAGACCCTGTCACTTTGGCTCTCAGCCTTTTCCTTTGCCTGGAAAGAGGGAACATGCCTGGAACCTCCTACGGTGCTTTTCTCGGCCCTAGCAGACTGCAGTTCAAAACATGCTAAACGTCCAGCAATAACTCCCAAAGTAAAGAAGCTAGGCATGAAAGGCATAGCTTGTCTGAAACCTCCTAACAGGACACACAAGCAGACCCTGTCACTTTGGCTCTCAGCCTTTTCCTTTGCCAGGAAAGAGGGAACATGCCTGGAACCTCCTACGGTGCTTTTCTCGGCCCTAGCAGACATCAGTTCAAAACATGCTAAACGTCCAGCAATAACTCCCAAAGTAAAGAAGCTAGGACTGAAAGGCATAGCTTGTCTGAAACCTCCTAACAGGACACACAAGCAGACCCTGTCACTTTGGCTCTCAGCCTTTTCCTTTGCCTGGAAAGAGGGAACATGCCTGGAACCTCCTACGGTGCTTTTCTCGGCCCTAGCAGACTGCAGTTCAAAACATGCTAAACGTCCAGCAATAACTCCCAAAGTAAAGAAGCTAGGACTGAAAGGCATGGCTTGTCTGAAACCTCCTAACAGGACACACAAGCAGACCCTGTCACTTTGGCTCTCAGCCTTTTCCTTTGCCTGGAAAGAGGGAACATGCCTGGAACCTCCTACGGTGCTTTTCTCGGCCCTAGCAGACTGCAGTTCAAAACATGCTAAACGTCCAGCAATAACTCCCAAAGTAAAGAAGCTAGGCATGAAAGGCATAGCTTGTCTGAAACCTCCTAACAGGACACACAAGCAGACCCTGTCACTTTGGCTCTCAGCCTTTTCCTTTGCCTGGAAAGAGGGAACATGCCTGGAACCTCCTACGGTGCTTTTCTCGGCCCTAGCAGACTGCAGTTCAAAACATGCTAAACGTCCAGCAATAACTCCCAAAGTAAAGAAGCTAGGCATGAAAGGCATAGCTTGTCTGAAACCTCCTAACAGGACACACAAGCAGACCCTGTCACTTTGGCTCTCAGCCTTTTCCTTTGCCTGGAAAGAGGGAACATGCCTGGAACCTCCTACGGTGCTTTTCTCGGCCCTAGCAGACTGCAGTTCAAAACATGCTAAACGTCCAGCAATAACTCCCAAAGTAAAGAAGCTAGGCATGAAAGGCATAGCTTGTCTGAAACCTCCTAACAGGACACACAAGCAGACCCTGTCACTTTGGCTCTCAGCCTTTTCCTTTGCCTGGAAAGAGGGAACATGCCTGGAACCTCCTACGGTGCTTTTCTCGGCCCTAGCAGACTGCAGTTCAAAACATGCTAAACGTCCAGCAATAACTCCCAAAGTAAAGAAGCTAGGACTGAAAGGCATAGCTTGTCTGAAACCTCCTAACAGGACACACAAGCAGACCCTGTCACTTTGGCTCTCAGCCTTTTCCTTTGCCTGGAAAGAGGGAACATGCCTGGAACCTCCTACGGTGCTTTTCTCGGCCATAGCAGACTGCAGTTCAAAACATGCTAAACGTCCAGCAATAACTCCCAAAGTAAAGAAGCTAGGCATGAAAGGCATAGCTTGTCTGAAACCTCCTAACAGGACACACAAGCAGACCCTGACACTTTGGCTCTCAGCCTTTTCCTTTGCCTCGAAACAGGGAACATGCCTGGAACCTCCTACGGTGCTTTTCTCGGCCCTAGCAGACTGCAGTTCAAAACATGCTAAACGTCCAGCAATAACTCCCAAAGTAAAGAAGCTAGGCATGAAAGGCATAGCTTGTCTGAAACCTCCTAACAGGACACACAAGCAGACCCTGTCACTTTGGCTCTCAGCCTTTTCCTTTGCCTGGAAAGAGGGAACATGCCTGGAACCTCCTACGGTGCTTTTCTCGGCCCTAGCAGACTGCAGTTCAAAACATGCTAAACGTCCAGCAATAACTCCCAAAGTAAAGAAGCTAGGACTGAAAGGCATAGCTTGTCTGAAACCTCCTAACAGGACACACAAGCAGACCCTGTCACTTTGGCTCTCAGCCTTTTCCTTTGCCTGGAAAGAGGGAACATGCCTGGAACCTCCTACGGTGCTTTTCTCGGCCATAGCAGACTGCAGTTCAAAACATGCTAAACGTCCAGCAATAACTCCCAAAGTAAAGAAGCTAGGCATGAAAGGCATAGCTTGTCTGAAACCTCCTAACAGGACACACAAGCAGACCCTGACACTTTGGCTCTCAGCCTTTTCCTTTGCCTCGAAACAGGGAACATGCCTGGAACCTCCTACGGTGCTTTTCTCGGCCCTAGCAGACTGCAGTTCAAAACATGCTAAACGTCCAGACATAACTCCCAAAGTAAAGAAGCTAGGACTGAAAGGCATAGCTTGTCTGAAACCTCCTAACAGGACACACAAGCAGACCCTGTCACTTTGGCTCTCAGCCTTTTCCTTTGCCTGGAAAGAGGGAACATGCCTGGAACCTCCTACGGTGCTTTTCTCGGCCCTAGCAGACTGCAGTTCAAAACATGCTAAACGTCCAGCAATAACTCCCAAAGTAAAGAAGCTAGGCATGAAAGGCATAGCTTGTCTGAAACCTCCTAACAGGACACACAAGCAGACCCTGACACTTTGGCTCTCAGCCTTTTCCTTTGCCTGGAAAGAGGGAACATGCCTGGAACCTCCTACGGTGCTTTTCTCGGCCCTAGCAGACTGCAGTTCAAAACATGCTAAACGTCCAGCAATAACTCCCAAAGTAAAGAAGCTAGGACTGAAAGGCATAGCTTGTCTGAAACCTCCTAACAGGACACACAAGCAGACCCTGTCACTTTGGCTCTCAGCCTTTTCCTTTGCCTGGAAAGAGGGAACATGCCTGGAACCTCCTACGGTGCTTTTCTCGGCCCTAGCAGACTGCAGTTCAAAACATGCTAAACGTCCAGCAATAACTCCCAAAGTAAAGAAGCTAGGCATGAAAGGCATAGCTTGTCTGAAACCTCCTAACAGGACACACAAGCAGACCCTGTCACTTTGGCTCTCAGCCTTTTCCTTTGCCTGGAAAGAGGGAACATGCCTGGAACCTCCTACGGTGCTTTTCTCGGCCCTAGCAGACTGCAGTTCAAAACATGCTAAACGTCCAGCAATAACTCCCAAAGTAAAGAAGCTAGGCATGAAAGGCATAGCTTGTCTGAAACCTCCTAACAGGACACACAAGCAGACCCTGTCACTTTGGCTCTCAGCCTTTTCCTTTGCCTGGAAAGAGGGAACATGCCTGGAACCTCCTACGGTGCTTTTCTCGGCCCTAGCAGACTGCAGTTCAAAACATGCTAAACGTCCAGCAATAACTCCCAAAGTAAAGAAGCTAGGACTGAAAGGCATAGCTTGTCTGAAACCTCCTAACAGGACACACAAGCAGACCCTGTCACTTTGGCTCTCAGCCTTTTCCTTTGCCTGGAAAAAGGGAACATGCCTGGAACCTCCTACGGTGCTTTTCTCGGCCCAGGCAGACTGCAGTTCAAAACATGCTAAACGTCCAGCAATAACTCCCAAAGTAAAGAAGCTAGGACTGAAAGGCATAGCTTGTCTGAAACCTCCTAACAGGACACACAAGCAGACCCTGTCACTTTGGCTCTCAGCCTTTTCCTTTGCCTGGAAAGAGGGAACATGCCTGGAACCTCCTACGGTGCTTTTCTCGGCCCTAGCAGACTGCAGTTCAAAACATGCTAAACGTCCAGCAATAACTCCCAAAGTAAAGAAGCTAGGACTGAAAGGCATAGCTTGTCTGAAACCTCCTAACAGGACACACAAGCAGACCCTGTCACTTTGGCTCTCAGCCTTTTCCTTTGCCTCGAAACAGGGAACATGCCTGGAACCTCCTACGGTGCTTTTCTCGGCCCTAGCAGACTGCAGTTCAAAACATGCTAAACGTCCAGCAATAACTCCCAAAGTAAAGAAGCTAGGACTGAAAGGCATAGCTTGTCTGAAACCTCCTAACAGGACACACAAGCAGACCCTGTCACTTTGGCTCTCAGCCTTTTCCTTTGCCTGGAAAGAGGGAACATGCCTGGAACCTCCTACGGTGCTTTTCTCGGCCCTAGCAGACTGCAGTTCAAAACATGCTAAACGTCCAGCAATAACTCCCAAAGTAAAGAAGCTAGGCATGAAAGGCATAGCTTGTCTGAAACCTCCTAACAGGACACACAAGCAGACCCTGACACTTTGGCTCTCAGCCTTTTCCTTTGCCTGGAAAGAGGGAACATGCCTGGAACCTCCTACGGTGCTTTTCTCGGCCCTAGCAGACTGCAGTTCAAAACATGCTAAACGTCCAGCAATAACTCCCAAAGTAAAGAAGCTAGGACTGAAAGGCATAGCTTGTCTGAAACCTCCTAACAGGACACACAAGCAGACCCTGACACTTTGGCTCTCAGCCTTTTCCTTTGCCTGGAAAGAGGGAACATGCCTGGAACCTCCTACGGTGCTTTTCTCGGCCCTAGCAGACTGCAGTTCAAAACATGCAAAACGTCCAGCAATAACTCCCAAAGTAAAGAAGCTAGGCATGAAAGGCATAGCTTGTCTGAAACCTCCTAACAGGACACACAAGCAGACCCTGTCACTTTGGCTCTCAGCCTTTTCCTTTGCCTGGAAAGAGGGAACATGCCTGGAACCTCCTACGGTGCTTTTCTTGGCCCTAGCAGACTGCAGTTCAAAACATGCTAAACGTCCAGCAATAACTCCCAAAGTAAAGAAGCTAGGCATGAAAGGCATAGCTTGTCTGAAACCTCCTAACAGGACACACAAGCAGACCCTGTCACTTTGGCTCTCAGCCTTTTCCTTTGCCTGGAAAGAGGGAACATGCCTGGAACCTCCTACGGTGCTTTTCTCGGCCCTAGCAGACTGCAGTTCAAAACATGCTAAACGTCCAGCAATAACTCCCAAAGTAAAGAAGCTAGGACTGAAAGGCATAGCTTGTCTGAAACCTCCTAACAGGACACACAAGCAGACCCTGTCACTTTGGCTCTCAGCCTTTTCCTTTGCCTGGAAAGAGGGAACATGCCTGGAACCTCCTACGGTGCTTTTCTCGGCCCTAGCAGACTGCAGTTCAAAACATGCTAAACGTCCAGCAATAACTCCCAAAGTAAAGAAGCTAGGCATGAAAGGCATAGCTTGTCTGAAACCTCCTAACAGGACACACAAGCAGACCCTGACACTTTGGCTCTCAGCCTTTTCCTTTGCCTGGAAAGAGGGAACATGCCTGGAACCTCCTACGGTGCTTTTCTCGGCCCTAGCAGACTGCAGTTCAAAACATGCTAAACGTCCAGCAATAACTCCCAAAGTAAAGAAGCTAGGACTGAAAGGCATAGCTTGTCTGAAACCTCCTAACAGGACACACAAGCAGACCCTGTCACTTTGGCTCTCAGCCTTTTCCTTTGCCTGGAAAGAGGGAACATGCCTGGAACCTCCTACGGTGCTTTTCTCGGCCCTAGCAGACTGCAGTTCAAAACATGCTAAACGTCCAGCAATAACTCCCAAAGTAAAGAAGCTAGGCATGAAAGGCAGAGCTTGTCTGAAACCTCCTAACAGGACACACAAGCAGACCCTGTCACTTTGGCTCTCAGCCTTTTCCTTTGCCTGGAAAGAGGGAACATGCCTGGAACCTCCTACGGTGCTTTTCTCGGCCCTAGCAGACTGCAGTTCAAAACATGCTAAACGTCCAGCAATAACTCCCAAAGTAAAGAAGCTAGGACTGAAAGGCATAGCTTGTCTGAAACCTCCTAACAGGACACACAAGCAGACCCTGACACTTTGGCTCTCAGCCTTTTCCTTTGCCTGGAAAGAGGGAACATGCCTGGAACCTCCTACGGTGCTTTTCTCGGCCCTAGCAGACTGCAGTTCAAAACATGCTAAACGTCCAGCAATAACTCCCAAAGTAAAGAAGCTAGGACTGAAAGGCATAGCTTGTCTGAAACCTCCTAACAGGACACACAAGCAGACCCTGTCACTTTGGCTCTCAGCCTTTTCCTTTGCCTGGAAACAGGGAACATGCCTGGAACCTCCTACGGTGCTTTTCTCGGCCCTAGCAGACTGCAGTTCAAAACATGCTAAACGTCCAGCAATAACTCCCAAAGTAAAGAAGCTAGGCATGAAAGGCATAGCTTGTCTGAAACCTCCTAACAGGACACACAAGCAGACCCTGACACTTTGGCTCTCAGCCTTTTCCTTTGCCTGGAAAGAGGGAACATGCCTGGAACCTCCTACGGTGCTTTTCTCGGCCATAGCAGACTGCAGTTCAAAACATGCTAAACGTCCAGCAATAACTCCCAAAGTAAAGAAGCTAGGCATGAAAGGCATAGCTTGTCTGAAACCTCCTAACAGGACACACAAGCAGACCCTGTCACTTTGGCTCTCAGCCTTTTCCTTTGCCTGGAAAGAGGGAACATGCCTGGAACCTCCTACGGTGCTTTTCTCGGCCCTAGCAGACTGCAGTTCAAAACATGCTAAACGTCCAGCAATAACTCCCAAAGTAAAGAAGCTAGGCATGAAAGGCATAGCTTGTCTGAAACCTCCTAACAGGACACACAAGCAGACCCTGTCACTTTGGCTCTCAGCCTTTTCCTTTGCCTGGAAAGAGGGAACATGCCTGGAACCTCCTACGGTGCTTTTCTCGGCCCTAGCAGACATCAGTTCAAAACATGCTAAACGTCCAGCAATAACTCCCAAAGTAAAGAAGCTAGGACTGAAAGGCATAGCTTGTCTGAAACCTCCTAACAGGACACACAAGCAGACCCTGTCACTTTGGCTCTCAGCCTTTTCCTTTGCCTGGAAAGAGGGAACATGCCTGGAACCTCCTACGGTGCTTTTCTCGGCCCTAGCAGACTGCAGTTCAAAACATGCTAAACGTCCAGCAATAACTCCCAAAGTAAAGAAGCTAGGACTGAAAGGCATGGCTTGTCTGAAACCTCCTAACAGGACACACAAGCAGACCCTGTCACTTTGGCTCTCAGCCTTTTCCTTTGCCTGGAAAGAGGGAACATGCCTGGAACCTCCTACGGTGCTTTTCTCGGCCCTAGCAGACTGCAGTTCAAAACATGCTAAACGTCCAGCAATAACTCCCAAAGTAAAGAAGCTAGGCATGAAAGGCATAGCTTGTCTGAAACCTCCTAACAGGACACACAAGCAGACCCTGTCACTTTGGCTCTCAGCCTTTTCCTTTGCCTGGAAAGAGGGAACATGCCTGGAACCTCCTACGGTGCTTTTCTCGGCCCTAGCAGACTGCAGTTCAAAACATGCTAAACGTCCAGCAATAACTCCCAAAGTAAAGAAGCTAGGCATGAAAGGCATAGCTTGTCTGAAACCTCCTAACAGGACACACAAGCAGACCCTGTCACTTTGGCTCTCAGCCTTTTCCTTTGCCTGGAAAGAGGGAACATGCCTGGAACCTCCTACGGTGCTTTTCTCGGCCCTAGCAGACTGCAGTTCAAAACATGCTAAACGTCCAGCAATAACTCCCAAAGTAAAGAAGCTAGGCATGAAAGGCATAGCTTGTCTGAAACCTCCTAACAGGACACACAAGCAGACCCTGTCACTTTGGCTCTCAGCCTTTTCCTTTGCCTGGAAAGAGGGAACATGCCTGGAACCTCCTACGGTGCTTTTCTCGGCCCTAGCAGACTGCAGTTCAAAACATGCTAAACGTCCAGCAATAACTCCCAAAGTAAAGAAGCTAGGACTGAAAGGCATAGCTTGTCTGAAACCTCCTAACAGGACACACAAGCAGACCCTGTCACTTTGGCTCTCAGCCTTTTCCTTTGCCTGGAAAGAGGGAACATGCCTGGAACCTCCTACGGTGCTTTTCTCGGCCATAGCAGACTGCAGTTCAAAACATGCTAAACGTCCAGCAATAACTCCCAAAGTAAAGAAGCTAGGCATGAAAGGCATAGCTTGTCTGAAACCTCCTAACAGGACACACAAGCAGACCCTGACACTTTGGCTCTCAGCCTTTTCCTTTGCCTCGAAACAGGGAACATGCCTGGAACCTCCTACGGTGCTTTTCTCGGCCCTAGCAGACTGCAGTTCAAAACATGCTAAACGTCCAGCAATAACTCCCAAAGTAAAGAAGCTAGGCATGAAAGGCATAGCTTGTCTGAAACCTCCTAACAGGACACACAAGCAGACCCTGTCACTTTGGCTCTCAGCCTTTTCCTTTGCCTGGAAAGAGGGAACATGCCTGGAACCTCCTACGGTGCTTTTCTCGGCCCTAGCAGACTGCAGTTCAAAACATGCTAAACGTCCAGCAATAACTCCCAAAGTAAAGAAGCTAGGACTGAAAGGCATAGCTTGTCTGAAACCTCCTAACAGGACACACAAGCAGACCCTGTCACTTTGGCTCTCAGCCTTTTCCTTTGCCTGGAAAGAGGGAACATGCCTGGAACCTCCTACGGTGCTTTTCTCGGCCATAGCAGACTGCAGTTCAAAACATGCTAAACGTCCAGCAATAACTCCCAAAGTAAAGAAGCTAGGCATGAAAGGCATAGCTTGTCTGAAACCTCCTAACAGGACACACAAGCAGACCCTGACACTTTGGCTCTCAGCCTTTTCCTTTGCCTGGAAAGAGGGAACATGCCTGGAACCTCCTACGGTGCTTTTCTCGGCCCTAGCAGACTGCAGTTCAAAACATGCTAAACGTCCAGCAATAACTCCCAAAGTAAAGAAGCTAGGCATGAAAGGCATAGCTTGTCTGAAACCTCCTAACAGGACACACAAGCAGACCCTGTCACTTTGGCTCTCAGCCTTTTCCTTTGCCTGGAAAGAGGGAACATGCCTGGAACCTCCTACGGTGCTTTTCTCGGCCCTAGCAGACTGCAGTTCAAAACATGCTAAACGTCCAGCAATAACTCCCAAAGTAAAGAAGCTAGGCATGAAAGGCATAGCTTGTCTGAAACCTCCTAACAGGACACACAAGCAGACCCTGTCACTTTGGCTCTCAGCCTTTTCCTTTGCCTGGAAAGAGGGAACATGCCTGGAACCTCCTACGGTGCTTTTCTCGGCCCTAGCAGACTGCAGTTCAAAACATGCTAAACGTCCAGCAATAACTCCCAAAGTAAAGAAGCTAGGACTGAAAGGCATAGCTTGTCTGAAACCTCCTAACAGGACACACAAGCAGACCCTGTCACTTTGGCTCTCAGCCTTTTCCTTTGCCTGGAAAAAGGGAACATGCCTGGAACCTCCTACGGTGCTTTTCTCGGCCCTAGCAGACTGCAGTTCAAAACATGCTAAACGTCCAGCAATAACTCCCAAAGTAAAGAAGCTAGGACTGAAAGGCATAGCTTGTCTGAAACCTCCTAACAGGACACACAAGCAGACCCTGTCACTTTGGCTCTCAGCCTTTTCCTTTGCCTGGAAAGAGGGAACATGCCTGGAACCTCCTACGGTGCTTTTCTCGGCCCTAGCAGACTGCAGTTCAAAACATGCTAAACGTCCAGCAATAACTCCCAAAGTAAAGAAGCTAGGACTGAAAGGCATAGCTTGTCTGAAACCTCCTAACAGGACACACAAGCAGACCCTGTCACTTTGGCTCTCAGCCTTTTCCTTTGCCTGGAAAGAGGGAACATGCCTGGAACCTCCTACGGTGCTTTTCTCGGCCCTAGCAGACTGCAGTTCAAAACATGCTAAACGTCCAGCAATAACTCCCAAAGTAAAGAAGCTAGGCATGAAAGGCATAGCTTGTCTGAAACCTCCTAACAGGACACACAAGCAGACCCTGTCACTTTGGCTCTCAGCCTTTTCCTTTGCCTGGAAAGAGGAAACATGCCTGGAACCTCCTACGGTGCTTTTCTCGGCCCTAGCAGACTGCAGTTCAAAACATGCTAAACGTCCAGCAATAACTCCCAAAGTAAAGAAGCTAGGCATGAAAGGCATAGCTTGTCTGAAACCTCCTAACAGGACACACAAGCAGACCCTGTCACTTTGGCTCTCAGCCTTTTCCTTTGCCTGGAAAGAGGGAACATGCCTGGAACCTCCTACGGTGCTTTTCTCGGCCCTAGCAGACTGCAGTTCAAAACATGCTAAACGTCCAGCAATAACTCCCAAAGTAAAGAAGCTAGGACTGAAAGGCATAGCTTGTCTGAAACCTCCTAACAGGACACACAAGCAGACCCTGTCACTTTGGCTCTCAGCCTTTTCCTTTGCCTGGAAAAAGGGAACATGCCTGGAACCTCCTACGGTGCTTTTCTCGGCCCTAGCAGACTGCAGTTCAAAACATGCTAAACGTCCAGCAATAACTCCCAAAGTAAAGAAGCTAGGACTGAAAGGCATAGCTTGTCTGAAACCTCCTAACAGGACACACAAGCAGACCCTGTCACTTTGGCTCTCAGCCTTTTCCTTTGCCTGGAAAGAGGGAACATGCCTGGAACCTCCTACGGTGCTTTTCTCGGCCCTAGCAGACTGCAGTTCAAAACATGCTAAACGTCCAGCAATAACTCCCAAAGTAAAGAAGCTAGGACTGAAAGGCATAGCTTGTCTGAAACCTCCTAACAGGACACACAAGCAGACCCTGTCACTTTGGCTCTCAGCCTTTTCCTTTGCCTGGAAAGAGGGAACATGCCTGGAACCTCCTACGGTGCTTTTCTCGGCCCTAGCAGACTGCAGTTCAAAACATGCTAAACGTCCAGCAATAACTCCCAAAGTAAAGAAGCTAGGACTGAAAGGCATAGCTTGTCTGAAACCTCCTAACAGGACACACAAGCAGACCCTGTCACTTTGGCTCTCAGCCTTTTCCTTTGCCTGGAAAGAGGGAACATGCCTGGAACCTCCTACGGTGCTTTTCTCGGCCATAGCAGACTGCAGTTCAAAACATGCTAAACGTCCAGCAATAACTCCCAAAGTAAAGAAGCTAGGCATGAAAGGCATAGCTTGTCTGAAACCTCCTAACAGGACACACAAGCAGACCCTGACACTTTGGCTCTCAGCCTTTTCCTTTGCCTCGAAACAGGGAACATGCCTGGAACCTCCTACGGTGCTTTTCTCGGCCCTAGCAGACTGCAGTTCAAAACATGCTAAACGTCCAGCAATAACTCCCAAAGTAAAGAAGCTAGGCATGAAAGGCATAGCTTGTCTGAAACCTCCTAACAGGACACACAAGCAGACCCTGTCACTTTGGCTCTCAGCCTTTTCCTTTGCCTGGAAAGAGGGAACATGCCTGGAACCTCCTACGGTGCTTTTCTCGGCCCTAGCAGACTGCAGTTCAAAACATGCTAAACGTCCAGCAATAACTCCCAAAGTAAAGAAGCTAGGACTGAAAGGCATAGCTTGTCTGAAACCTCCTAACAGGACACACAAGCAGACCCTGTCACTTTGGCTCTCAGCCTTTTCCTTTGCCTGGAAAGAGGGAACATGCCTGGAACCTCCTACGGTGCTTTTCTCGGCCATAGCAGACTGCAGTTCAAAACATGCTAAACGTCCAGCAATAACTCCCAAAGTAAAGAAGCTAGGCATGAAAGGCATAGCTTGTCTGAAACCTCCTAACAGGACACACAAGCAGACCCTGACACTTTGGCTCTCAGCCTTTTCCTTTGCCTGGAAAGAGGGAACATGCCTGGAACCTCCTACGGTGCTTTTCTCGGCCCTAGCAGACTGCAGTTCAAAACATGCTAAACGTCCAGCAATAACTCCCAAAGTAAAGAAGCTAGGCATGAAAGGCATAGCTTGTCTGAAACCTCCTAACAGGACACACAAGCAGACCCTGTCACTTTGGCTCTCAGCCTTTTCCTTTGCCTGGAAAGAGGGAACATGCCTGGAACCTCCTACGGTGCTTTTCTCGGCCCTAGCAGACTGCAGTTCAAAACATGCTAAACGTCCAGCAATAACTCCCAAAGTAAAGAAGCTAGGCATGAAAGGCATAGCTTGTCTGAAACCTCCTAACAGGACACACAAGCAGACCCTGTCACTTTGGCTCTCAGCCTTTTCCTTTGCCTGGAAAGAGGGAACATGCCTGGAACCTCCTACGGTGCTTTTCTCGGCCCTAGCAGACTGCAGTTCAAAACATGCTAAACGTCCAGCAATAACTCCCAAAGTAAAGAAGCTAGGACTGAAAGGCATAGCTTGTCTGAAACCTCCTAACAGGACACACAAGCAGACCCTGTCACTTTGGCTCTCAGCCTTTTCCTTTGCCTGGAAAAAGGGAACATGCCTGGAACCTCCTACGGTGCTTTTCTCGGCCCTAGCAGACTGCAGTTCAAAACATGCTAAACGTCCAGCAATAACTCCCAAAGTAAAGAAGCTAGGACTGAAAGGCATAGCTTGTCTGAAACCTCCTAACAGGACACACAAGCAGACCCTGTCACTTTGGCTCTCAGCCTTTTCCTTTGCCTGGAAAGAGGGAACATGCCTGGAACCTCCTACGGTGCTTTTCTCGGCCCTAGCAGACTGCAGTTCAAAACATGCTAAACGTCCAGCAATAACTCCCAAAGTAAAGAAGCTAGGACTGAAAGGCATAGCTTGTCTGAAACCTCCTAACAGGACACACAAGCAGACCCTGTCACTTTGGCTCTCAGCCTTTTCCTTTGCCTGGAAAGAGGGAACATGCCTGGAACCTCCTACGGTGCTTTTCTCGGCCCTAGCAGACTGCAGTTCAAAACATGCTAAACGTCCAGCAATAACTCCCAAAGTAAAGAAGCTAGGCATGAAAGGCATAGCTTGTCTGAAACCTCCTAACAGGACACACAAGCAGACCCTGTCACTTTGGCTCTCAGCCTTTTCCTTTGCCTGGAAAGAGGAAACATGCCTGGAACCTCCTACGGTGCTTTTCTCGGCCCTAGCAGACTGCAGTTCAAAACATGCTAAACGTCCAGCAATAACTCCCAAAGTAAAGAAGCTAGGCATGAAAGGCATAGCTTGTCTGAAACCTCCTAACAGGACACACAAGCAGACCCTGTCACTTTGGCTCTCAGCCTTTTCCTTTGCCTGGAAAGAGGGAACATGCCTGGAACCTCCTACGGTGCTTTTCTCGGCCCTAGCAGACTGCAGTTCAAAACATGCTAAACGTCCAGCAATAACTCCCAAAGTAAAGAAGCTAGGACTGAAAGGCATAGCTTGTCTGAAACCTCCTAACAGGACACACAAGCAGACCCTGTCACTTTGGCTCTCAGCCTTTTCCTTTGCCTGGAAAAAGGGAACATGCCTGGAACCTCCTACGGTGCTTTTCTCGGCCCTAGCAGACTGCAGTTCAAAACATGCTAAACGTCCAGCAATAACTCCCAAAGTAAAGAAGCTAGGACTGAAAGGCATAGCTTGTCTGAAACCTCCTAACAGGACACACAAGCAGACCCTGTCACTTTGGCTCTCAGCCTTTTCCTTTGCCTGGAAAGAGGGAACATGCCTGGAACCTCCTACGGTGCTTTTCTCGGCCCTAGCAGACTGCAGTTCAAAACATGCTAAACGTCCAGCAATAACTCCCAAAGTAAAGAAGCTAGGACTGAAAGGCATAGCTTGTCTGAAACCTCCTAACAGGACACACAAGCAGACCCTGTCACTTTGGCTCTCAGCCTTTTCCTTTGCCTGGAAAGAGGGAACATGCCTGGAACCTCCTACGGTGCTTTTCTCGGCCCTAGCAGACTGCAGTTCAAAACATGCTAAACGTCCAGCAATAACTCCCAAAGTAAAGAAGCTAGGACTGAAAGGCATAGCTTGTCTGAAACCTCCTAACAGGACACACAAGCAGACCCTGTCACTTTGGCTCTCAGCCTTTTCCTTTGCCTGGAAAGAGGGAACATGCCTGGAACCTCCTACGGTGCTTTTCTCGGCCCTAGCAGACTGCAGTTCAAAACATGCTAAACGTCCAGCAATAACTCCCAAAGTAAAGAAGCTAGGCATGAAAGGCATAGCTTGTCTGAAACCTCCTAACAGGACACACAAGCAGACCCTGACACTTTGGCTCTCAGCCTTTTCCTTTGCCTGGAAAGAGGGAACATGCCTGGAACCTCCTACGGTGATTTTCTCGGCCCTAGCAGACTGCAGTTCAAAACATGCTAAACGTCCAGCAATAACTCCCAAAGTAAAGAAGCTAGGACTGAAAGGCATAGCTTGTCTGAAACCTCCTAACAGGACACACAAGCAGACCCTGTCACTTTGGCTCTCAGCCTTTTCCTTTGCCTGGAAAGAGGGAACATGCCTGGAACCTCCTACGGTGCTTTTCTCGGCCCTAGCAGACTGCAGTTCAAAACATGCTAAACGTCCAGCAATAACTCCCAAAGTAAAGAAGCTAGGCATGAAAGGCATAGCTTGTCTGAAACCTCCTAACAGGACACACAAGCAGACCCTGACACTTTGGCTCTCAGCCTTTTCCTTTGCCTGGAAAGAGGGAACATGCCTGGAACCTCCTACGGTGCTTTTCTCGGCCCTAGCAGACTGCAGTTCAAAACATGCTAAACGTCCAGCAATAACTCCCAAAGTAAAGAAGCTAGGACTGAAAGGCATAGCTTGTCTGAAACCTCCTAACAGGACACACAAGCAGACCCTGACACTTTGGCTCTCAGCCTTTTCCTTTGCCTGGAAAGAGGGAACATGCCTGGAACCTCCTACGGTGCTTTTCTCGGCCCTAGCAGACTGCAGTTCAAAACATGCTAAACGTCCAGCAATAACTCCCAAAGTAAAGAAGCTAGGCATGAAAGGCATAGCTTGTCTGAAACCTCCTAACAGGACACACAAGCAGACCCTGACACTTTGGCTCTCAGCCTTTTCCTTTGCCTGGAAAGAGGGAACATGCCTGGAACCTCCTACGGTGCTTTTCTCGGCCCTAGCAGACTGCAGTTCAAAACATGCTAAACGTCCAGCAATAACTCCCAAAGTAAAGAAGCTAGGCATGAAAGGCATAGCTTGTCTGAAACCTCCTAACAGGACACACAAGCAGACCCTGTCACTTTGGCTCTCAGCCTTTTCCTTTGCCTGGAAAGAGGGAACATGCCTGGAACCTCCTACGGTGCTTTTCTCGGCCCTAGCAGACTGCAGTTCAAAACATGCTAAACGTCCAGCAATAACTCCCAAAGTAAAGAAGCTAGGCATGAAAGGCATAGCTTGTCTGAAACCTCCTAACAGGACACACAAGCAGACCCTGTCACTTTGGCTCTCAGCCTGGAAAGAGGGAACATGCCTGGAACCTCCTACGGTGCTTTTCTCGGCCCTAGCAGACTGCAGTTCAAAACATGCTAAACGTCCAGCAATAACTCCCAAAGTAAAGAAGCTAGGCATGAAAGGCATAGCTTGTCTGAAACCTCCTAACAGGACACACAAGCAGACCCTGTCACTTTGGCTCTCAGCCTTTTCCTTTGCCTGGAAAGAGGGAACATGCCTGGAACCTCCTACGGTGCTTTTCTCGGCCCTAGCAGACTGCAGTTCAAAACATGCTAAACGTCCAGCAATAACTCCCAAAGTAAAGAAGCTAGGCATGAAAGGCATAGCTTGTCTGAAACCTCCTAACAGGACAGACAAGCAGACCCTGTCACTTTGGCTCTCAGCCTTTTCCTTTGCCTGGAAAGAGGGAACATGCCTGGAACCTCCTACGGTGCTTTTCTCGGCCCTAGCAGACTGCAGTTCAAAACATGCTAAACGTCCAGCAATAACTCCCAAAGTAAAGAAGCTAGGACTGAAAGGCATAGCTTGTCTGAAACCTCCTAACAGGACACACAAGCAGACCCTGTCACTTTGGCTCTCAGCCTTTTCCTTTGCCTGGAAAGAGGGAACATGCCTGGAACCTCCTACGGTGCTTTTCTCGGCCCTAGCAGACTGCAGTTCAAAACATGCTAAACGTCCAGCAATAACTCCCAAAGTAAAGAAGCTAGGCATGAAAGGCATAGCTTGTCTGAAACCTCCTAACAGGACACACAAGCAGACCCTGACACTTTGGCTCTCAGCCTTTTCCTTTGCCTGGAAAGAGGGAACATGCCTGGAACCTCCTACGGTGCTTTTCTCGGCCCTAGCAGACTGCAGTTCAAAACATGCTAAACGTCCAGCAATAACTCCCAAAGTAAAGAAGCTAGGCATGAAAGGCATAGCTTGTCTGAAACCTCCTAACAGGACACACAAGCAGACCCTGTCACTTTGGCTCTCAGCCTTTTCCTTTGCCTGGAAAGAGGGAACATGCCTGGAACCTCCTACGGTGCTTTTCTCGGCCCTAGCAGACTGCAGTTCAAAACATGCTAAACGTCCAGCAATAACTCCCAAAGTAAAGAAGCTAGGCATGAAAGGCATAGCTTGTCTGAAACCTCCTAACAGGACACACAAGCAGACCCTGTCACTTTGGCTCTCAGCCTTTTCCTTTGCCTGGAAAGAGGGAACATGCCTGGAACCTGCTACGGTGCTTTTCTCGGCCCTAGCAGACAGCAGTTCAAAACATGCTAAACGTCCAGCAATAACTCCCAAAGTAAAGAAGCTAGGACTGAAAGGCATAGCTTGTCTGAAACCTCCTAACAGGACACACAAGCAGACCCTGTCACTTTGGCTCTCAGCCTTTTCCTTTGCCTGGAAAGAGGGAACATGCCTGGAACCTCCTACGGTGCTTTTCTCGGCCCTAGCAGACTGCAGTTCAAAACATGCTAAACGTCCAGCAATAACTCCCAAAGTAAAGAAGCTAGGCATGAAAGGCATAGCTTGTCTGAAACCTCCTAACAGGACACACAAGCAGACCCTGTCACTTTGGCTCTCAGCCTTTTCCTTTGCCTGGAAAGAGGGAACATGCCTGGAACCTCCTACGGTGCTTTTCTCGGCCCTAGCAGACTGCAGTTCAAAACATGCTAAACGTCCAGCAATAACTCCCAAAGTAAAGAAGCTAGGACTGAAAGGCATAGCTTGTCTGAAACCTCCTAACAGGACACACAAGCAGACCCTGTCACTTTGGCTCTCAGCCTGGAAAGAGGGAACATGCCTGGAACCTCCTACGGTGCTTTTCTCGGCCCTAGCAGACTGCAGTTCAAAACATGCTAAACGTCCAGCAATAACTCCCAAAGTAAAGAAGCTAGGACTGAAAGGCATAGCTTGTCTGAAACCTCCTAACAGGACACACAAGCAGACCCTGACACTTTGGCTCTCAGCCTTTTCCTTTGCCTGGAAAGAGGGAACATGCCTGGAACCTCCTACGGTGCTTTTCTCGGCCCTAGCAGACTGCAGTTCAAAACATGCTAAACGTCCAGCAATAACTCCCAAAGTAAAGAAGCTAGGCATGAAAGGCATAGCTTGTCTGAAACCTCCTAACAGGACACACAAGCAGACCCTGTCACTTTGGCTCTCAGCCTTTTCCTTTGCCTGGAAAGAGGGAACATGCCTGGAACCTCCTACGGTGCTTTTCTCGGCCCTAGCAGACTGCAGTTCAAAACATGCTAAACGTCCAGACATAACTCCCAAAGTAAAGAAGCTAGGACTGAAAGGCATAGCTTGTCTGAAACCTCCTAACAGGACACACAAGCAGACCCTGTCACTTTGGCTCTCAGCCTTTTCCTTTGCCTGGAAAGAGGGAACATGCCTGGAACCTCCTACGGTGCTTTTCTCGGCCCTAGCAGACTGCAGTTCAAAACATGCTAAACGTCCAGCAATAACTCCCAAAGTAAAGAAGCTAGGCATGAAAGGCATAGCTTGTCTGAAACCTCCTAACAGGACACACAAGCAGACCCTGACACTTTGGCTCTCAGCCTTTTCCTTTGCCTGGAAAGAGGGAACATGCCTGGAACCTCCTACGGTGCTTTTCTCGGCCCTAGCAGACTGCAGTTCAAAACATGCTAAACGTCCAGCAATAACTCCCAAAGTAAAGAAGCTAGGACTGAAAGGCATAGCTTGTCTGAAACCTCCTAACAGGACACACAAGCAGACCCTGTCACTTTGGCTCTCAGCCTTTTCCTTTGCCTGGAAAGAGGGAACATGCCTGGAACCTCCTACGGTGCTTTTCTTGGCCCTAGCAGACTGCAGTTCAAAACATGCTAAACGTCCAGCAATAACTCCCAAAGTAAAGAAGCTAGGCATGAAAGGCATAGCTTGTCTGAAACCTCCTAACAGGACACACAAGCAGACCCTGTCACTTTGGCTCTCAGCCTTTTCCTTTGCCTGGAAAGAGGGAACATGCCTGGAACCTCCTACGGTGCTTTTCTCGGCCCTAGCAGACTGCAGTTCAAAACATGCTAAACGTCCAGCAATAACTCCCAAAGTAAAGAAGCTAGGCATGAAAGGCATAGCTTGTCTGAAACCTCCTAACAGGACACACAAGCAGACCCTGTCACTTTGGCTCTCAGCCTTTTCCTTTGCCTGGAAAGAGGGAACATGCCTGGAACCTCCTACGGTGCTTTTCTCGGCCCTAGCAGACTGCAGTTCAAAACATGCTAAACGTCCAGCAATAACTCCCAAAGTAAAGAAGCTAGGACTGAAAGGCATAGCTTGTCTGAAACCTCCTAACAGGACACACAAGCAGACCCTGTCACTTTGGCTCTCAGCCTTTTCCTTTGCCTGGAAAAAGGGAACATGCCTGGAACCTCCTACGGTGCTTTTCTCGGCCCAGGCAGACTGCAGTTCAAAACATGCTAAACGTCCAGCAATAACTCCCAAAGTAAAGAAGCTAGGCATGAAAGGCATAGCTTGTCTGAAACCTCCTAACAGGACACACAAGCAGACCCTGTCACTTTGGCTCTCAGCCTTTTCCTTTGCCTGGAAAGAGGGAACATGCCTGGAACCTCCTACGGTGCTTTTCTCGGCCCTAGCAGACTGCAGTTCAAAACATGCTAAACGTCCAGCAATAACTCCCAAAGTAAAGAAGCTAGGACTGAAAGGCATAGCTTGTCTGAAACCTCCTAACAGGACACACAAGCAGACCCTGTCACTTTGGCTCTCAGCCTTTTCCTTTGCCTCGAAACAGGGAACATGCCTGGAACCTCCTACGGTGCTTTTCTCGGCCCTAGCAGACTGCAGTTCAAAACATGCTAAACGTCCAGCAATAACTCCCAAAGTAAAGAAGCTAGGACTGAAAGGCATAGCTTGTCTGAAACCTCCTAACAGGACACACAAGCAGACCCTGTCACTTTGGCTCTCAGCCTTTTCCTTTGCCTGGAAAGAGGGAACATGCCTGGAACCTCCTACGGTGCTTTTCTCGGCCCTAGCAGACTGCAGTTCAAAACATGCTAAACGTCCAGCAATAACTCCCAAAGTAAAGAAGCTAGGCATGAAAGGCATAGCTTGTCTGAAACCTCCTAACAGGACACACAAGCAGACCCTGACACTTTGGCTCTCAGCCTTTTCCTTTGCCTGGAAAGAGGGAACATGCCTGGAACCTCCTACGGTGCTTTTCTCGGCCCTAGCAGACTGCAGTTCAAAACATGCTAAACGTCCAGCAATAACTCCCAAAGTAAAGAAGCTAGGACTGAAAGGCATAGCTTGTCTGAAACCTCCTAACAGGACACACAAGCAGACCCTGACACTTTGGCTCTCAGCCTTTTCCTTTGCCTGGAAAGAGGGAACATGCCTGGAACCTCCTACGGTGCTTTTCTCGGCCCTAGCAGACTGCAGTTCAAAACATGCAAAACGTCCAGCAATAACTCCCAAAGTAAAGAAGCTAGGCATGAAAGGCATAGCTTGTCTGAAACCTCCTAACAGGACACACAAGCAGACCCTGTCACTTTGGCTCTCAGCCTTTTCCTTTGCCTGGAAAGAGGGAACATGCATGGAACCTCCTACGGTGCTTTTCTTGGCCCTAGCAGACTGCAGTTCAAAACATGCTAAACGTCCAGCAATAACTCCCAAAGTAAAGAAGCTAGGCATGAAAGGCATAGCTTGTCTGAAACCTCCTAACAGGACACACAAGCAGACCCTGTCACTTTGGCTCTCAGCCTTTTCCTTTGCCTGGAAAGAGGGAACATGCCTGGAACCTCCTACGGTGCTTTTCTCGGCCCTAGCAGACTGCAGTTCAAAACATGCTAAACGTCCAGCAATAACTCCCAAAGTAAAGAAGCTAGGCATGAAAGGCATAGCTTGTCTGAAACCTCCTAACAGGACACACAAGCAGACCCTGTCACTTTGGCTCTCAGCCTTTTCCTTTGCCTGGAAAGAGGGAACATGCCTGGAACCTCCTACGGTGCTTTTCTCGGCCCTAGCAGACTGCAGTTCAAAACATGCTAAACGTCCAGCAATAACTCCCAAAGTAAAGAAGCTAGGACTGAAAGGCATAGCTTGTCTGAAACCTCCTAACAGGACACACAAGCAGACCCTGACACTTTGGCTCTCAGCCTTTTCCTTTGCCTGGAAAGAGGGAACATGCCTGGAACCTCCTACGGTGCTTTTCTCGGCCCTAGCAGACTGCAGTTCAAAACATGCTAAACGTCCAGCAATAACTCCCAAAGTAAAGAAGCTAGGCATGAAAGGCATAGCTTGTCTGAAACCTCCTAACAGGACACACAAGCAGACCCTGTCACTTTGGCTCTCAGCCTTTTCCTTTGCCTGGAAAGAGGGAACATGCCTGGAACCTCCTACGGTGCTTTTCTCGGCCCTAGCAGACTGCAGTTCAAAACATGCTAAACGTCCAGACATAACTCCCAAAGTAAAGAAGCTAGGACTGAAAGGCATAGCTTGTCTGAAACCTCCTAACAGGACACACAAGCAGACCCTGTCACTTTGGCTCTCAGCCTTTTCCTTTGCCTGGAAAGAGGGAACATGCCTGGAACCTCCTACGGTGCTTTTCTCGGCCCTAGCAGACTGCAGTTCAAAACATGCTAAACGTCCAGCAATAACTCCCAAAGTAAAGAAGCTAGGCATGAAAGGCATAGCTTGTCTGAAACCTCCTAACAGGACACACAAGCAGACCCTGACACTTTGGCTCTCAGCCTTTTCCTTTGCCTGGAAAGAGGGAACATGCCTGGAACCTCCTACGGTGCTTTTCTCGGCCCTAGCAGACTGCAGTTCAAAACATGCTAAACGTCCAGCAATAACTCCCAAAGTAAAGAAGCTAGGACTGAAAGGCATAGCTTGTCTGAAACCTCCTAACAGGACACACAAGCAGACCCTGTCACTTTGGCTCTCAGCCTTTTCCTTTGCCTGGAAAGAGGGAACATGCCTGGAACCTCCTACGGTGCTTTTCTCGGCCCTAGCAGACTGCAGTTCAAAACATGCTAAACGTCCAGCAATAACTCCCAAAGTAAAGAAGCTAGGCATGAAAGGCATAGCTTGTCTGAAACCTCCTAACAGGACACACAAGCAGACCCTGTCACTTTGGCTCTCAGCCTTTTCCTTTGCCTGGAAAGAGGGAACATGCCTGGAACCTCCTACGGTGCTTTTCTCGGCCCTAGCAGACTGCAGTTCAAAACATGCTAAACGTCCAGCAATAACTCCCAAAGTAAAGAAGCTAGGCATGAAAGGCATAGCTTGTCTGAAACCTCCTAACAGGACACACAAGCAGACCCTGTCACTTTGGCTCTCAGCCTTTTCCTTTGCCTGGAAAGAGGGAACATGCCTGGAACCTCCTACGGTGCTTTTCTCGGCCCTAGCAGACTGCAGTTCAAAACATGCTAAACGTCCAGCAATAACTCCCAAAGTAAAGAAGCTAGGACTGAAAGGCATAGCTTGTCTGAAACCTCCTAACAGGACACACAAGCAGACCCTGTCACTTTGGCTCTCAGCCTTTTCCTTTGCCTGGAAAAAGGGAACATGCCTGGAACCTCCTACGGTGCTTTTCTCGGCCCAGGCAGACTGCAGTTCAAAACATGCTAAACGTCCAGCAATAACTCCCAAAGTAAAGAAGCTAGGACTGAAAGGCATAGCTTGTCTGAAACCTCCTAACAGGACACACAAGCAGACCCTGTCACTTTGGCTCTCAGCCTTTTCCTTTGCCTGGAAAGAGGGAACATGCCTGGAACCTCCTACGGTGCTTTTCTCGGCCCTAGCAGACTGCAGTTCAAAACATGCTAAACGTCCAGCAATAACTCCCAAAGTAAAGAAGCTAGGACTGAAAGGCATAGCTTGTCTGAAACCTCCTAACAGGACACACAAGCAGACCCTGTCACTTTGGCTCTCAGCCTTTTCCTTTGCCTCGAAACAGGGAACATGCCTGGAACCTCCTACGGTGCTTTTCTCGGCCCTAGCAGACTGCAGTTCAAAACATGCTAAACGTCCAGCAATAACTCCCAAAGTAAAGAAGCTAGGACTGAAAGGCATAGCTTGTCTGAAACCTCCTAACAGGACACACAAGCAGACCCTGTCACTTTGGCTCTCAGCCTTTTCCTTTGCCTGGAAAGAGGGAACATGCCTGGAACCTCCTACGGTGCTTTTCTCGGCCCTAGCAGACTGCAGTTCAAAACATGCAAAACGTCCAGCAATAACTCCCAAAGTAAAGAAGCTAGGCATGAAAGGCATAGCTTGTCTGAAACCTCCTAACAGGACACACAAGCAGACCCTGTCACTTTGGCTCTCAGCCTTTTCCTTTGCCTGGAAAGAGGGAACATGCCTGGAACCTCCTACGGTGCTTTTCTTGGCCCTAGCAGACTGCAGTTCAAAACATGCTAAACGTCCAGCAATAACTCCCAAAGTAAAGAAGCTAGGCATGAAAGGCATAGCTTGTCTGAAACCTCCTAACAGGACACACAAGCAGACCCTGTCACTTTGGCTCTCAGCCTTTTCCTTTGCCTGGAAAGAGGGAACATGCCTGGAACCTCCTACGGTGCTTTTCTCGGCCCTAGCAGACTGCAGTTCAAAACATGCTAAACGTCCAGCAATAACTCCCAAAGTAAAGAAGCTAGGCATGAAAGGCATAGCTTGTCTGAAACCTCCTAACAGGACACACAAGCAGACCCTGTCACTTTGGCTCTCAGCCTTTTCCTTTGCCTGGAAAGAGGGAACATGCCTGGAACCTCCTACGGTGCTTTTCTCGGCCCTAGCAGACTGCAGTTCAAAACATGCTAAACGTCCAGCAATAACTCCCAAAGTAAAGAAGCTAGGCATGAAAGGCATAGCTTGTCTGAAACCTCCTAACAGGACACACAAGCAGACCCTGTCACTTTGGCTCTCAGCCTTTTCCTTTGCCTGGAAAGAGGGAACATGCCTGGAACCTACTACGGTGCTTTTCTCGGCCCTAGCAGACTGCAGTTCAAAACATGCTAAACGTCCAGCAATAACTCCCAAAGTAAAGAAGCTAGGACTGAAAGGCATAGCTTGTCTGAAACCTCCTAACAGGACACACAAGCAGACCCTGTCACTTTGGCTCTCAGCCTTTTCCTTTGCCTGGAAAGAGGGAACATGCCTGGAACCTCCTACGGTGCTTTTCTCGGCCCTAGCAGACTGCAGTTCAAAACATGCTAAACGTCCAGCAATAACTCCCAAAGTAAAGAAGCTAGGACTGAAAGGCATAGCTTGTCTGAAACCTCCTAACAGGACACACAAGCAGACCCTGTCATTTTGGCTCTCAGCCTTTTCCTTTGCCTGGAAAGAGGGAACATGCCTGGAACCTCCTACGGTGCTTTTCTCGGCCCTAGCAGACTGCAGTTCAAAACATGCTAAACGTCCAGCAATAACTCCCAAAGTAAAGAAGCTAGGCATGAAAGGCATAGCTTGTCTGAAACCTCCTAACAGGACACACAAGCAGACCCTGTCACTTTGGCTCTCAGCCTTTTCCTTTGCCTGGAAAGAGGGAACATGCCTGGAACCTCCTACGGTGCTTTTCTCGGCCCTAGCAGACTGCAGTTCAAAACATGCTAAACGTCCAGCAATAACTCCCAAAGTAAAGAAGCTAGGCATGAAAGGCATAGCTTGTCTGAAACCTCCTAACAGGACACACAAGCAGACCCTGACACTTTGGCTCTCAGCCTTTTCCTTTGCCTGGAAAGAGGGAACATGCCTGGAACCTCCTACGGTGCTTTTCTCGGCCCTAGCAGACTGCAGTTCAAAACATGCTAAACGTCCAGCAATAACTCCCAAAGTAAAGAAGCTAGGCATGAAAGGCATAGCTTGTCTGAAACCTCCTAACAGGACACACAAGCAGACCCTGACACTTTGGCTCTCAGCCTTTTCCTTTGCCTGGAAAGAGGGAACATGCCTGGAACCTCCTACGGTGCTTTTCTCGGCCCTAGCAGACTGCAGTTCAAAACATGCTAAACGTCCAGCAATAACTCCCAAAGTAAAGAAGCTAGGACTGAAAGGCATAGCTTGTCTGAAACCTCCTAACAGGACACACAAGCAGACCCTGTCACTTTGGCTCTCAGCCTTTTCCTTTGCCTGGAAAGAGGGAACATGCCTGGAACCTCCTACGGTGCTTTTCTCGGCCCTAGCAGACTGCAGTTCAAAACATGCTAAACGTCCAGCAATAACTCCCAAAGTAAAGAAGCTAGGACTGAAAGGCATAGCTTGTCTGAAACCTCCTAACAGGACACACAAGCAGACCCTGACACTTTGGCTCTCAGCCTTTTCCTTTGCCTGGAAAGAGGGAACATGCCTGGAACCTCCTACGGTGCTTTTCTCGGCCCTAGCAGACTGCAGTTCAAAACATGCTAAACGTCCAGCAATAACTCCCAAAGTAAAGAAGCTAGGCATGAAAGGCATAGCTTGTCTGAAACCTCCTAACAGGACACACAAGCAGACCCTGTCACTTTGGCTCTCAGCCTTTTCCTTTGCCTGGAAAGAGGGAACATGCCTGGAACCTCCTACGGTGCTTTTCTCGGCCCTAGCAGACTGCAGTTCAAAACATGCTAAACGTCCAGACATAACTCCCAAAGTAAAGAAGCTAGGACTGAAAGGCATAGCTTGTCTGAAACCTCCTAACAGGACACACAAGCAGACCCTGTCACTTTGGCTCTCAGCCTTTTCCTTTGCCTGGAAAGAGGGAACATGCCTGGAACCTCCTACGGTGCTTTTCTCGGCCCTAGCAGACTGCAGTTCAAAACATGCTAAACGTCCAGCAATAACTCCCAAAGTAAAGAAGCTAGGCATGAAAGGCATAGCTTGTCTGAAACCTCCTAACAGGACACACAAGCAGACCCTGACACTTTGGCTCTCAGCCTTTTCCTTTGCCTGGAAAGAGGGAACATGCCTGGAACCTCCTACGGTGCTTTTCTCGGCCCTAGCAGACTGCAGTTCAAAACATGCTAAACGTCCAGCAATAACTCCCAAAGTAAAGAAGCTAGGCATGAAAGGCATAGCTTGTCTGAAACCTCCTAACAGGACACACAAGCAGACCCTGTCACTTTGGCTCTCAGCCTTTTCCTTTGCCTGGAAAGAGGGAACATGCCTGGAACCTCCTACGGTGCTTTTCTCGGCCCTAGCAGACTGCAGTTCAAAACATGCTAAACGTCCAGCAATAACTCCCAAAGTAAAGAAGCTAGGCATGAAAGGCATAGCTTGTCTGAAACCTCCTAACAGGACACACAAGCAGACCCTGTCACTTTGGCTCTCAGCCTTTTCCTTTGCCTGGAAAGAGGGAACATGCCTGGAACCTCCTACGGTGCTTTTCTCGGCCCTAGCAGACTGCAGTTCAAAACATGCTAAACGTCCAGCAATAACTCCCAAAGTAAAGAAGCTAGGCATGAAAGGCATAGCTTGTCTGAAACCTCCTAACAGGACACACAAGCAGACCCTGTCACTTTGGCTCTCAGCCTTTTCCTTTGCCTGGAAAGAGGGAACATGCCTGGAACCTCCTACGGTGCTTTTCTCGGCCCTAGCAGACTGCAGTTCAAAACATGCTAAACGTCCAGCAATAACTCCCAAAGTAAAGAAGCTAGGACTGAAAGGCATAGCTTGTCTGAAACCTCCTAACAGGACACACAAGCAGACCCTGTCACTTTGGCTCTCAGCCTTTTCCTTTGCCTGGAAAAAGGAAACATGCCTGGAACCTCCTACGGTGCTTTTCTCGGCCCAGGCAGACTGCAGTTCAAAACATGCTAAACGTCCAGCAATAACTCCCAAAGTAAAGAAGCTAGGACTGAAAGGCATAGCTTGTCTGAAACCTCCTAACAGGACACACAAGCAGACCCTGTCACTTTGGCTCTCAGCCTTTTCCTTTGCCTGGAAAGAGGGAACATGCCTGGAACCTCCTACGGTGCTTTTCTCGGCCCTAGCAGACTGCAGTTCAAAACATGCTAAACGTCCAGCAATAACTCCCAAAGTAAAGAAGCTAGGACTGAAAGGCATAGCTTGTCTGAAACCTCCTAACAGGACACACAAGCAGACCCTGTCACTTTGGCTCTCAGCCTTTTCCTTTGCCTCGAAACAGGGAACATGCCTGGAACCTCCTACGGTGCTTTTCTCGGCCCTAGCAGACTGCAGTTCAAAACATGCTAAACGTCCAGCAATAACTCCCAAAGTAAAGAAGCTAGGACTGAAAGGCATAGCTTGTCTGAAACCTCCTAACAGGACACACAAGCAGACCCTGTCACTTTGGCTCTCAGCCTTTTCCTTTGCCTGGAAAGAGGGAACATGCCTGGAACCTCCTACGGTGCTTTTCTCGGCCCTAGCAGACTGCAGTTCAAAACATGCTAAACGTCCAGCAATAACTCCCAAAGTAAAGAAGCTAGGCATGAAAGGCATAGCTTGTCTGAAACCTCCTAACAGGACACACAAGCAGACCCTGACACTTTGGCTCTCAGCCTTTTCCTTTGCCTGGAAAGAGGGAACATGCCTGGAACCTCCTACGGTGCTTTTCTCGGCCCTAGCAGACTGCAGTTCAAAACATGCTAAACGTCCAGCAATAACTCCCAAAGTAAAGAAGCTAGGACTGAAAGGCATAGCTTGTCTGAAACCTCCTAACAGGACACACAAGCAGACCCTGACACTTTGGCTCTCAGCCTTTTCCTTTGCCTGGAAAGAGGGAACATGCCTGGAACCTCCTACGGTGCTTTTCTCGGCCCTAGCAGACTGCAGTTCAAAACATGCAAAACGTCCAGCAATAACTCCCAAAGTAAAGAAGCTAGGCATGAAAGGCATAGCTTGTCTGAAACCTCCTAACAGGACACACAAGCAGACCCTGTCACTTTGGCTCTCAGCCTTTTCCTTTGCCTGGAAAGAGGGAACATGCATGGAACCTCCTACGGTGCTTTTCTTGGCCCTAGCAGACTGCAGTTCAAAACATGCTAAACGTCCAGCAATAACTCCCAAAGTAAAGAAGCTAGGCATGAAAGGCATAGCTTGTCTGAAACCTCCTAACAGGACACACAAGCAGACCCTGTCACTTTGGCTCTCAGCCTTTTCCTTTGCCTGGAAAGAGGGAACATGCCTGGAACCTCCTACGGTGCTTTTCTCGGCCCTAGCAGACTGCAGTTCAAAACATGCTAAACGTCCAGCAATAACTCCCAAAGTAAAGAAGCTAGGCATGAAAGGCATAGCTTGTCTGAAACCTCCTAACAGGACACACAAGCAGACCCTGTCACTTTGGCTCTCAGCCTTTTCCTTTGCCTGGAAAGAGGGAACATGCCTGGAACCTCCTACGGTGCTTTTCTCGGCCCTAGCAGACTGCAGTTCAAAACATGCTAAACGTCCAGCAATAACTCCCAAAGTAAAGAAGCTAGGCATGAAAGGCATAGCTTGTCTGAAACCTCCTAACAGGACACACAAGCAGACCCTGTCACTTTGGCTCTCAGCCTTTTCCTTTGCCTGGAAAGAGGGAACATGCCTGGAACCTCCTACGGTGCTTTTCTCGGCCCTAGCAGACTGCAGTTCAAAACATGCTAAACGTCCAGCAATAACTCCCAAAGTAAAGAAGCTAGGACTGAAAGGCATAGCTTGTCTGAAACCTCCTAACAGGACACACAAGCAGACCCTGTCACTTTGGCTCTCAGCCTTTTCCTTTGCCTGGAAAGAGGGAACATGCCTGGAACCTCCTACGGTGCTTTTCTCGGCCCTAGCAGACTGCAGTTCAAAACATGCTAAACGTCCAGCAATAACTCCCAAAGTAAAGAAGCTAGGACTGAAAGGCATAGCTTGTCTGAAACCTCCTAACAGGACACACAAGCAGACCCTGTCATTTTGGCTCTCAGCCTTTTCCTTTGCCTGGAAAGAGGGAACATGCCTGGAACCTCCTACGGTGCTTTTCTCGGCCCTAGCAGACTGCAGTTCAAAACATGCTAAACGTCCAGCAATAACTCCCAAAGTAAAGAAGCTAGGCATGAAAGGCATAGCTTGTCTGAAACCTCCTAACAGGACACACAAGCAGACCCTGTCACTTTGGCTCTCAGCCTTTTCCTTTGCCTGGAAAGAGGGAACATGCCTGGAACCTCCTACGGTGCTTTTCTCGGCCCTAGCAGACTGCAGTTCAAAACATGCTAAACGTCCAGCAATAACTCCCAAAGTAAAGAAGCTAGGCATGAAAGGCATAGCTTGTCTGAAACCTCCTAACAGGACACACAAGCAGACCCTGACACTTTGGCTCTCAGCCTTTTCCTTTGCCTGGAAAGAGGGAACATGCCTGGAACCTCCTACGGTGCTTTTCTCGGCCCTAGCAGACTGCAGTTCAAAACATGCTAAACGTCCAGCAATAACTCCCAAAGTAAAGAAGCTAGGCATGAAAGGCATAGCTTGTCTGAAACCTCCTAACAGGACACACAAGCAGACCCTGACACTTTGGCTCTCAGCCTTTTCCTTTGCCTGGAAAGAGGGAACATGCCTGGAACCTCCTACGGTGCTTTTCTCGGCCCTAGCAGACTGCAGTTCAAAACATGCTAAACGTCCAGCAATAACTCCCAAAGTAAAGAAGCTAGGACTGAAAGGCATAGCTTGTCTGAAACCTCCTAACAGGACACACAAGCAGACCCTGTCACTTTGGCTCTCAGCCTTTTCCTTTGCCTCGAAACAGGGAACATGCCTGGAACCACCTACGGTGCTTTTCTCGGCCCTAGCAGACTGCAGTTCAAAACATGCTAAACGTCCAGCAATAACTCCCAAAGTAAAGAAGCTAGGACTGAAAGGCATAGCTTGTCTGAAACCTCCTAACAGGACACACAAGCAGACCCTGACACTTTGGCTCTCAGCCTTTTCCTTTGCCTGGAAAGAGGGAACATGCCTGGAACCTCCTACGGTGCTTTTCTCGGCCCTAGCAGACTGCAGTTCAAAACATGCTAAACGTCCAGCAATAACTCCCAAAGTAAAGAAGCTAGGACTGAAAGGCATAGCTTGTCTGAAACCTCCTAACAGGACACACAAGCAGACCCTGACACTTTGGCTCTCAGCCTTTTCCTTTGCCTGGAAAGAGGGAACATGCCTGGAACCTCCTACGGTGCTTTTCTCGGCCCTAGCAGACTGCAGTTCAAAACATGCTAAACGTCCAGCAATAACACCCAAAGTAAAGAAGCTAGGACAGAAAGGCATAGCTTGTCTGAAACCTCCTAACAGGACACACAAGCAGACCCTGTCACTTTGGCTCTCAGCCTTTTCCTTTGCCTCGAAACAGGGAACATGCCTGGAACCACCTACGGTGCTTTTCTCGGCCCTAGCAGACTGCAGTTCAAAACATGCTAAACGTCCAGCAATAACTCCCAAAGTAAAGAAGCTAGGACTGAAAGGCATAGCTTGTCTGAAACCTCCTAACAGGACACACAAGCAGACCCTGACACTTTGGCTCTCAGCCTTTTCCTTTGCCTGGAAAGAGGGAACATGCCTGGAACCTCCTACGGTGCTTTTCTCGGCCCTAGCAGACTGCAGTTCAAAACATGCTAAACGTCCAGCAATAACTCCCAAAGTAAAGAAGCTAGGACTGAAAGGCATAGCTTGTCTGAAACCTCCTAACAGGACACACAAGCAGACCCTGTCACTTTGGCTCTCAGCCTTTTCCTTTGCCTGGAAAGAGGGAACATGCCTGGAACCTCCTACGGTGCTTTTCTCGGCCCTAGCAGACTGCAGTTCAAAACATGCTAAACGTCCAGCAATAACTCCCAAAGTAAAGAAGCTAGGCATGAAAGGCATAGCTTGTCTGAAACCTCCTAACAGGACACACAAGCAGACCCTGTCACTTTGGCTCTCAGCCTTTTCCTTTGCCTGGAAAGAGGGAACATGCCTGGAACCTCCTACGGTGCTTTTCTCGGCCCTAGCAGACTGCAGTTCAAAACATGCTAAACGTCCAGCAATAACTCCCAAAGTAAAGAAGCTAGGCATGAAAGGCATAGCTTGTCTGAAACCTCCTAACAGGACACACAAGCAGACCCTGTCACTTTGGCTCTCAGCCTTTTCCTTTGCCTGGAAAGAGGGAACATGCCTGGAACCTCCTACGGTGCTTTTCTCGGCCCTAGCAGACTGCAGTTCAAAACATGCTAAACGTCCAGCAATAACTCCCAAAGTAAAGAAGCTAGGACTGAAAGGCATAGCTTGTCTGAAACCTCCTAACAGGACACACAAGCAGACCCTGTCACTTTGGCTCTCAGCCTTTTCCTTTGCCTGGAAAAAGGGAACATGCCTGGAACCTCCTACGGTGCTTTTCTCGGCCCAGGCAGACTGCAGTTCAAAACATGCTAAACGTCCAGCAATAACTCCCAAAGTAAAGAAGCTAGGCATGAAAGGCATAGCTTGTCTGAAACCTCCTAACAGGACACACAAGCAGACCCTGTCACTTTGGCTCTCAGCCTTTTCCTTTGCCTGGAAAGAGGGAACATGCCTGGAACCTCCTACGGTGCTTTTCTCGGCCCTAGCAGACTGCAGTTCAAAACATGCTAAACGTCCAGCAATAACTCCCAAAGTAAAGAAGCTAGGACTGAAAGGCATAGCTTGTCTGAAACCTCCTAACAGGACACACAAGCAGACCCTGTCACTTTGGCTCTCAGCCTTTTCCTTTGCCTCGAAACAGGGAACATGCCTGGAACCTCCTACGGTGCTTTTCTCGGCCCTAGCAGACTGCAGTTCAAAACATGCTAAACGTCCAGCAATAACTCCCAAAGTAAAGAAGCTAGGACTGAAAGGCATAGCTTGTCTGAAACCTCCTAACAGGACACACAAGCAGACCCTGTCACTTTGGCTCTCAGCCTTTTCCTTTGCCTGGAAAGAGGGAACATGCCTGGAACCTCCTACGGTGCTTTTCTCGGCCCTAGCAGACTGCAGTTCAAAACATGCTAAACGTCCAGCAATAACTCCCAAAGTAAAGAAGCTAGGACTGAAAGGCATAGCTTGTCTGAAACCTCCTAACAGGACACACAAGCAGACCCTGACACTTTGGCTCTCAGCCTTTTCCTTTGCCTGGAAAGAGGGAACATGCCTGGAACCTCCTACGGTGCTTTTCTCGGCCCTAGCAGACTGCAGTTCAAAACATGCTAAACGTCCAGCAATAACTCCCAAAGTAAAGAAGCTAGGACTGAAAGGCATAGCTTGTCTGAAACCTCCTAACAGGACACACAAGCAGACCCTGACACTTTGGCTCTCAGCCTTTTCCTTTGCCTGGAAAGAGGGAACATGCCTGGAACCTCCTACGGTGCTTTTCTCGGCCCTAGCAGACTGCAGTTCAAAACATGCAAAACGTCCAGCAATAACTCCCAAAGTAAAGAAGCTAGGCATGAAAGGCATAGCTTGTCTGAAACCTCCTAACAGGACACACAAGCAGACCCTGTCACTTTGGCTCTCAGCCTTTTCCTTTGCCTGGAAAGAGGGAACATGCATGGAACCTCCTACGGTGCTTTTCTTGGCCCTAGCAGACTGCAGTTCAAAACATGCTAAACGTCCAGCAATAACTCCCAAAGTAAAGAAGCTAGGCATGAAAGGCATAGCTTGTCTGAAACCTCCTAACAGGACACACAAGCAGACCCTGTCACTTTGGCTCTCAGCCTTTTCCTTTGCCTGGAAAGAGGGAACATGCCTGGAACCTCCTACGGTGCTTTTCTCGGCCCTAGCAGACTGCAGTTCAAAACATGCTAAACGTCCAGCAATAACTCCCAAAGTAAAGAAGCTAGGCATGAAAGGCATAGCTTGTCTGAAACCTCCTAACAGGACACACAAGCAGACCCTGTCACTTTGGCTCTCAGCCTTTTCCTTTGCCTGGAAAGAGGGAACATGCCTGGAACCTCCTACGGTGCTTTTCTCGGCCCTAGCAGACTGCAGTTCAAAACATGCTAAACGTCCAGCAATAACTCCCAAAGTAAAGAAGCTAGGACTGAAAGGCATAGCTTGTCTGAAACCTCCTAACAGGACACACAAGCAGACCCTGACACTTTGGCTCTCAGCCTTTTCCTTTGCCTGGAAAGAGGGAACATGCCTGGAACCTCCTACGGTGCTTTTCTCGGCCCTAGCAGACTGCAGTTCAAAACATGCTAAACGTCCAGCAATAACTCCCAAAGTAAAGAAGCTAGGACTGAAAGGCATAGCTTGTCTGAAACCTCCTAACAGGACACACAAGCAGACCCTGACACTTTGGCTCTCAGCCTTTTCCTTTGCCTGGAAAGAGGGAACATGCCTGGAACCTCCTACGGTGCTTTTCTCGGCCCTAGCAGACTGCAGTTCAAAACATGCTAAACGTCCAGCAATAACACCCAAAGTAAAGAAGCTAGGACTGAAAGGCATAGCTTGTCTGAAACCTCCTAACAGGACACACAAGCAGACCCTGTCACTTTGGCTCTCAGCCTTTTCCTTTGCCTCGAAACAGGGAACATGCCTGGAACCACCTACGGTGCTTTTCTCGGCCCTAGCAGACTGCAGTTCAAAACATGCTAAACGTCCAGCAATAACTCCCAAAGTAAAGAAGCTAGGCATGAAAGGCATAGCTTGTCTGAAACCTCCTAACAGGACACACAAGCAGACCCTGACACTTTGGCTCTCAGCCTTTTCCTTTGCCTGGAAAGAGGGAACATGCCTGGAACCTCCTACGGTGCTTTTCTCGGCCCTAGCAGACTGCAGTTCAAAACCTGCTAAACGTCCAGCAATAACTCCCAAAGTAAAGAAGCTAGGACTGAAAGGCATAGCTTGTCTGAAACCTCCTAACAGGACACACAAGCAGACCCTGTCACTTTGGCTCTCAGCCTTTTCCTTTGCCTGGAAAGAGGGAACATGCCTGGAACCTCCTACGGTGCTTTTCTCGGCCCTAGCAGACTGCAGTTCAAAACATGCTAAACGTCCAGCAATAACTCCCAAAGTAAAGAAGCTAGGACTGAAAGGCATAGCTTGTCTGAAACCTCCTAACAGGACACACAAGCAGACCCTGTCACTTTGGCTCTCAGCCTTTTCCTTTGCCAGGAAAGAGGGAACATTACAGCTACCTGTACTGTGCTTTTCTCGGCCCTAGCAGACTGCAGTTCAAAACATGCTAAACGTCCAGCAATATCTCCCAAAGTAAAGAAACTAGGCCTGAAAGGCATAGCTTGTCTGAAACCTCCTAACAGGACACACAAGCAGCCCCTGTCACTTTGGCTCTCAGCCTTTTCCTTTGCCAGGAATGAGGGAACATGCCTGATACCTCCTACGGTTCTTTTCTCGGCCATAGCAGACTGCAGTTCAAAACATGCTAAACGTCCAGCAATAACTCCCAAAGTAAAGAAGCTAGGCCTGAAAGGCATAGCTTTTCTTAAACCTCCTAACAGGACACACAAGCAGACCCTGTCACTTTGGCTCTCAGCCTTTTCCTTTGCCAGGAAAGAGGGAAAATGCCTGGAACCTCCTACGGTGCTTTTCTCGGCCGTAGGAGTCTGCAGTTAAAAACATGCTAAACGTCCAGCAATAACTCCCAAAGTAAAGAAGCTAGGACTGAAAGGCATAGCTTGTCTGAAACCTCCTAACAGGACACACAAGCAGCCCCTGTCGCTTTGGCTCTCAGCCTTTACCTTTATGAGCAAAGAGGGAAAATTCCTGCTAGCTCCTACGGTGCTTTTCTCGGCCCTAGCAGACTGCAGTTCCAAACATGCTAAACGTCCAGCAATAACTCCCAAAGTAAAGAAGCTAGGCCTGAAAGGCATAGATTGTCTGAAACCTCCTAACAGGACACATAAGCAGCCCCTGTCGCTTTGACTCTCAGCCTTTTCCTTTGCCAGGAAAGAGGCAAAATTACAGATACCAGTACAGTGCTTTTCTCGGCCGTAGCAGACTGCAGTTCAAAACATGCTAAACGTCCAGCAATAACTCCCAAAGTAAAGAAGCTAGGACTGAAAGGCATAGCTTGTCTGAAACCTCCTAACAGGACACACAAGCAGACCCTGTAACTTTGGCTCTCAGCCTTTTCCTTTGCAAGCAAAGAGGGTACATCCCTGGAACCTCCTACTGTGCATTTCTCGGCCCTAGCAGACTGCAGTTCAAAACATGCTAAACGTCCAGCAATAACTCCCAAAGTAAAGAAGCTAGGACTGAAAGGCATAGCTTGTCTGAAACCTCCTAACAGGACACACAAGCAGCCCCTGTCACTTTGGCTCTCAGCCTTTACCTTTGCGAGCAAAGAGGGAAAATTCCTGCTAGCTCCTACGGTGCTTTTCTCGGCCCTAGCAGACTGCAGTTCCAAACATGCTAAACGTCCAGCAATAACTCCCAAAGTAAAGAAGCTAGGCCTGAAAGGCATAGCTTGTCTGAAACCTCCTAACAGGACACATAAGCAGCCCCTATCACTTTGGCTCTCAGCCTTTTCCTTTGCCAGGAAAGAGGCAACATTACAGCTACCTGTACATTGGTTTTCTCGGCCCTAGCAGACTGCAGTTCAAAACATGCTAAACGTCCAGCAATAAATTCCAAAGTAAAGAAGCTCGGACTGAAAGTCATAGCTTGTCTTAAACCTCCTAACAGGACACACAAGCAGCCCCTGACACTTTGGCTCTCAGCCTTTTCCTTTGCCTGGGAAGGGGGAACATGCCTGGAACCTCCTACGGTGCATTTCTCGGCCCTAGCAGACTGCAGTTCAAAACATTCTAAACGTCCAGCAATAACTCCCAAAGTAAAGGAGCTAGGACTGAAAGGCATAGCTTGTCTGAAACCTCCTAACAGGACAAACAAGCAGCCCCTGTCACTTTGGCTCTCAGCCTTTTCCTTTGCCAGCAAAGAGGGTACATGCCTGATACCTCTTAAGGTGCTTTTCTTGGCCGTAGCAGACTGCAGTTCCAAACATGCTTAACGTCCAGCAATAACTCCAAAAGTAAAGAAGCTGGGATTGAAAGGCATTGCTTTTCTGAGACCTCCCAACAGGACACACAAGCAGCCCCTGTCACTTTGGCTCTCAGCCTTTACCTTTGCGAGCAAAGAGGGAAAATTCCTGCTAGCTCCTACGGTGCTTTTCTCCGCCCTAGCAGACTGCAGTTCCAAACATGCTAAACGTCCAGCAATAACTCCCAAAGTAAAGAAGCTCGGACTGAAAGGCATAGCTTGTCTGAAACCTCCTAACAGGACACACAAGCAGCCCCTGTCACTTTGGCTCTCAGCCTTTTCCTTTGCCAGGAAAGAGGGAACATGCCTGGAACCTCCTATGGTGCTTTTCTCGGCCCTAGCAGACTGCAGTTCAAAACATGCTAAACGTCCAGCAATAACTCCCACAGGATAGAAGCTAGGACTGAAAGGCATAGCTTGTCTGAAACCTCCTAACAGGACACACAAGCAGACCCTGTCACTTTGGCTCTCAGCCTTTTCCTTTGCCAGGAAAGAGGCAACATTACAGCTACCTGTACATTGGTTTTCTCGGCCCTAGCAGACTGCAGTTCAAAACATGCTAAACGTCCAGCAATAAATTCCAAAGTAAAGAAGCTCGGACTGAAAGTCATAGCTTGTCTTAAACCTCCTAACAGGACACACAAGCAGCCCCTGTCACTTTGGCTCTCAGCCTTTTCCTTTGCCTGTGAAGGGGGAACATGCCTGGAACCTCCTACGGTGCATTTCTCGGCCCTAGCAGACTGCAGTTCAAAACATTCTAAACGTCCAGCAATAACTCCCAAAGTAAAGGAGCTAGGACTGAAAGGCATAGCTTGTCTGAAACCTCCTAACAGGACACACAAGCAGCCCCTGTCACTTTGGCTCTCAGCCTTTTCCTTTGCCAGCAAAGAGGGTACATGCCTGATACCTCTTAAGGTGCTTTTCTTGGCCGTAGCAGACTGCAGTTCCAAACATGCTTAACGTCCAGCAATAACTCCAAAAGTAAAGAAGCTGGGATTGAAAGGCATTGCTTTTCTGAGACCTCCCAACAGGACACACAAGCAGCCCCTGTCACTTTGGCTCTCAGCCTTTACCTTTGCGAGCAAAGAGGGAAAATTCCTGCTAGCTCCTACGGTGCTTTTCTCCGCCCTAGCAGACTGCAGTTCCAAACATGCTAAACGTCCAGCAATAACTCCCAAAGTAAAGAAGCTCGGACTGAAAGGCATAGCTTGTCTGAAACCTCCTAACAGGACACACAAGCAGCCCCTGTCACTTTGGCTCTCAGCCTTTTCCTTTGCCAGGAAAGAGGGAACATGCCTGGAACCTCCTATGGTGCTTTTCTCGGCCCTAGCAGACTGCAGTTCAAAACATGCTAAACGTCCAGCAATAACTCCCACAGGATAGAAGCTAGGACTGAAAGGCATAGCTTGTCTGAAACCTCCTAACAGGACACACAAGCAGACCCTGTCACTTTGGCTCTCAGCCTTTTCCTTTGCCAGCAAAGAGGGAAAATTCCTGGTAGATCATACGGTGCTTTTCTCGGCAGTATCAGACTGCAGTTCAAAACACGCTTAACGTCCAGCCATAACTCCCAAAGTAAGAGAAGCTGGGCCTGAAAGGCATAGCTTGTCTGAAACCTCCTAACAGGACACATAAGCAGCTCCTGTCACTTTGGCTCTCAGCCTTTTCCTTTGCCAGGAAAGAGGCAACATTACAGCTACCTGTACAGTGCTTTTCTCGGCCGTAGCAGACTGCAGTTCAAAACATGCTAAACGTCCAGCAATAAATTCCAAAGTAAAGAAGCTCGGACTGAAAGGCATAGCTTGTCTGAAACCTCCTAACAGGACACACAAGCAGACCCTGTCACTTTGGCTCTCAGCCTTTTCCTTTGCCTGGGAAGAGGGAACATGCCTGGAACCTCCTACGGTGCATTTCTCGGCCGTAGCAGACTGCAGTTCAAAACATGCTAAACGTCCAGCAATAACTCCCAAAGTAAAGAAGCTAGGACTGAAAGGCATAGCTTGTCTGAAACCTCCTAACAGGACACACAAGCAGCCCCTGTCACTTTGGCTCTCAGCCTTTTCCTTTGCCAGCAAAGAGGGTACATGCCTGATACATCTTAAGGTGCTTTTCTTGGCCGTAGCAGACTGCAGTTCCAAACATGCTTAACGTCCAGCAATAACTCCAAAAGTAAAGAAGCTAGGACTGAAAGGCATTGCTTTTCTGAGACCTCCCAACAGGACACACAAGCAGCCCCTGTCACTTTGGCTCTCAGCCTTTACCTTTGCGAGCAAAGAGGGAAAATTCCTGCTAGCTCCTACGGTGCTTTTCTCGGCCCTAGCAGACTGCAGTTCCAAACATGCTAAACGTCCAGCAATAACTCCCAAAGTAAGAAGCTAGGCCTGAAAGGCATGGCTTGTCTAAAACCTCCTAACAGGACACACAAGCAGACCCTGACACTTTGGCTCTCAGCCTTTTCCTTTGTCTGCAAAGAGGGAACATTCTTTTATCTCATACGGTGCTTTTCTCGGCCGTAGCTGACTGCAGTTCAAAACATGCTAAACGTCCAGCAATAACTCCCAAAGTAAAGAAGCTAGGCCTGAAAGGCATAGCTTGTCTGAAACCTCCTAACAGGACACACAAGCAGCCCCTGTCACTTTGGCTCTCAGCCTTTTCCTTTGCCAGCAAAGAGGGAACATTCGAGCTACATATACGGTGCTTTTCTCGGCCATAGCAGAATGTCATTCAAAAGATGCTAAACGTCCAGCAATAACTCCCAAAAGAAAGAAGCTAGGAATGAAAGGCAGAGCTTGTCTTAACCCACCCAACAGGACACACAAGCAGCCCCTGTCACTTTGGCTCTAATACTTTTCCTTTGCAAGGAAAGGGGAAAAAACCTTGGACATCCTACGGTGTTTTTCTCGGCTGTAGCAGACATCTAGACAAAACATGCTAAACGTCAAATAATAACTCCCAAAGTATAGAAGCTAGGAGTGAAAGGCATAGCCTGTCTGAAACCTCCTAACAGGACACACAAGCAGACCCTGTCACTTTGGCTCTCAGCCTTTTCCTTTGCCAGGAAAGAGGGAACATGCCTGGAACCTCCTACGGTGCTTTTCTCGGCCGTAGCAGACTGCAGTTCAAAACATGCTGAATGTCCAGCAATAAATCCCAAAGTAAAAAAGCTAGACCTGAAAGGCATTGCTTGTCTGAAACTTCCTAACAGGACACACAATCAAACCCTGTCACTTTGGCTCTCGGCCTTTTCCTTTGCCTGGAAAGAGGGAACATGCCTGGAACCTCCTACGGTGCTTTTCTCGGCCCTAGCAGACTGCAGTTCAAAACATGCTAAACGTCCAGCAATAACTCCCAAAGTAAAGAAGCTAGGACTGAAAGGCATAGCTTGTCTGAAACCTCCTAACAGGACACACAAGCAGACCCTCTCACTTTGGCTCAAAGACTTTTCCTTTGCAAGGAAAGGGGAACAAACCTTGGACATACTACGGTGCTTTTCTCGGCTGTAGCAGACATCTAGACAAAACATGCTAAACGTCAAATAATAACTCCCAAAGTATAGAAGCTAGGAGGGAAAGGCATAGCCTGTCTGAAACCTCCTAACAGGACACACAAGCAGCCCCTGTTACTTTGGCTCTCAGCCTTTTCCTTTGCCTGGAAAGAGGGAACATGCCTGGAACCTCCTACGGTGCTTTTCTCGGCCCTAGCAGACTGCAGTTCAAAACATGCTAAATGTCCAGCAAAAAATCCCAAAGTAAAGAAGCTAGGCCTGAAAGGCATTGCTTGTCTGAAACTTCCTAACAGGACACACAAGCAGACCCTGTCACTTTGGCTCTCGGCCTTTTCCTTTGCCAGGAAAGAGGGAACATGCCTGGAACCTCCTACGGTGCTTTTCTCGGCCGTAGCAGACTGCAGTTCAAAACATGCTAAACGTCCAGCAATAACTCCCAAAGTAAAGAAGCTAGGACTGAAAGGCATAGCTTGTCTGAAACCTCCTGACAGGACACATAAGCAGCCCCTGTCACTTTGGCTCTCAGCCTTTTCCTTTGCCAGGAAAGAGGCAACATTACAGCTACCTGTACAGTGCTTTTCTCGGCCGTAGCAGACTGCAGTTCAAAACATGCTAAACGTCCAGCAATAACTCCCAAAGTAAAGAAGCTAGGACTGAAAGGCATAGCTTGTCTGAAACCTCCTGACAGGACACATAAGCAGCCCCTGTCACTTTGGCTCTCAGCCTTTTCCTTTGCCAGGAAAGAGGCAACATTACAGCTACCTGTACAGTGCTTTTCTCGGCCCTAGCAGACTGCAGTTCCAAACATGCTAAACGTCCAGCTATAACTCCCAAAGTAAGAAGCTAGGCCTGAAAGGCATGGCTTGTCTGAAACCTCTTAACAGGACACAGAAGCAGCCCCTGTCACTTTGGCTCTCAGCCTTTTCCTTTGCCTGGAAAGATGGAACATGCCTGGAACCTCCTACGGTGCTTTTCTCGGCCCTAGCAGACTGCAGTTCAAAACATGCTAAACGTCCAGCAATAACTCCCAAAGTAAAGAAGCTAGGACTGAAAGGCATAGCTTGTCTGAAACCTCCTAACAGGACACACAATCAGCCCCTGTCACTTTGGCTCTCAGCCTTTTCCTTTGCCAGGAAAGAGGGAACATGCCTGGAACCTCCTATGGTGCTTTTCTCGGCCCTAGCAGACTGCAGTTCAAAACATGCTAAACGTCCAGCAATAACTCCCAAAGGATAGAAGCTAGGACTGAAAGGCATAGCTTGTCTGAAACCTCCTAACAGGACACACAAGCAGCCCCTGTCACTTTGGCTCTCAGCCTTTTCCTTTGCCAGCAAAGAGGGAACATTCCTGGTAGATCATACGGTGCTTTTCTCGGCCCTAGCAGACTGCAGTTCAAAACATGCTTAACGTCCAGCCATAACTCCCAAACTAAAGAAGCTGGGCCTGAAAGGCATAGCTTGTCTGAAACCTCCTAACAGGACACACAAGCAGCCCCTGTCACTTTGGCTCTCAGCCTTTTCCTTTGCCTGAAAAGAGGGAACATTCCAGCTACCTATACCGTGCTTTTCTCGGCCGTAGCAGACTGCAGTTCCAAACATGCTAAACGTCCAGCAATAACTCCCAAATTAAGAAGCTAGGCCTGAAAGGCATAGCTTGTCTGAAACCTCCTAACAGGACACACAAGCAGCCCCTGTCACTTTGGCTCTCTGCCTTCTCCTTTGCCTGGAAAGAGGGAACATGCCTGGAACCTCCTACGGTGCTTTTCTCGGCCCTAGCAGACTGCAGTTCAAAACATGCTAAACGTCCAGCAATAACTCCCAAAGTAAAGAAGCTAGGCCTGAAAGGCATGGCTTGTCTGAAACCTCCTAACAGGACACACAAGCAGCCCCTGTCACTTTGGCTCTCAGCCTTTACCTTTGCGAGCAAATAGGGAAGATTCCTGCTAGCTCCTACAGTGCTTTTCTCGGCCGTAGCAGACTGCAGTTCAAAGCATGGTAAACGTCCAGCAATAACTCTTAAAGTAAAGAAGCTAGGAATGAAAGGCATAGCTTGTCTGAAACCTCGTAACAGGACACACAAGCAGCCCCTGTCACTTTGGCTCTCAGCCTTTTCCTTTGCCAGGAAAGAGGATACATGCCTTCTACCTCCTACGGTGCTTTTCTCGGCCCTAGCAGACTGCAGTTCAAAACATGCTAAACGTCCAGCAATAACTCCCAAAGCAAAGAAGCTAGGCCAGAATGGCATAGCTTGTCTGAAACCTCCTAACAGGACACACAAGCAGCCCCTGTCACTTTGGCTCTCAGTCTTTTCCTTTGCCAGCAAAGAGGGAACATTCCTGGTAGGTCATACGGTGGTTTTCTCGGCCGTAGCAGACTGCAGTTCCAAACATGCTTAACGTCCAGCAATAACTCCAATAGTAAAGAAGCTAGGACTGAAAGGCATAGCTTGTCTGAAACCTTCTAACAGGACACACAAGCAGCCCCTGTCACTTTGGCTCTCAGCCTTTACCTTTGCGAGCAAAGAGGGAAAATTCCTGCTAGCTCCTACTGTGCTTTTCTCCGCCAACCGAGTGACGGAGGTGGGTGGGTCCGGCCAAAGGCCCGGCCCCTGGGCAGGTTCTCCCTCCGGTCTCCTCCCCCCGGCTCAGCGGCTGAAAGGACGGAGGCTTACCGAGCCCTTTGCTCATCCAACTCCCGGCACGCGGTGCCTGTCTCCTCTCCCAATCCCGCCGTACCGACTGGCTCAGCCATGGCCGAAGGCACGACTGAGCAGGAGCAGCGGGTGCGCAGGACGCGGTGTCCAGGTAAACGGAGCCGGTAGAAAGCGGTTCACGGCCGAACCGGCTGCCCGGGCAATGTCGACGCGCAACTGGCCGCATATAAAAATATGCTGATGGTGGATTTGACAATGAACACTATCTCACATGTCACCCATGAATGTGAAACATGTGCCTCATTCAAGCAAGAAAAGTGGTTAAAGACTCTGTGTGGACGACAATGGCAGAAATACAAATATGGGGAGGCCTGACAGATCGATTACATAATTCTCCTGCAGACACGCTGTAAGGAAATTCCTTGGTGCAAGCCACAGGGTTTCCAAGAACTCCGTAAATCCTTCAATAGATGCCTGTCTCTGGCTGATGGTGGGATGAGCATCCATAAATAACAGGATGCTTTGCAGACAGAAGTTTAAGGAGTTACATTTCCAAGGTCTGGACAAATAATAGACCTTAGTCTTTATCAGTAGAAGCCCTGTGCAGAGGAATTTAAGGACGAAACATTTCCAAGGACTAAATAACTTTAATGCCAATTACGAAGGACCATTTGACACTTGGAGGTTGTTAGAGGAGATACCTCTGATAATGACAATGTCCAGCTGGGATATTGGTGACTACGCATGCGTCAAGAAGAGAGGTGAAAAGTTTAACCCGATGAAGACTACAGGCCTTCATCCTGAAGACCCCAACTCACGACCACCAGAGAGCATTGTGCCAAGAGCTGCTGGTTGTTCCTTCAGAGAGAGCTCAAGAAATGGTTAAAAAGGGGGAAAAGAAAAGGAAAGGGAAAAAAAAAAAAAGAGAGAAAAAAGAATCCAAACATCATTTAAAAAATTAATCAAACCCTCCAAGAACCAAATGAAAGAGGAGGGATGGGAAGCAGCGTGGCTCGATGCCGCGTCTCCCTGCCTCCGGCACGCACTGCCGGGGCGTTGCGGGGGGGGATGAAGGTGGTTGGGGGTATTTTCTTGTGGTGGGATGGGGGAGCACCCCTTTACCTGGTGACTTGGGGAAGGGTTGACATCGCACAGCCACCTCTGCCTGGTTAGTAAAGCCAAAAGGCTATTAGCAGATCACTAATTGGGCTGGTGGCTTCCAGCAGGGTGGGTGTAAGGGCAGCACCGGTGGGCTAAGGCCAGAATGGGGTTTTGGCTGGGAGGTGGGGGCCAAGCTCCTGCCACCCACCGTCCCCAGCCCCAACGGGGCTTGCTCTGACCCCAACTCACAGGCTGAGCCACCCATGTCCTTTCTGCACAGGCACGCAGCCTGCAAAGCCAGTGGGGAGCAGCCTGCCCACCCACCCTCCCCCCAGCCTGGGAAAGCGCCAACTCCAAAAGGACATTTCCTAATGAGACACAGGGTCCCGCGGACACCTCCTCACTCAGTCACCAGGCCACTTCTCCCACAGGGTGGTCTCAGCACCTTGTAGGAGCCCCAGGACCCAAGTCGCCCCGCCGTGACCACCCCACAGCAGGAGGGAACAGTCCCCCATCTCCTACAGCGTGGCCTTCAGCTGCCATGGGGCAGAGGACACACCTCCTGCCAGGACAGAACCATGGGGAACAGTTCTTGGAGGACCTTGCATCTGTTACGGATGAAGCCCGTGGGTTTGGAAGCAAAGGCCCGACAGATGAACCCCACCAGAGCCGAGGAGCAGCACCGTGAGGGCTCACTGCGCCCAGAGGCCACGTCCCCAACGTCCCCATCTTTTCCCCCCAAGAGCCGATTCCTCCCCGCCACCTCGACCACGGGACCTCCAGCCACCCTTCTGCAGCAGCACCCTGCAAGTCCACACGGAAACACCTGGATCCCCTTAACCCCGGTCCCAGTCCCGGCCAGCCCACGCTCAGCACGCCGCACAGACACGTCTGGCTTTCTCTTCCCAACAAATCTAAGGAGTTCCCCCAAAGAGAGAGCTCCTCCCGCAGCAGAGAGGGGATTGCCCTCGCTCCTCCGGCTGCCAGACAACATCCCCATGGTCCCTTCAGGCTTGGTGAGAGTCCCTTAGGGAAGAGGCTGTGCTCCGAGACCCGTCCCGCCCCGAGCCAGCTCTGAGCGACAGAGCCCACTGAGGGGTCAACGCCGCTCCGCTCCCAAACAAAGAGCTTCCCGCCAGCATGGCTCTTGTTAGAGAATTTCAATATTTATTGTAACAAAATAAATCAATATTTCTCTTTTAACAGTTAACAGACAAAAAAAACCAAACAAATAAACCAAAACAGGTTGGAGTTCCTGCCTCCAAAATTAAAGGGGGGGTAAACAACAAAATGAAACCGAACTAAACTGCAGGGGAAAAGGGGAGTAGGGAGGAACAAGGGACTAGACTGGAGCAGGGGAAAAGGATCAAACACTCAAGGAGGCCGGAGCAGAGGACGCGGATGGAACAGAGGATGAGGTGGGAGAAGTGGAAGAGGCGGGAAAAGTGGGCGAGGTCGGAAAACAGGACAAGATCAGAGCTAGAGACAAAACCAGAGCAAGAGACAAAGACAAAGAGGTGGACCAGGCCAGAAGAGCACACCAGGAAAGAACAAGGGACCAGGACAGAGCAGTGCACATGGCCAGAGCAGTGGCCGAGCCCAGAGCAATGGACAGAACCAGAGCAATGGACACGGCCAGAGCAATGGACATGGCAAGTGCGGTGGAGAAGGCTGGTGGGGTAGAGGAGGCTGGTGGGGTGGAGGAGGACGGAGGGGCGGAGGAGGACGGAGGGGCGGAGGAGGACGGAGGGGCGGAGGAGGACGGAGGGGCAGAGGAGGACGGAGGGGCAGAGGAGGACGGAGGGGCAGAGGAGGACGGAGGGGCAGAGGAGGACGGAGGGGCAGAGGAGGACGGAGGGGCAGAGGAGGACGGAGGGGCAGAGGAGGACGGAGGGGCAGAGGAGGACGGAGGGGCAGAGGAGGCTGGTGCGGTGGATGAGAACAGTGGGATGGAGGAGGCCGGTGGGGCGGAGGAGGCCGGTGGGGCAGAGGAGGCCGGACGGGTGGACGAGGACGGAGCGGTGGACGAGGACGGAGCGGTGGACGAGGACGGAGCGGTGGACGAGGACGGAGCGGTGGACGAGGACGGAGCGGTGGACGAGGACGGAGCGGTGGACGAGGACGGAGCGGTGGACGAGGTCGGAGCCGTGGACGAGGTCGGAGCCGTGGACGAGGTCGGAGCCGTGGAGCAGGCTTGATGAGTGGAGGAGGCAGGTGGGGTGGAGGAGGCTGGACGGGCGGTGCGGGCTGGACGGGTGGAGGAGGCTGGAGTGGTGGACGAGGACGGTGGGGTTGAGGAGGCTGCAGCGGTGCAGGAGGCCAGTGGGGTCGAGGAGGTCAGAGCGGTGCAGGAGGACGGAGCGGTGGACCAGGTGAGGAAAATGAACTTGGCCAGAGCTATTAACTTAGCAGGAGGAGCGGACTTCGCAAGAATGGCAGCCGTGGCCAGAGCAGCGGACCAGGCCAGAGCGGTGGGCGACGCCGGAGCATTCGAGGTGGCCGGAGCACTTTGGTGCAGGAAAAAACAATAAAGAAGAGCCATGACATTTCTAAGCATGGCATTTGTTATCGGCACAGATCAGTTCATCAGAAAGGAGACAGTTTCTTCCTGCACATATGTCTACATGGCAGTGGGGAGCCATAGCTAAAGCCATAGAAAGTTACACTGCCAGCGCTAGAACTAGATGCTGCCTCTCTCACCACAGAGCAGCAAAGATTAAGTCTCCAGTCCCCTTTACAACAGCTACAAAGTTACCACCAAAAAGGCAGTGCTTATTCTCCCTCTCATTACTTGTTGGTGCTTGTCCCCAGGGGATCAGATGGTCTTCTTGGAGATTGCTCCTTCAGGTTTTTCACCAGCTGTTCACACTTCTTCTTCCCTCCCTGCTGAACATCCAGGCAGAACAGAGGGGAGGGGGAAAAGAATTAAAAAAGGAGATCAGGACCTCAGCGTATGAAGCAAACGTTTGTAAGCTGGGTACAGAGCAAACTACACAGGCTGTTCCCAAAACACTGGCACGTTATTCCAGTTGACTTTAGCAGCACCTCCACTGTGTGTCAGCCCTGCTCGAGGAACTTGTGTCCCACTAGAAACCGCACAAATTCAGCTCCACGTGCCACAGCAGAGCACACAAAACCCAGGGAGGAAAACCCAGCACACAAGAGGCAGCGGCTGTCAAGGGAAAAGAACCACCTACGGCTGCACAGGTTCAGGAAAGTCTCTGCTAACCTCTCCCGCAGTTGGAGCGCCATCGCCGATGGGAGCCCGGTGTTTCCTGGCTTTTTTAGATGGTATCTTCACCGCAGCAGGAACCTCTTCTTGGCCAGAGATAGCAGCATCTAAACAACAAAGGCAGGCCACGTGAGAGGCTGAGTTATGAGGGGTTGGGATTGTCATTTGCATCAAAGCCCACTGTCGCACTTTTGCGTAGCTGAGACGGCTTCTGCAAGCAGCAGCCAGAAGCTCTCTACAGGCCCCAGACTGTAAACATCAGCCAAGTCAAGGCCAGAGTTGCTGCTGACCAAGCCTGAGCCAATTGGTGATGGTCACAGTGCCTCTGGGAATCACACTGAGGAGAAAAAAAACCCCGCAGCCAGGTGCATTTTGCCACGGGAGAAGCGAGTGAGAAGATGGAACAAGCCGCACAGACACCAAGGCCAGGCCCGAAGGAGAGGGGTGGGGGAAGAACGAGTCTCTCTGGGTGCCAGAGAGAGAGATTACCCTGCAGCCCGTGGAGAAGACCATGGTGGAGCGGGTGTCCCCCCGCAGCCCACGGACAAGGACGGGAGCAGAGACATCCACGGCCTGTGAAGAGATTGATCATCAGCCAAGTCAAGGCCAGAGTTGCTGCTGACCAAGCCTGAGCCAATTGGTGATGGTCACAGTGCCTCTGGGAATCACACCAAGGAGAAAAAGAACAGTGGTGGTTCAATTGTGACTCAGGGCACGGGATGGAATGTAAGGATCATCTGGATCCACAAACAGCATGGCTTTCAGCAATGTCGAGGCCATCAGGAGACTCATGGGGGGGTTATAATGTGACTCAGTCTTGAATTGCTATGAGGTCCCCTCTCAGCAGAGACAGCCCACAAGGGAGCTGTGTAGATCGCTCTGATTGAGCTGTCCTCTAAAACCAGATGAACCAGGGTACTGCTGCATCATTCAAACTGAAACCTGGCTTGAGCCTTGACCTCCTTAGGCAAGCCGGTGTGCCCTGAGTCCCAATCACGCCCCACCATTCAGCTGCCTCAGCAGTGAGATAAAGGCAAGCATCTGAGGGTCCCCGGTTGGCTTCAATGCGCCCAGACAAAACAGATATGACACAGTTCAGGGCTATGTAAGAGAATTAGGAAAGCCATAAATATTAATGACAAGCAGGAACCTGCCACACATGCAACGTGTCAAGAAGGCACCTTGGTTGAGCCTGTAAACCTTGGAAAAACCAAACCCACAGAGAAACAGGGGAGGGATTTCGCACGGGAATATGGTATAAAAATGCTGTGAACTCTGACCACAGGTGTGCGCCTACTTGGCTTGGACACGGCAAGAACGGACAATAAATTACTGCTTCACTAGCATGTCACCGCTGTCCTTTCTTAGCACCTTTGGCATTTCTACCACAGGGGAGTGAGCTTGGTGAGTATTTGGCCTCTAGCCGGGGCCAACCCACTACACCCATCTCCTTAATCCCACCCAAAGCAGCGGGATTCATTCCAAGCTGCACACCCTTCTGCAGTTTCAGACACCCCTCAGTTTTCCAAGGGAGGCCAAACCTCAGAAGAACCGGGGCTATGAACTACCTCTGTCCTGGGCGGCTCCGGGTGTTAGCTCTTGTGGTCCCTGCCCGTCACGATGTTCCACAGGCAGCTGATTGCTGAGGAAAGAACACACAGAACAGGGATTTACAACCACGGGTGAGCTCTGCACGAGCAAATTTCCGAAGCCGTAGTTCCCCTTCCAAGCCCCCCCCCCGGGAACATCTCCGACACACACACAGCCAGCGCACAGCGTCCCCCGCCTCTCCCAGCCAAAGCAACGCTCATTATCCCGCTACAGTGGGACGATGCCCTTCTCTTAATGCTGCTTCATGCTTTACACTTGTTCCCAGCACCACGCACATGGCTTCAGCTAACGTGGAAAGGGCTTTTTTTTAACCTGCACAAATTAATCCCCACCAAAAGTCGCACTCTGCCCTTCAGCAGGGCAACACTGGCAACTACTCCTGGTGCAGCCAGCCTGCCTCTACGCAAGACGCCCCTTCTCCTCAGGGACACAGAAGCCACAGGCATGGCATGGCATGGCCATCGGTGCCCTGCTTTGCCAGGGGCCTTCTCGGGCCGGGGAGACACCGAGCTTCGCTCCCGCCCTGGGCTCCCGGCTCACGACGAGAGGCGGCCGAGGCGCCGCGCTCCGGGCTGGCTCGGAGGGGACAGGCGGGGGAACAGGTCCCGCAGGCCGCACCCTGAGAGGCAGCGGGGACTCAGGGACGGGGCGAGGCCCTCGGGCGGCCGTACGGCGGCGGGGCGGCTCGCTGACCTGGGGGGAGGCCTCTGGAGCGGCGGCGAGGCCGGGGGCGGCTCGGGGAGCGCGGCGGACAGCGGCCAACAGGGCGCCGAGGGTCCCCAGCAGCCATTCGTACACAGGCCCCGGCAGACCGCGGCCGAAAAGCGCCCATCCTGGGCTTCCACGGGCACGGACCGGCACGACCCGGCCGCCCCTCCCACGCCCCTGCGGAGCAGCCCCCTCCATTGGCTCCTGCCGCTGCCTGTCTGGGGAGGGGGAGCCCCGGGAAGCCAACGGGCGGGGGCCAGGGGCGGACACGCATGCGTGGTGCTGCTCCTCCTCCCGCGGGCGGGGCCTCCCTCGCCAGCGCCGGGTTGCGCTGCGCTGAGCTGCGCCGAGCTGTCCCCTCCTCCGGCTGAGCTTCCCCCCGCCTTCGGAAAACCCCGAGAGGGGCTTCGGGGGGAGCTCTGCTCCGAGCACCTGCCGCCCGTGCCGGGCGTGCGCGCTCGGGGAGCCGCTGAGCTCTCCCCGGCGGTGCCGGAGGAGAGGGGCGGCTCTCTGCTCTCTCTCTCCGCCCCCAAAACGCAGGCTCCGCCGACCGAGGGACGGAGGTGGGTGGGACCGGCCGAAGGCCCGGCCCCTGGGCAGGTTCTCCCTCCGGTCTCCTCCCCCCCGGCTCAGCGGCTGAAAGGACGGAGGCTCCCGGGGCTTACCGAGCCCTTTGCTCATCCAACTCCCGGCACGCGGTGCCTGTCTCCTCTCCCGATCCCGCCGTACCGACTGGCTCAGCCATGGCCGAAGGCACGACTGAGCAGGAGCAGCGGGTGCGCAGGACGCGGTGTCCAGGTAAACGGAGCCGGTAGAAAGCGGTTCACGGCCGAACCGGCGGCCCGGGCAATGGCGACGCGCAACTGGCCGCCGAACCCAGCGGCAAAGGCCGAAGCCGGCGCACGGGACCGGGGCGGGTTTCACCTTTCCCGTGGGTTCGGCTGGTTCCCGGAGCCACCCCGCTTCCCCCTGTCCTGACCCAGCAAGAACGGCGGGGATGCGGGGAGGGAGGGTGCTGCGCTGGCAGCCGGGATCAGGCTTCTCGGGATGCCCCCGGGTTTCCACACCGAAAATCACGGCCTTCCCTGTCTTGACAGTATGTTTCACGTTTCCCAGATAAAACAGGATTCCCCACCAAGGCAAAACTCGTCAGTGTCAAACAAGAGGAAGAGACATTCCTTTCAACGCTGCTATTTACACTCCTGACACTCCTGATCACCAAAGCAAACAAATGCAACAGCTAAGGTATTAAGGCACTTAGCTACAGATGTGGATTCTGCGAGACGTGTCACCTTACAGAATCGGGCAGCAACTGATGTTTGCTGCTGGCTCAGGGTATGTGCTGCATGAATCTGTCTGACCACTCTCAGCTCACTCACGGCAGCACGCAGAAACGAATCCATCAAACACAAAAGAGACACCAAAACACACGCAGCCACCGCACAGCATCCCCTGCCTCTCCCAGCCAAGGCACCGCTGATTATCCCGCCCCAGGGGGATCATTCCCTTGGGAGAGTTGCAGTGCAAGGGCTCACGCTGGGGCCCTGGCAACACCTTTGCCACCTTACAGCCCGTCCCAGCCAGCGCTGCTGGAAAACCGCTTGGCAGCGGGAGAGCAGCTGAAGCCACCGAATGCCGCTTGCCTGGAACCGCTGCGCCCGCCGTTCCCAGCGATGGATCGCTGAGGGAAACCGGCGCTGCCGGAGGAGAGGGGTGGCTCTCTCCTCTCTCTTGCTCCGCTGTGACCTCCTGAGAGTGAATAGGGGAAATTTGAAAGCAAAACCAACCCCAAACCCCCAAGAAACCAACCTCCCCCCCTAAAACACACACACACACACACACACACACACACACAGAAAGTACCTCAGGTTTTCGTACCTCAGCACCTTCAGCTTGTGTTTCCCTTCTGGGCCTTTCTGTCTGGGTGGAAAGCTGAGGCTTGCAGCAATGATTTGCTTTTTAACTTTTTCTTTTCTTTTTTATCATTTTGTTAATAAAAAATTTAAAAAGCCAACAAACCCCAAGTTTGGACAAAAATGGACCTCGAGCAAGGTGGGAGAAGGAAACCATCCCACGGTCTCTCCTCCTGCCAGCCAAGAGCTGCTGGTTGTTCCTTCAGAGAGAGCTCAAGAGATGGTTAAAAAGGGGGAAAAGAAAAGGAAAGGGAAAAAAAAAAGAGAGAAAAAAGAATCCAAACATCATTTAAAAAATGAATCAAACCCTCCAAGAACCAAATGAAAGAGGAGGGATGGGAAGCAGAGGAGGCCGGTGGGGCAGAGGAGGACGGAGGAGCGGAGGAGGACGGACGGGCGGAGGAGGCCCGGAGGCTAGGAGGAGGCCTAGCTTCTTTACTGTGGGAGTTATTGCTGGACGTTTAGCATGTTTTGAACTGCAGTCTGCTACGGCCGAGAAAAGCGCTGTAGGAGCTAGCAGGAATGTTCCCTCTTTGCTGGCAAAGGAAAAGGCTGAGAGCCAAAGTGACAGGGGCTGCTTGTGTGTCCTGTGAGGAGGTTTCAGACAAGCTCTGCCTTTCAGTCCTAGCTTCTTTAGCTTGCAAGTTACTGCTGGACATTTAGCATGTTTTGAATTGCAGTCTGCTACGGCCGAGAAAAACACCTGAGGAGGTACCAGGAATGCTCCCTCTTTCCTGAAAAACGATTAGGCTGAGAGCCAAAGTGAAAGGGGCTGCTTGTGTGTTCTGTTGGGAGGTTTCAGACAAGCTATGCCTTTCAGTCCCAGCTTCTTTAGCTTTGGGAGTTATTGCTGGATATTTAGCATGTTTTGAACTGTAGTCTGCTCCGGCCGAGAAAAACACCTGAGGAGGTACCAGGAATGCTGCCTCTTTCCTGGCATAGAAAAGGCTGAGAGCGAAAGTGACAGGGGCTGCCTGTGTACTCTGTTAGGAGGTTTCAGACAAGCTCTACCTTTCAGTCCTAGCTTCTTTAGCTTGGGAGTTATTGCTGGATGTTTAGCATGTTTTGAATTGCAGTCTGCTACGGCCGAGAAAAACACCTTTGGAGTTAACAGGAATGCTCCCTCTTACCTGGCACACGGAATGGCTGAGAGCCAAAGTGACAGGGGCTGCTTGTGTGTCCTGTTAGGAGGTTTCAGACAAGCTATGCCTTTCAGTCCTAGTTTCTTTTGTTTGGGAGTAATTGCTGGACATTTAGCATGTTTTGAATTGCAGTGTGCTACAGCCGAGAAAAACACCTGAGGAGGTACCAGGAATGCTCCCTCTTTCGTGGCAAAGGAAAAGGCTGAGAGCGAAAGTGACAGGGGCTGCTTGTGTGTTCCCTGGGGAGGTTTCTGTCTATACGGGTCTTTCAGTTCTGGCTGCTTTAGTTTGGGAGTTATTGCTGGATGTTAAGCATGCTTTGAACTGCAGTCTATTCGGGCAGTAAGAAACAGCTTAAGAAGTACTAGGGCTGTTTCATGTTAGCTTGCAAATGAAAAGCCAGAACTCCAGGGTGACCGTGGCTGCTTGTGTGTTCCCTGGGGAGGTTACAGGCTACATGGCTCATTGAGTTCTAGGTGCTTAAAAGCCAGAACTCCAGTTTGAGAGAGTCTGCTTGTGTGGTCCATGGGGAGGTTTCATGCTAGACAAAACTTTCCTTTCTAGTGACTTTAGTTTAGTAGTTATTGTTGGACGTTTAGCATGTTTTCAATTGCAGTCTCTGTTGTAGGAGAGAAACTGCTGTTCAGATACTAGGAATGTTCAACCATTCCAGCAAAGGAAAAGTCAAAACTCCAGGTAAACAGAGTCTGCTTGTGTGTTCCATGGTGCTGTTTCATGCTAGATAAGTCTTTCCTCTCTGGCTGCTTTAGTTTGGGAGTTATTGCTGGGCATTTAGCATGTTTTAGATTGCAGTCTGCTTGGGTGGTCAGAAACAGATATGAGGTAGTATTACACTTTAATGTTACCTTGCAAAGGAAAGGCTAGAAGACCAGGGTGACAGGGGCTGCTTGTGTGTTCCCTGGGGAGGTTTCAGGCTCGATGGATCTTTCATTCCTAGCTGTTCTAGTTTGTGAGTAACTGGAGCAGCCTACAAATAATAACATGTTAATGTCCCGCAATTATTTCCAAACTAAAGCAGCCAGGAGTGAAAGACATAGAGTGCCTGAAACCTACTCAGGTATCCACTGAAGCCCTGTCCGGCCTAGAAAAACTTGCAGCCATTCTCGATAGTTGGCTTAGCGCTTACTTCCTCCAGGGAAACCTCCTTGTACTTCCCTAGGTATATTTCTCTGCCACAGCCCCACTCAAGCTCAAACATGCTATATATCCACCACTAGGTCACAAACTAAAGGAGCCAGGACCATGGTTCTTAGAGCTTTCATTTTACAGGTAACCCTCCTAATAGTACTCCAGGTGTCATACTTGCATGGAGTACCATTCACTTCAAAATATGCTAAACGTCCAGAAGTAGTACTAGAGAACAAAAACTGAAAGACATATATGGAATGAAACCTCAGCATGCACACCAAAAGTAGCCCACCTCATCCTAGAGTTCAGAGATCTCCTTTACCAGGGAAAGTTCAGAAAAATACCTAGGTGTTTTTCTAAGCCAGTCTAACCTTCACCTAAAAATATGCTGATGGTGGATTTGACAATGAACACTATCTCACATGTCACCCATGAATGTGAAACATGTGCCTCAATCAAGCAAGAAAAGTGGTTAAAGACTCTGTGTGGACGACAATGGCAGAAATACAAATATGGGGAGGCCTGACAGATCGATTACATAATTCTCCTGCAGACACGCTGTAAGGAAATTCCTTGGTGCAAGCCACAGGGTTTCCAAGAACTCCGTAAATCCTTCAATAGATGCCTGTCTCTGGCTGATGGTGGGATGAGCATCCATAAATAACAGGATGCTTTGCAGACAGAAGTTTAAGGAGTTACATTTCCAAGGTCTGGACAAATAATAGACCTTAGTCTTTATCAATAGAAGCCCTGTGCAGAGGAATTTAAGGACGAAACATTTCCAAGGACTAAATAACTTTAATGCCAATTACGAAGGACCATTTGACACTTGGAGGTTGTTAGAGGAGATACCTCTGATAATGACAATGTCCAGCTGGGATATTGGTGACTACGCATGCGTCAAGAAGAGAGGTGAAAAGTTTAACCCGATGAAGACTACAGGCCTTCATCCTGAAGACCCCAACTCACGACCACCAGGAGGAATTTATGGAAATGAAGCCATGAAGTTAATTTGAATACGAAGCGGGACAGGTCATGCATATGTATAGGTGTTACGAATTCCAAACACCTCTCCTCTATAAAAAGAGAAACAACAATGCATTCAGCGGAACTTCCCCCACCAGACATGAAGTGAAGTCGAGTCGGTCCCGCAAGACATCATGGGAAACCGTGGTGGTAGCTATAACTTTCCTGTAACTTTAAACTCCTTACCTTTCTTTCTCTTTTTTTCCTTCTTTCTCAGTCTCTAACACCTTTCACGAATTTTGCTGTAATAATTAAACTTCCTTATGATATGGCATTTGACCTCGTTTGTGTCTTAATCTCACTCTGGGAACTATAAAAGAATCTTGCCCCTGACCGGGCTATTCCGGAACGGGACACATGCCAAGGCAAGAGGTATGTTCTCACAGTGGTAGAAGCAACCACCAGCTTGGCTAGAAACTTATCCTGTGCCCCATGCCACTGCCCAGACCACCATCCTGGGTATTGAGAAGCAAGTCCTCTGGCAACATGGCATTCCAGAAAGAATCGAGTCAGCCTGCCTCGGCCTGGACATAGACCCATTGACCACCACCCTTTGTCTATGTTTTTTCAACCAGTTTCTTATCCACTGGGTGGATAAGAATCAAATCCACATCTCTCCAATTTAGAGATAAGGATGTGGTGGGGAACTGCGTCAATGGCCTTGCAGCTGTCCAGATAGATGACATTGGTTGCCTTCTCTTTATCTACTGATGCTGTCACTCCATCATAGAAGGTCACCAGATTGGTGAGGCACGACCTTCCCTTGGTGAAGCCACGCTGGCTGTCTTGGATCACGTGCTCATCCCTCATGTGCTCCAACATATCATTCAGGAGGATCTATTCCATGAGCTTCCTAGGCACAGAGGTGAGGCTCACCAACCTGTAATTCCCTGGGTGTTCCTTGCTCCCCTTCTTGTAAATGGGAGTGACGTGACCTTTTTCCAGTCCCTGGGGACCTCTCCTGACAGCCATGACTTTTCAAATATGATGGAGAGCGGCTTGGCAACCACATCAGCCAGCTCCTTCAGGACCCTGGGATGCATGTCATCCAGCCCCATAGACTTGCAGACATTCAGTCTCATGAGGTGGTCTCAGACTTGGTCTGCCCTTAATGGGGGAGGATTTACTCCCCCAGTTCCCACCTAGAGGTTCAGGGATGCAGGACATATTGATTCTCATCCTCTGGCAGTTTATTTTACATGTTGATACCTTCTCCTCTGTCAACATCTATTGTTTATTGTCTGTGTTGTTACCTCCTCCTCTGCCAACATTTCAAAATCTTTGCATTCTAGCCAGTCCATGATTAACTCTAAAATTCCTGGGTGGCTGGGGTTTCCTACTCAAGCCCACTGAATAATCAGTTTGACCCACTTACTCCTCATAGCATCAGTTACATGAAGGGTACCTTCCCTTTGGACATCCATTCCAGCACTAGCAGTCTGGGTGCCAGGAAAAGCTGGGCTTCACTACCAATTGCTTCCAAAGTGGCTTCCTAAAAAATGGATCTCTTGTGCAGGCCCCTTAACATTAATTCCTTGTCGCATTTTGCTGTAGCTGTGCTGCTTAGATGGCTTTTACAAAGCAGCAGTTACAGTATGTTGTGAATTTCCAACAGTAAACAAGAGCCAATTCAAGGCCAAAGTCACTTTTGACCAATCACAGAAGGATTCATAGCGCCTCTGTGAATCACATATTTGAGGAAGAAAACCTCCTGGCTGGCGCACTTTGCCACCGGAACACAGAGTGGGAAGATGTGACCAGCTGCAGCGATACCAAGGCCAGGCCCTGAAGGAGAGGAGGGGGGAAAGGAATGTGGAAAGAAAGTTTCCCCTGCAGCTCGTGGAGAAGACCATGGTGAAGCGGGTTGTCCCCTTGCAGCCCATGGATGAGGACGGGGAGCAGAGACATCTACACCCTGTGAAGAGATTGATCCACGCCTCAGCAGGTTTGCCAGGGGACTTGTGACTTTGTGGGGTGCCAGGCAGGGGAAGACTGGGCTCGAATGTCAAAACCATATGAAGGAAGTCCTGCTGATAGGCCTGTGGTAAGGAGATGACTCCCCGATGGAGAGGACTCACCGTGCCAAAGTTCGTGGATATGATTCTGGCGTGGGTGGGACCCCATGGCGCTGTAAGGGAAGAGTGTGTGTGTGTGTGTGTGTGTGTGTGTGTGTGTGTGTGTGTGTGGAATGCCCACCCTCCCAGCTGAGACAGAAGACAGCTTGGGCAGAACAGACTGAACATCCCCCCCCCCCCCCCCCCCCTTCCCCATTCTTTGCCCCTCCTGGTGCTGCAACAGGAGGGAAGAAGGGAGCAAAATTGATGATTAAAGCTAAGGGTGCAAAGAGGCGAGGGGGTGGGGGGAAGTAGAAGTGTTAAGATCTGGGGAAGGAAAGCAACTGGTACCACTGGAACCTCACTCCCCATTCCCTGCCCCTCCCCGCACCATGTTGGGGGGGAAGAAGAGATTAAAATCGTGATGAAGTTTGAGTTTGCTAAGAAGGGGAGGGGTGGGGGGAAGGCGCTTTAAGACCTGGCTGCTTCTTACTCTTATCTCGTTCCAGTTCACTGGGTGTATTAGTTGTAGTTGTAATAAATCACTTTACTTTATTCTGTGATGAGTCTGTTTTGCCCATTGCACTAATTGGAGAGTGATCCCTCTGTCCTTATCTCAGGGCCTGAGCCCCTGTAAACATATTTTCTCCCCTTTTCGGCTGAAGGGGGAAGTGAGCAAGCGACTTGGTGAGTATTTGGCTTCTAGCCAGGGCCAAAACCACCACATTCCTTTTGTAGCAAAACTGGTTTTCAAAAGATTTGGACTATCTTCTTCCTTTTCTTAAAAAAATTCCTCTGCTGTATTGCCCCATTGTAAGGATCATCTGGCTCAGAGTTCCACAAAACAGCTTTCTGTAATGTTGAGCCCATCAGGCGACTCCTGGCGGGTTGTAGAGTGACTCAGACTTGGATTGCCTTGAGGCCCCATCTCAGCAGAGGCAGCCCATGGGGATCTGTGTAGATAGCTCAGAACCGAGTTGTCCTGTAAATCCAGACTAAACAGGGCAGTGCTGCATTATTCAATGAACTGAAATCTGGGTTCAGCCTTGAATTCCTTCAACAAACAATATGCTCTGAGTGCCAATTAAACCATTATTCAGTTGCCTAGCAGCAAGAGAAAGGCAAGCCAGAGGGTCCCTATTTGGCTTCAGTAGGCCCAGACAATGCAAGACAGGGCATAAGATATGGGGGAACACTGCTAATGACAAACATGGAAGGTGGCAATGTCCACTAGGGCACAGTCATGTCCACTGTCAGGCACATCAGACATAAAATCAAATAAAACCCCTTGGATTTAGTCTGAGAAGGGGAAGCCACTTCTCCAACTCTGCAAGGAGATTCTCTTCCCACTCAATCTCAAGCATGCTGTATGTCCACCACTAGTTCCCAAACCAAAGCAAGCAGTCCTAAAAGACACACCTGAACTGAAACGTTCCCATGGAGCCCACAAGCAGCCCATCTCACCCTGGGGCTCAGGGTTTTCCTTTCCTAGGGAACCCTCCTAATACTACCCAGGTGTTGTACTTGGCTGGAGTATCATTCAATTCAAAATATGCTAAACATCCAGCAGTAGCACTCCAACCAAAGGAGCCAAAACTGAAAGACACACATGGAATGAAACCTCAGCATGCACACCAAAAGTAGCTCTGGAGCTACTGTATCAGTAACCTGATCAGTATCTGTAGCTACAGTATCCTGGAGCTCAGGGATCTCCCTTCACAGGGAATGCTCCTACAACTCACCTAGGTGTTTTTTTAATCTGGAAAGGCCTTCAATTCAAAATATGCTGAACATACAGCAGTATCATTCTAACCAAAGGAGTCAAGCCTGAAAGACATACCTGGCCTGAAAAGTCCCCATCGAGCCCACAAATCAGCCCTTCTTATTTTTTGGTTCACTGCTTCCCTATTCTAAGGAACGCTCCTCGTACTTCCCTAAGTGTATTTCTCTGCCACAGCCTCACTCAAGCTCAAACATGCTATACGTCCACCACTAGCTCCCAAACCAAAGGAGCCAGGACTGAAAAAAAACCCTCGCCTGAAACATCCCCATAGAGCACACAAGCAGCCCCTCTCACCCTGTGGCTCAGGGTTTTCCTTTCCCAGGGAACCCTCCTAATACTACCCCAGGTGTTGTACTTGGCCAGAGCACCATTCAATTCAAAATATGCTAAACATCCAGCAGTAGCACTCCAACCAAAGGAGTCAGGACTGACAGACATACATGGAATGAAACCTTGCCATGCAGATCAAAAATAGCCTTCCTCATCCTGGAACTCAGGGCTCTACTTTCCCAGGGAATGCTCCTACAACTCACCTAGATGTTTTTCTAAGCTGGACAGGCCTTCAATTCAAAATATGCTGAACATCCAGCAGTAGCACTCCAACCAAAGGAGCCAAGACTGAAAGACATACCTGGAATGAAACATCCCCATGGAGTCCATGAGCAGCACCTCTCACTCTGGGGCTCAGGGTTTTTCTTTTCCATGGAATTCGGCTAATACTTGCCTAGGTATATTTCTCTGCCACAGCCTCATTTATATGGGATGCTGTTCTGGTTCTGGCCTGGCCAGAATCAACCTCTCCAAGCAGTAATCACAGGTGAGCTGAGTTAACCCTAGGCTATTTTCCACTCCACCTGACACCAATCCCCCATAAAAAAAGGGCTGGTTGGGGAAGGGCACTGGTTTGGTGCTTCCAGAAGAGTCTGAGACTGGCTGAGGTATTGGGTTGGTCCTTCTGTTGTGCAGTACTCTGTAATTGTCAGGTTGGTAAGATACTCTGTATTATCACTGGGTGTGAGTATAATTGGCTATTGTTCTACTTCCATGGTGGTTTTGTTGGTAAACTGTCTTTATCTCAATCCATGGAGACTCTGCTCTTTTCTACTCTGTGAGTGAGTAGTGCTCAGTGACTGTTCTGGGCTAAAACACTACAGTCCTTTTTGGTGCCCAAGGTGCATCAAGGGTTGGGAGTACGGTAGATCTGATCCAGTTGTGTTAAAAAGATGAGATAAATGTTTACCATGTTGTTCAAAGAGGTGATGGCAGCTATGATGTTTTGTTTCATCACCTGGCTCTGGCCTATGAACCCACACCCTATTTATGCAATCCTTGCTATATTGTTTATTCTCTTGCAACCCCCCTTGTCCTCTGCCCCTCCCCCCCCAGTAGTTGAGTTTCTAATTCTGTTAATCTGTGTGATATCAATTTATGATGAGGTATTACCTGGGTGTGTGAACCTCAGAGGGTACTTTTATGTGGCATTTATATGATCCAAATAGATGGAAATGATAGCTTAGCATTATTTAACAATCACACTCAATTTATGGGGAAGATGGGGGAGTGTGGTGCTTTCTCCTCCCCCTTTTCCTTTAAACTTCTTACAACATCTTTTGAGAAATTCTACTGTCACTGGGATGTTCACCAGTATATGCCTCTTACTCACTCTCATGAATGTCTTTCTGGTCTTATGTGTTACTAACCACTGTTTCAAGAATATTGCTAAGAGATCTTCCCTGGGGCTGAAGGATCAGGGGTGGCATGGTGTATGGGAGGGTATGAGCAAATACCTAGACAAGAAAAACAGACCTATAGACACTGTGGCTACCCAAACCTCAGAAACTGATGCTGTAGCTAAGCCAGAAAGAACCCTTACAACAGGCACTGTAGCTACCAAGACCTCAGAGTCTGCAGCTCTTCCAACCCTGACAACAACTACCACAGCTATTCAAACATCAGAGACTGCAGCTCTTCCAGTCTCCATGACAAGCATCATGAGGACTCAAACCTCAGAGGCCAACCCTATAGCTAAGCTAGACAGCCAGTTGGTACCAGTATCAGTCACACCTATACAGAAGAAGAAATACACTTCCAGTACTTGCTGCAGTGCTGGACATGTTAGAACTTCAGTATGAACTGGAGTCAAAAGCAGCTGAGTCGTATGGCAAAATCAATGTTGCAAATGCATTTTTCTTGATTCCTTTGGTGATGGAGCACCAGTCACAGTTTGCCTTCACTTGGAAGGGAATCATGTACACCTGGAATTGACTGCCCAGGGGTGGAAACACAACCCTACCATTTGCCATAGACTGATCCAGTCTGTATCAGAAGAGGGTGAAGCCCAGAGCACCTAAGTTACATTGATGACATCATTGTATGGGGTAACACAGCAGAGGAAGTTTTTGAGAAAGGAAAGAAAATCCATGTTCTGCTAAAGGCTGGATTTGCCATAAAATGAAGTAAGGTCAAGAAACCTGCTCAGGAAATCCAGTATTTAGGAATAAAATGGCAGGATGAGCAACATAAGGGTGAATTATTTATGCTGGGCCCATGACACCTCAGGCCATCAAGGAAGAGTTACCATGTATACAATTGAGGGGTGGATTTGACCATGAATGCTATCTCACACGTCACCCATGAATGTGAAACATGTGCCTCAATCAAGCAAGAAAAGTGGTTAAAGACACTGTGGTATGGAGGACAATGGCAGAAATACAAATATGGGGAGGCCTGACAGATCGATTACATAATTCTCCTGCAGACGCGCCAAGGCAAGAGGTATGTTCTCACAGTGGTAGAAGCAACCACCAGCTTGGCTAGAAACTTATCCTGTGCCCCATGCCACTGCCCAGACCACCATCCTGGGTATTGAGAAGCAAGTCCTCTGGCAACACGGCATTCCAGAAAGAATCAAGTCAGCCAGTGGAACCCATTTCTCGAATAATCTTATAGATACATGGGCGGAAGGACACAGGATTGAATGGGTATATCATATACCCTACCACACACCAGCCTCCAGCAAAATCAAGAGGTACAATGGATTGTTAAAAACTACATTAAAAGCAATGGGTAGTGGAACTCTAAAAAACTGCGATACGCATTTATCCAAAGCCATGTGGCTTTGTTAATTCCAGGGGGTCTATCCATTGAGCTGTCCCTGCCCAATGAAAGCTCCTGCAGACCGTGGAGGGTGACAAAGTCCCTGTAGCACACATGAAAATCCTGTTGTGGACGGCAGTCTGGGTTGTTCCTGCTTCAGGCAAAGGCAAGCCTCGGCAGGATGCTGGCTGAGGTAACATACTGAGAACCCTTACCTGGAGAGATGGGTAAATGAATAATTAATATGCTTTAAGTTTGTAGTCTCAGGTGATTGACTAACACACGTGTAGTGTTTAGTGCACTTGCGATTGTATATTCCATGAATATGCTGTGGTTAACATAATGAATCTTGTGAATTGCCTGCAGTCGTTAACAGTAAGAAATGTGACTGCTCTGGGTCATAATACTGCATTTCATGACTGCTGTGTTAGCAGTAGTGTATTTTGTGAACCTGTTGTGGTTGTGATAAGTACAGTTGTACGTCTAACTGCAATAGTCCATTTCTCCATTGTATCTATGAAACCTACAGTAGAGACGTATTGAATCTGCACATTGGTTTAAAAGAAATTATTTTTTATATTTTTAAATCCCTGCAGTCAAGTGTCTTTTTGTCATACCTATGCAACGATGTCATCAATGTACTGCAGGTGGTCTGGGGCTTCACCCTTTTGTAACAGTCTAGATCAGTCCATGGCAAATGGTAGGACTGTGTTTCCACCCCTGGGGCAGTCAATTCCAGGTTGTATTGGATGCCCCTCCAAGTGAGAGCAAACTGTGGCCTGCACTGTGCTACCAAAGGGAATTGGAAGAATGCATTATAAATATAAATTGTGGTGTACCATTTAGCTGCCTTTGACTCTAGCTCACACTGCAGTCCCAGCATGTCCGGCATAGCAGCACTAATGGGTGGTGGGACTTCATTTAGGTCATGATAGCCTACTGTCAGCCTCCACTGGATTTCTGCACTGGCCATATGGGACTGTTAAAGGGTGAGCAGGTTCTGCTGGTTAATCCTTGACACTCCAGTTGATGAATCAGCTTCTGGATAGGGATCAGGGAGTCTTGGTTTGTGTTGTATTGTCACCTATGCACCACGGTAGTAACAATTGCCACCTATTGTTCTTCGACCTTTAGCAATCCCACAACAGAAGAATCCTCTAGAGTCCAGGCAAAGCAGTCAGTTGCTCAATTTTCTCTCTTGCCAGGGCAGCTATTCCAAAAGCTCATCAGTACCCTTTAGGGTCTTTAAAATACTCTCTGTGGTGATAGTCTATATCCATAGGCGTGGAGCCTCTGGGCCTGGCACAATGGTGTATTTTTCTCAGTCCTTCCCAGTTAGATTCACTTCAGTGTCTAGCAGAGTCAATGGTTGGCATCCCCTTGTCAGTCCAGAAATAGTGAATGGGTTCTGCCCCTTCATGATCTGATGGCATTAGGGTACACTGGGCACCACTAAAGCCTCTTGTGTTCTTGTGGACTGCCACAAGTCCATGGGGCCAGATGAGATCCACCCGAGAGTGCTGAGGGAACTGGCAGAGGTGGTAGCCGAGCCGCTTTCCATTATCTATCAACTCTCCTTGTTGACTGGTGAGGTCCCGGAAGACTGGAGGCTCGCCAATGTGACTCCCATTTACAAGAAAGGTTGTAAGGAGGATCCGGGGAACTACAGGCCTGTCAGCCTGACCTCGGTTCCAGGGAAGGTTATGGAACAGATAGTCTTGAGGGAGATCATGCGGCATGTGCGGGATGGCCGGGGGATCAGGCCTAGCCAGCATGGGTTCATGAAGGGCAGGTCCTGTATGACCAACCTGATCTCCTTCTATGACCTAGTGACCCATCTGCTGGATGAGGGAAAGGCTGTTGATGTGGTCTACCTAGACTTCAGCAAAGCCTTTGACACTGTCTCCCACGGTATTCTCCTGCAGAAGCTGGCAGCCCGTGGCTTGGATGGGTACACCCTTGGTTGGGTAAGGAGCTGGCTGGAGGGCCGGGCTCAGAGAGTGGTAGTAAATGGAGTTAAATCCAGCTGGCGACCGGTCACAAGTGGTGTTCCCCAGGGCTCGGTGCTGGGGCCTGTCCTCTTCAATATCTTTATTGATGACCTAGATGAGGGCATTGAGTGCACCCTCAGTAAGTTTGCAGATGACACTAAATTGGCTGGGAGTGTGGATCTGCCTGGGGGTAGCGAGGCCCTACAGAGGGATCTGGACAGGCTTGAGAGCTGGGCTGAAGTAAATGGCATGAGGTTCAACAAGAGCAAGTGCCGAGTCCTGCACTTTGGCCACAACAACCCCAGGCAGCGCTATAGGCTTGGGGCGGAGTGGCTGGAAGACTGTGAGGAGGAAAGGGACCTGGGGGTACTGATTGATGCACGGCTGAACATGAGCCGACAGTGTGCGCGGGTGGCCAAGAAGGCCAACGGCATCCTGGCTTGCATCAAAAATAGTGTTACTAGTAGGAACAGGGAGGTAATTGTCCCCCTGTACTCAGCACTTGTGAGGCCGCATCTCGAGTACTGTGTTCAGTTTTGGGCCCCTCACTACAGGAAAGACATTGAGGCCCTGGAACGCATTCAGAGGAGGGTTACTAAGCTGGTGAGGGGTCTGGAACACAGGCCTTACGAGGAGCGGCTGAGGGAGCTGGGATTGTTTAGCCTGGAGAAGAGGAGGCTCAGGGGAGACCTTATAGCTCTCTATAACTTCCTGAAGGGAGGTTGTGGTGAGCTGGGGGTCGGCCTCTTCTCCCGTGTAGACAGTGATAGAACTAGAGGGAATGGTGTCAAGCTGCGCCAGGGGAGATTCAGGCTGGACATTAGGAAGCACTACTTCTCAGAAAGGGTAGTCAGGCACTGGAATGCACTGCCCAGGGAGGTGGTGGAGTCACCAACCCTGGGGGTGTTCAAGGAGAGACTGGATGTTGTATTGAGGGACATGGTTTAGTGGGAGCTGGTAGTAATAGGTGAATGGTTGGACTGGATGATCTTTTAGGTCTTTTCCAACCTTGATAATTCTGTGATTCTGTGATTCTGATTTGCTGTACATACTCCTTACAGTGATGTTTACCATCAGAGTGGGCTCTGGTTTACCATTTGACTGTATGTCAATGTCTTTCCTGTAGTGAGGGGCCCAAAACTGAACACAGTACTCGAGATGCGCATTAAATCCAAATGCGGATTTAAATACCACAGCAATGTAATCAAATACGGCAACATTGTGACCAGTGGCTGTTTCAATGATACAATGAATGCTTATCACAATTTTGTGTTTAATGTGATCAGATCAGGTATACTGTTATCCCAATCCTTTGAGCCCCATGCTGGGTGCCAAGAAGGATTGTTCCGGTTTTCCCTTAGGCAACAGCTAAGCACCATGCAGCCGCTTGCTATTCTGCAAAGGGGAAGAAAATATGGGGAAAGAAAAAGAAAAAACAAAGGCAAACCTCATGGGTTGGGATAAGGGCAGTTTACTGGAGTAGCAAAAGGAGAGGAAAGAACAGTAATAGGACCCTAGAGCAAAATCTGTAAAACTGGTGGCACACAAAGAAGTTTCTTCCCCAACTGCCTAACACAGACCATATAGCTCAGAGCTGTCCCAAAGCCAGACTGTTCCCAAAGGTGAAAAGGCAGGTTTGGTTTAGCTTCAAAGACTGAGACCCTACTGCAAAATCTTAAGACTTGTCTGACTAGTGATACTAACAGCTCCAGTCCTTTCAATAATGAATACGCAAGTCTTGAGTTCCTTCTCTCTTGCATCAAGCAGATCCATTTCTCACCATTTTTAAGGCTTTTTTATTTTGTCTTGAAAATAGCATTCATTGGCACCACTCCTGCTTGCTTTCCTAATAGAGCTTGAGTTTACTGTAGTAACTGCTACAATATAAATTGAAGCCATCCCTAATGCTGCTTTTTGCATTCACAAAATATGTGACCAAGATCTTAAAAGACAACACAAAATAGATATCTGGAACTATTTTTCATCTCTGAAATTCTCTGAACCAGTCCTTCATAACATCAAAATCTAAACAAAACCCCTCAATATATATTAAAGTTGATTTTGATCTTCCTTGGGGGAGCCATGCTTCTACATGAACACAAACAGAACTCATGCAGAAAGCTGAGACATTCATCATTGCAACAATCCCAAGTAAATGACCTATTAGGTGGCATGATACCAACCTGCTTTTATCAACAACAACAAAAAAAGCAACAGCTACTTGATCTTCGATAGTGTGCTTATTTTTATTCATATCTTTAATCTCACTATTCCATAAACAGCTCTAAAAGAACGTGGGCAATTAATTTCTCCTCACAGTCATGCTTCAATCTTCTTTTACAGGTGGTATATTGCATGTTTTGAGCAGCTGGTTACTAATGCGGAAAAGAAACCCTGCTGTTCTAACCAGCCCATTGGCTTATTTAGCATATCTGAGGTTGAGCAATATAGAGTAGGAGCAGAAATGCATTGGTGAGCTCCTTTCTGACAGTGAAGTTAGCTCTGGATGCTTTCTCTTCCTTGGTCAGCTCTAATCTGCTCCAGGGCCACGGCCATGCCAAATGATCAACCTGTACTGTTAAAAGTGTCGCTGATCGAGGTGACTGACAGAACACACATGGGACCAGACAGGTAAAAGACTGTGCCCAAAGATACAGTTCACAACTTTATCTCTGGCTCACTTGAAGTGCAGCTAGCTTTAGTCAGTGCTTTTAATCTACAGCTGCTGTGAAGAGATCGAGGACAGTGTTAGGGCTATCTTGTTCCGATGCCCTTTACCCAATAGGTATGGCCTGTTAACTGCAGCTCAAGTGCCAGCACCTCAGCAAGCTGGTTGAGTCAAAGCATCCAAGAAAGCACTTGAGATTTATCTTCCTTTATTTTTCTGCACAGATTTGAAGCCTACTAGTAATTACTAGTAAACTATCATTGATGACTTTGGACTTGGACCTGAGAAACAAAATTATTAAGACTTTTGCCAAGCAATAGGAAAAAAAGTTTGGGAAAAAACCAGCCCTGATCCTCTTCAACACTGCAGACATGTCACCACCCCTTCAGGGCTTTGTGCCTGGTGAATACAAAATGACTGGCTTCAATGTGGCCAGAATGACTTTCCAAAAAGTAAAAAGAGACTGAGAAGTGGACACCCACACATTAGAACTCTGGCTTCTACTGGAATGGTAGAAGAAAGATTGAACACTTCTAGAGCTAAAACTCTATTATTTTAATTTAAAAGGGTTGCTAATGTCAAGGGTACCCTTATGTTTCTGCCATTTCTTCATTGAAGGACACATGTAAAATTTGATCACTGGAGTGAAATGGGAGATTGACTTTTCTGCCCCTTCTACAAGAGAAAAAACAAGAAGTATTGAAAGACTTCCCTGAGAAACACATTGCACGGTGGACAGAAGGCAATTTTTCTGATTTCCAATCAAACTTTTGCTACAAGCTTATCTTTCAATACCTTTGACGGTATTGCCTGGCCCTGTCCTTTCCCATTTGCTCTAAACACATTCAGTGTGACATTGATGTAATATTCTTATGAAATGCGTTCAAACACCTAACAAGCCACAACAGACATGAACTGACAAAGCCCAGCCGAACATGCTGTTATATCAAATATTTATTTTACTTGGAAAGGCATTCAGAGTTTCACCCCTTTACTGACACCGGGCACAGGACGGTTACCTTTAACCAGTAGATGCCACTGTTGCTCCTACAGAAGCGGCACAGTCTATGTCTGTCCATAAAAGATCACAGTGCATTTCCCCACGGTGCACTGAAATAGCTGTATGGCACTGAACTAAAAATATACATGCAGGGCACACACGTGTACTATTTCTACTCCAAATATCCTTCCGCTACATTCCTTTGTAAACTGTCTTGATAAAACGTGATGCCTTAAGATCCATTTTCATATTGGAGATGTGTAAAAAGGCTTTATGGTAACCTCCCACAGGCCCGCCTGCTCATTTTGTGTCACATATAAGCACTATCAGACCTGAAGAGTCACCACAGCTGACACCAACTGGAGTCATTTCAGTATATGCATAAGCAATGGAACTGTTTATGCATAAGCGATGTGCCTCCCCACAGCAGTAAGTTGTCTGAAATGGTGAGGTTGTGTAGGCGTAAAGGAGCCCTTACTGCTAGAGGCTGTTCTGTCCATGACTCGCTGGGACCCAGCATCCCCCAACTGTTTGCAGAGAGTGGAGGGGAAGGAGTGGATTATAGTATTTTTAAGTGGAAGACTCAAATGGAAAGCTGAAACACTCCTAATACTAGTAATCCTTCATGCTATGGTGATGGCTTTTTGAAGGACAGCCTTTGCCCTTAAGTTGTTGCCTGTCAGATCTTGGTGAGGGCAGACACAGGATCTGTTACCCTATTCCTCCCAGAACATCTTGTGGGTGGTATTTATATACCCGGACACACTGCTTGAGCTGTTGTTTCTAGTCGTGACAGCAGAGTGAATACTTGGTACCTAGTGCCTTGCTGCTCAGCATTATAACTGCTGCAGCCTGTGTGTGCGTAGAGACTAAATTAATGATGGGCTGCTTTGGAAAGGATGCGCAGCCCTGGGGAAGCCAGAGGGTATGTTTCCTGAGCCTGATGCTTGTATGTCTTAAAACCACAAAGAGCACACAGCATGTAGTGGAGGCACAAGGAAAAACTGAAAATTGCTTCAGTAAGTGATCTCTTCATAGCTGAAGACTATTCAGAGAAGGCCGCTTTCTTTGTTAGTTGAGCAAAAGAATTCTTGTCCTTTTGGAAAAAGACTTGAAATATTTTCTTTCATGACTACTCCATTACTTGTGCTATCATCACACAATACCAACTTCCATACTCCTCCTTTTGCCTGCACATATGTGCCTGAGAACTGGTAGTCACATGAAGTGACAAATAACCCCACATACTTATCTACAAAAAAGGGTGATTTTGCTGACAGTGGATTAAACATATGCTACTTCATATTCAGCAACTTGGGTGTGTTTCAATGAAATGACAAATGGAAGTGAGGAACAATTTACTGCTTTTGCTAGAGATGAGCATCTTGCACAATTAAATTAGACATGAGTGGAAATATTGAGGAGGGAGACCTTAAACTTCAGAATGACAGCTGCCTCTACAGGCACAGGGGGCTAAACGTTTAATTCCTGTTGTCAGTCCTATGACCTGGGCTGTGGACAGCACAGTCACTCTGAGGTGGGGAGGATGAGGAGGCTCTGCTCCAGTATCTATCTTGTAGTAATTTACTCAGACTGTGCAAATCCACGTCACAGGGAAAGATAAGGTCAGAGAAGGCTACAGTTCCTAGCTGGAATGTAATGAACTAACCGTTGGAGACCAGGGATCGGAGGGACGAGCGGTGGCAAAGGAGACGGCGTCTCTCCTCCCGAAACTACCCCCCTGGCCTGCCTTTCCATGAGCGGGACTCTCAGAGCGGGACTCCCGGTCCCACCCGTAGTCCCCTGAGCAGTCTAGGGCGATGCGAAGCTGCGACCGCACATGAGCCCCTGGCCCCTCCGGACACGGAGGTGGGAAGGGGACGCGCCGGATCCGAAGAGGTGAAGCCGGGGGCACCCCACTCCTGCGCCCGGCGGGCGGCCCTGGTGACTGGATAGGCGCATCGGCGGGGCTCCGGCTGAGTGGCGGAGCCGCAGCGCGGCGGAGCCGCGAGCGGCACCTAAAAAAAGCGTTTCCTTCCGGAGCGGCGGCGGCGGCCACTTCCCCGGCGCGGCTCTAGCACGCCGCAGCGCCCTCCGGGGTGGGGCGCTCGGTAGCCGCCGAAGAAACCGGTTGAACGGAGAGCGCGGAGCGAGGTCTGGTGCCGCCGCGGCCGCCTTGTTGGAAGAGGCTGAACGGTGGGAGGGGCGGGGAGGGACCAGCCGCCGCGGTGACAAGGTGCCAGCGGAGCGGAGGGGCCGCTGCTAGTGCTCCGCCGTCCTCGCTGCTGCCCTACCGCTCAGAGAAGTTTGACTCGGCAGCAGCGCAGTCGCCCGGGCCGCCGCTGCGGGGGAGGGAACCGCGGCGGGCGTCGCCGCGCCCGGGGCCGCCGCGGGACGGGGGCCGCCCCCAGCGGGAGGCGGTGGGGGGACGGCGGCGGCTGCAGCGGCGCTCCGGGAGCCGCCCCGCACGCGCCATGGCAGCCCGGTCCCGGAGACCCTGGCTGAGCGTGGTGCTGGGGCTGGTGCTGGGCTTCACCGCTGCCTCCTGGCTTATCGCCCCGAAAGTGGCCGAGCTGAGCGACAAGAAAAGGCGCGGCGCCAGCCTCTGCTCCTACTACGGCCGCTTGGCAGGACCGGGGGTGGCCGAGGGCGCGGCGGCGCCGGGCGGGCAGCAGGCGCCACCGGAGGCAGCTGCGGTGATGGGCGGCACGAGTTTCAGGAGCAGCCCTTGGGAGCTGCCTCCAGCGGCAGAGGAAAGCACAGTTTCCAGCCCCGCCGCCGGCGGGGAAGGGGAGCCGGAGGAGGAGGAAGAAGGCGGCGAGAAGCGAAGCAGTCGGCCCGGCGGCAGCCACAACGGGAGTGGGGACTGGGGGGGCGCCCCGGGCTACGCCAAGCCCCGCAATTTCCTCTACGTGGGGGTGATGACGGCTCAGAAGTACCTGCGCAGCCGGGCGGTGGCAGCTCAGCGGACGTGGGCGCGCTCAGTGCCCGGCCGCGTGGAGTTCTTCTCCAGCCAGGGCTCCGCTGCGCCCCCCGGGCTGCCTCTGCTGCCCGTCGTCGCCCTGCCCGGCGTGGATGACTCCTACCCGCCGCAGAAGAAGTCCTTCATGATGATCAAGTACATGCACGACCACTACCTGGACAAATACGAGTGGTTCATGCGGGCGGACGACGACGTCTACATTAAAGGTGACCGGGACGCGCCCCGCCAGCGGCAGGCAGGCAAGGGAGGGAGGGAGAAAGGCAGGGACGGGGTCCCATGGGTGCTGGAGAGAGTCGATTCTCTCCCGGGGGTAGAGCGCAAGGGGTGTCTCGACCCCACAGTCCGGGTGGCGCTTACTCGTAGTCCCATCGTGTGCCAGGCGTGGGATGTCGTCCCACCGCTGAGGTGCTTCCGAGGCGCCGGGGCGCTTTGAATGGCTGAGACGGCCAGTGCGTGAGCGCTGAGCGGTCCCTGCGTGAGCCTGGGATGTCGGTGCTGCGGCCCCCACGCTTACTGCTAACCCGGCTTTCCGGGCGAGGCCGGCGGAGAGAAGAGGCTGGACGCGGAGCGGCGGAGAGATGCCGGCGCCGCTTCCGGTTGCGGTCGGCTGCACAGCAGCCCGAAGGTGGCGGCCCCCCTCAAGCTTGGGCTGAGCAAACGCAGACTCTGAAGGCCCCCCGTAAAGGCCACCTTGGCAGCCCGCGTCTGGGGACAGCGCCGGTCCTGTTCCTGTGCGAGCTGGGTAGCACCGTTAGAACGCTGTTCTGCAACTCGCCTCCTCCTGGTGCCCGCTTGTTGCTGCTGCTGCTGGTGGTTGTGTTTGGTGTCTGCTTGTTGCTGCTGCTGATAGTCGTGAGGTGTCCTGCTCTTCCAAGAGAAAGTGAAGCTGGACTTGTGAGCGTAAACCGAGGTTTTGAGCGTTGCTTGCACTGGTAAAGACACAGTGGGAAGTTACCTGGAGGTTAACCGTATGCTTCCATGTTTGTCTTGTGCTTTTGAGTGGTTTTTAATGGGCTGCTCGTTTTCCAGCTATCATTCACCTGTGAAATGCTCGCTGACATACATGTATATCTATGTCTATATATTCGTTTGTAGACACAGAAGTTCTCACTTTGGGCTTATTGCGGGGTTACAAGCTTGCTTTCAAGGTTCTGAGTTACACCTATGCAGAAACTTTTCATTTCAAGTAAATAAGAACTCACAGTTTCTGAAAAGAAGTGGGTAAGGGGTTTGAAAAAATAGCAGCTAGACGTTGTTGCTCTGGAAATAGTTTGGAAAGGACCCCGAGTGGGGAGGTTTCGTACAATTACTTTGTAATCAAATATATTTATCTTGGTTGAGATTTGCAATGGATTTTTCAAAAATTAGTCCTATTAAACTAATAGCTGGCGTTTCTCTTTGCCATCCCTCCCTCCCCAGCCAGGAACTATACTGTCAAGTTGTCCTAATTTTAAGAGAGTTTTAAACTACCGAGGGAGTGCTTTCCACCAGCATTGATTGAACAGAAAGAGATTTGCTGGTAAAAATGAAGTTTTGTTCGTATTCTGGCTTTTGGCTACATAAAAATGTCACTGTAATGTTACTTCATAAAAGAAAGGAAGCCTGTGAAAGATAAACTTGTCAAAGGGTATTTTCAGGTAGGTATAGGATACTGCTTTGGAAGTGATTTCCTGTGACAGTCTCAAATTTAAAAGAGATGTTTGTTAAACTATGCAGAGAAATAACAGTAATATTTTCTTTTTTTCAGGTGAAAAATTGGAGGAGTTCCTTCGCTCACTGAACAGCAGTAAACCTTTGTATTTAGGACAGACTGGTCTGGGTAATATTGAAGAACTCGGAAAACTTGGTCTGGAGCCTGGGGAGAACTTCTGCATGGGAGGGCCAGGAATGATTTTTAGCCGGGAGGTTCTGAGGAGGATGGTGCCACATATAGGCGAATGCCTTCGAGAAATGTACACCACTCATGAGGATGTGGAGGTGGGCAGATGTGTCCGAAGATTTGGAGGAACTCAGTGCGTTTGGTCTTATGAGGTACGTGGTAGTGTAAATTGCAAGGTGCTATTTCTTTACATAGTTTTTTTTTTATCTGGGAACCTAACTAGTTCTATGCACAGCCTCTTTGCACCATGCTTATTTTTTAATGCATGCATCAGAATGTAAACTGCAGCTTGTAAGGAAAAAACAGAGGAAAACATTCACAGAACGTTGCTGCAAGCATGTTCATTTCTACTTGTCTTTCAATTTTTATCAATGACAGTTACTGCACTGCAAGTTCTAAGTATTGCTATGCCATAAGTTGCTAAAGCTTTATCATGGTGGGGTGGTTCCTACATGTGATCCCTGACAGGATGTGGCTGTATTTGATGTATGCCTTTCAGGTTTTGCAAACTTGTTTTTGGATGAGCATGCAGCATATCAGTTCTGCATTGCAGGTTCTTAAGATATGTTGTGGTGTTTGGAGAAGAATTGCCTGTGTTTTCTTAATTACTCAGCCCTATTTTAATGGAGTTCATTACTAGCAAAAGCAGAAATAGGGGTTGTGGGGTTTTTTCTTGCACAGGAATGAAATTTATACACTTTCTGTGTACATTTTTAAGAGTGTCTTTCTTAAAGTGGTGTTAAAATGTATCAATGCCACACTCAGTGTAACAAATCTTCCCATGCTGAAGTCATTTTAGGACTTCATTCTGTCAGTAGTGTTTCCTAAAATAATGAAGATGTGTTGCAGTACCCAAAGAAGGTTGCTTGCAGTGCAGCAACTAAAAGTTCAGGCCTGTTTCTCTGGAAATACTGTGGTTAGTGGCAATACTTATCTTTTTAGATAAAAACTGACTAAGCATACAACTGCGAGAAAGTGTAAAGGGTGATAAGAAATGTGACGAATATGATTTCACTTACTTTGACCGGTTCTTCAGTTTTAATATAAGGTTGTCCTTGTCGCGCTCCTTCATTCATCTGGAAAATCATTTAAATGGATCACTGAAAGAGGTTATGTGCTATTAATGCTATAAAGACAGAAAACAATTAATTTTGTAGATAAGTTTTTCTGAGGGACCTGGGGAAAGGTTGCCAATTTAGAAATGGGCTTGGTAGGCTAAAGTGCATGTAAACAGGTCAATAAAAATAAATTTTTGATTGGTTGATACTAACTAGATGGAAACATCAGAGATGGAAATCTTATCCTTTACTTCACAATAGAAAGGTGCTTTTAGAGACTTATTTCAATCAATGTTGTAAGTGCCAATGTAAAAATGTACACCTGTTGCACTGGTAGAGCAGTGGAGGCCTTTGTCATGCAGCTGGATATTGATGTAGGACAAGTGGTCCTTAAACAGACTTCCCAACTTTACACTATGGTGGCAGCTTAATTTTACATCTGATGCAAGCAAATCTGATGTGTTTCGTCTGTGTCATCCTTACAGGCGAGTGATACCTGCTGATCTGTATCAGAGAGCAGAATTGTGATTCTGCCTTAGCAGTTGTATCTTGAAAGGGGCTTTGTATTTGTTTTTCTGGTTTGTCTTCTTGGAAAGAAATCTGGGGAAGGGTAATGATAATAGCTAACATCATTATGGTTGCCGTTTATTTTGATATTGAAAGTCAGGAAGTTTTGTCTTCAGGCACTGATTGTAAATGGGATATAATGAAAAAATGTATTTACTTTCTTTGGTTTTGGAGACTGAAGTACAGGACTGCCCAGCAGATAAGCTTTTAATGGTAGGAACGGGGCCTGAAAACATAAATGTTTTAGAGAAAGTGTGTATTTTTGAGGGATGTGGAACAGTGTGACACCAGTCTTGGCTGTCAGTTGCTCTTGGAGATCTGAGGTATATAAAATAAAGAATGGAAAAAGAAGAGAATGTGTTAGGCATTGAAATAGCAGCTGCCCATTTCTGTCTCTTAAAAGAATCTTTGACTCTGTTGCTGGTACAGGAGATGATGCAGATGGCTAAGCCAAAGCTGCTTAGGATACTATGCCAGTATGTTGTGTGGAAGGGATACAGTGAAATAGGGTGTCTGGAGAGAAAAGTTGCATTGGTGCTTTGTCATGGTTTCTGTTTTGTGGCTGGTTGTTTCAAGCAGTCTGGGTGGGCACCTGAATGGATTGGTGTGTTGTGAGTTGGTAAATTAATCTGTGACAAAGGTCACTTTTTTCCTAGGGCACTGAAACTCTTGCTTTGTGCTTTTTCACTTGTGCCTGAGATCAGCAGCACTCTTTGTGGGTGAGAAGGGCAATTATTCCTTCAGATACACATGTGCAAAACCTAAGATTGGGGCCAGGATTTTGTGCATAGCCAGTTGACTTTTGCCCTGAAGTCATCTTGTATATAAGTATTAAACCAAGTCCTGTTGAGCTATAACATTTTTATGAAATTCACTGGTTTTGGGAAGAGGCATGACTTATGTTTTGGGTGTGTGGCTGAAGACTAATAGGAACTGGAAACAATTCTTTCAAAATTCACAGAAGCAGAAAAACTCTAGAAGAGCCAAATCTCTGTTGCATCACTTTTTACTAAATTTATTTTCAAAGCCCTGGAATGGGCAGTTGGCTTTTGGTGAGGGTGAAACAAGTCAAAGAGTTCAAGAGAAAACCTGCAATGCTTGATCATTATTGGGTGGCTCAACTGGTGTGGGTACAGCTGGCTGCTTGTCAGGCTTTGTGCTGCTGCTTTGTAGAGGTAGCTAGTAAGCTGTGCTGCCTTAGATGCGCAATATGATTGCTGGTCACCACTCTTTACTTTTTTGTTCTGTCAGAATGCATAGGAAAAGAAGAGGTGTGCAACCCTGCAGTGAGCCACACTTGTTCTTGAGGCTTTCTAGCGTTTAATTTTTGGTCTGCCAGATTTGATGCCATGGCTAAAGTCCATGTCTCCATATCAAATTACTGACTTACTGTCTGAGGTAATTAATCTCTATCTGCTGATGGAACTCGTCTCTTTAAATAAAGAATTAGTCATTGGATCACTGAGAAAGTGGATCTAATAACAGGGTTTAGGGCACTTGTGTGAATGAGAGGAGACAACCTGCCCTTGGGCTGCAATTCGATAGTTGCTCTAAGCCAACATAAATATGGGCTTTGACTGAAGGGTGGTTGCCACTTTCAGTTGCTGCCTTGTTCTGAAAGACTTGTGCAGCTATATGGTGAGCTGTAGCAGGGTTGGGATCCCCTCAAAGCATATACCTTGCCAGGAGTGTTTTCTTGAGCTGAATCAGTACTCGTGGCAAAGCTTTGCTGAGCACAAGTACTAGAAGAACAAAGAGTTTATCATGTTCAGCCAGGACAAGTATCAAACTACCCATCTTGTCAGTAGATTGCCTTTAAATTGGCTGGAAGCAACAATAAACTACAGTTCATTGTTCGTACAATCTAGTGTATTTTCTTGCTCCAGGAGGAGATATCTGCTAGGAGCATTTTATTTTGAAAGGATCATTTTCTTTCTGCAGAAGATTCATCCTTGTTCTGATATGTTTTTCAAGTGTATCTTAATTTATCCTACAGTTTTGATGCTGCTGTAATGATTAAGTTGTAATAAACCTGACAAATTTGTCTAAAATACCTCTAAAAACATTTTTGGTTTTGTTAGATGTTAGCTACTTCTGTTTCCCCAAATCAGTAGAGATTAAAAGGAGCCTTTTGCTTTTGCGTTTCAGGATCCATATTTCAAACTAGCACTCTCTTCTGCTAATTTTGAAGCTTTGAAGTGTCGGGGTTTTTCTGTAAATGAATGAAGAGATTAGTAAATTATAAAATTAATTAATAAAATACTAATTGATAAAATTAGATCCTAATTTTATTCTTTGGAAACACAAACGTATTTCAAAACCCAAGGTCCTTGCTTTGCTGTTTAGGAGGGACTTGCCGCCCCTTAAAAAAAGGGGTGATTGCTCTATTCCTTCCCACCTGCCCCCTGTCCCCGCCGCCTTTTTTTTTTAACAAATTATATTTCTGATTTCAGAAGACCATTTTGTAGTTTGTGACAGAAGTTTATAACAGATCAAATAGTGTTTTTCCATACAGGCCAAAATAAAATGCAACACATGAATTAGGAGTTGGACTTGATCATCCTTATGGGTCCTTTCCAACTCAGTATATTCTATGATTCTATGAATTAAGTGACTATAACAATTCAAGCAGAAATCAAACATAGTCAGGGTATAAATACTGACTATCAGAGAAGGTTTCTCTTCAGAAAATGAAAAATAACAAATAGAGGACAAAAAGAATTAAACACCATTCTTCAACGTATTTCGGACATGTTCCAATGTTAAGTTTGTAAAGCTTTTCTATCTTGTTTTCCCTTTGGGAGAAAATATCATAGAATATTTCAAATTAGAAAATACTGATGAGCATCATCAAGTCCAGTGTTTGCTATGTGCACTTAAAATTAAAAACTACATTCATATCGAAAAAAAGCATTGATGCAAAACACCCCATATACTTTTGATAATGCGTACATTACTACTGAAAGAAAACACTGCACGTTCTTTGTACAAGTAGTCTACATTAAAGATTGTATCTGTTTCCCATTATTTTTCTTTTTACAAAGTTCTGTGACAACCACAAAATGCAGTCTCATCTCTATAACATTTTTCTTGTAAAATAACAATACTTCTAATTATTAATTTGGAGCTTTGTTGTTTTTCTCTTTGTTGAAGATGTTGGTGAATCATAACTCAGCTTTGAGTCGAATGCTCGACCAAACAGAAGCATTGGTGGTGTATTTACCTTTGATGATGGTCAGATGGTGTTTTGCTTATATGAATACTGTAATGATCCAGTCTCAGCCGTACTCACCTCCACTTACGCTGTTTGCTTTGGTCAGCTTCATTAGGTAGTTACATAAATGCAGCCATCATTTTAAAAAAGAACAAAGCAAGCTACCAGTGACCCTAGAATATCCACACATAGAAGAGTGGATGTTTATGATTGTAGCAGGTGTCTCTGGGGGTATCTGGAGAAGAACAGGATGATAACAGAGGCCTTGTAGCTATTTGTGTAGATGGCAAATTAATGATAGGGGATGTGCTCTCTTAACTATTTGTTGTTAATAGCTGCCTGAGTGCAACAATGTTAAAGGTTTTTTAACAGACACTTTTATATTAAAGTAATTCTCAGCTAGTTAGAGAAGTGAGTTATGTCTCTATACCATTGCAGTATAGTGGTTTTGTGTATACAGGATACTGAATAAAATTCAAATCATAAGTGCATATCCTATTGCAGTAACCATGGCGCTATAATTGGGTCATTACTCTTGTCCTGTGTGGCTCTGTCTGGTCCTCATCTGAGCTACCTGCCCCTGTTGTGCTGTGCAGACTCCCTGCTCTTTCTCTGGCTTTGGAACCTCCTGTCATTCGTTGGCTCTTTAACCTGGAGAATCTGGGGAGACTGCCCTGGGGTGCTGCCTCCCTTAGGTTCACAAACCCTGGGGAATCCTTGTCTTATTGCCCTGTCTTGATCCTGCAAGATCAGCTTGACTGGGAGTTGAGAAAGTTCATGGTGGGGAAGCACAGTTGTCCCTGGTACTTGCATGTTATCATAGGTCTTAAGCATTTCCCTGTGTGCCTTAGCAGGACTGCAAGAGTTGGATATACATTTTTTATATGTGAAGTGTGCAGCAGCACACACAAGCCTGTGGCGGTCATCTGCTATATCTGTATCTTTTCTTTGGAGCCAAGAGCTGCTGGGGCTGTTTCTCACCCTGGTTGAGAGCTTTTCATAGGTTTCTGGCTTATTTGCAGATTGTGTGCCTTGTAAGGAAAGACTACTTGTCCCTTTTCGGAGTTTGACAGCTGTGTAATTCAGACTGCTGGTGGAAACTCATGTTTCCAAGGTGTGGGAGGACTCAGGGAGTGTGTTTTCATGTTCATAATGTGAGGAAAGAATACACCTTCATCTTAATGCGTTTTCTTCTAAGATGCCAGCAGCTTTTTATGTGCAGGGCTGTATGGTCTAACTAACGGCTTTCTGGTCTGTGTTGCATGTTCTTAAAGAAAATATTTAAAAGGTTTTTCCTTTTAAAGAATAAGCTCTTGTTTGAATTACCAAAGCATCCCACAAACAAGCAAAGGAAAAACATTAGGATAATTTCTTAACTGATTAAGAATACGTCTTTAGTTCCGCATATTAGTATCCTGAGCCATCTCTTAACCTCTAGGGAAATTTGGACCTAACCATGTTCAACTCTCGCATTTTTTTTGAAATGTTTTCTCAAGACTTTTGTGCAGTTGGTATATTGGAGGTGTGATGTCCATGGAAGTCTACACTGTTCAAGTGTGTTTAAAAACAGCATTTGACATGAGACAATGCAATTGTGGCACAACTGTTGTAAGAGGCATTTAATTTAAACCCATTTCATTATCACCTTTGAAAGTGCCTGTCATGTTATGTAAGCAATAAACTTGAATTTTTAAAAAGACTTACAGATTAAGAACTTTACTGCTTTACGGTCAGCATTGGATTCAGTACTTATAAGTGAATCCATGAAACAAAGCACAATGAAACATTGATATTTTTATTGTTTACCCTGAAAGTTTTCTGTACCTTAAATCAAGTAAACCAAACCACATGTAAAGCATTAGTTCCTATGGATATTTGCAGAATATTTTTTACAAAATTTTGTCTTTCTTAAGTGTTCTGAAATAGATTTCTCTTCCAGGTGTAGAGGTTTGACCAATAACCATGGTATTGGTCATACTTTGGCAAACAGGACAAAGCTGTCCTGTTTGATCACTTCTAGAGATGAAGTGTTTGTTGCAGGTTACCAGGTAAAACAAATAGTACAGAGTTGCTCCAAGTGTATGTAGTCTTCTCAATAATAGCCCATAGGTTTTTTGGTTTTTTCCTCCTGCTCTCTTGCAACACCCAGAGCTGATGGGTTGGGCTCTTTTTCCTGGACTGTGGTGATTTTGGAAAATGTAGTAAGTGTATCCAAGAGGGTCATTTCAGTCTATGTCTATTTTTTCTGTGGCATCTCCTGCTTGGGATTTGGTTAGAGTTGTAGAGCATGTCTGTTCTGTCCTGGCAAAAATTGATAGTTTGTTCACAAAGAATTCTGCACCAAAACTGTGCATTGGCCATTCCTCCATCCTGGCCATGGTAAATTTTGGTGTTCATTTCCCTCTTGCATTGGCCATTCCTCCATCCTGGCCATGGTAAATTTTGGTGTTCATTTCCCTCTTCCAAATCTGTTAGTCTTGAGTTTTTACTGTATTAAACTCGAGAATAAAACACCCTTCTGGCTCTTTCTTAAATTCCTGTCCATGCTGTGCTCTTGGCATATATGCTTGAAGATGACAGCTCTGTCATTGGACAGAGATGTAAGAGATGATCTTTATGGGTCAGAGAGACTTGAATGAGTAAGGGCTGGTCCTCTTTATTCAATATTCTTATCAACTAGCCTGATGCGCAGAGGATGACTTCACAACTCAAAGAGTTATAAAGAAGGTATGTTTATTCAGAGCTGGGTGCATGGGGGATCACTCCACCACAAACATGCACACCAAACATGGCAATTCACCTTAACTATATACAATAGAATGTTATATATTCATGGAATTTCACAACACACCTATACATATGCATAACCTGTCCTGCTTCATATTAAAATTAGGCCCAAGAAGTGATTTCCATAAACTCCTCCCAACTGCGCCTGCGCACTGCCTCATGGTGGTGGTTGTCAGGGGGTCTCAGTGATGAAGGTTTGAAGTCTTCCTCAGGTTGAACTTTTCACCTCCTTCCTCTGGCACATGCATAGCTGTGATTGTTCCAAATGGCACAATTAATAACCTGCCTGTAACTTTCAGGTGACCCTTACTGTTCTTGATTCTTTATTTGCATCGCTATTTTGATTGTAACAAATGCTACTGAATCACTCTGTTAAATTGGCTTATGGTTAGGAGCTGTTAATAATTGCACAACTGAATCTTGTAAAAAAATCAATAAATCCTAAATTGCCACTAAACCAAAGTCCTGTAACAAAATCTCATTCATGACAGGCAGTTTTGCTGTTTTATTGCAGTGATTCCTTCTCTTTTTTCACTTTTCCTTCCCTACGCTGCCTAGAGAGCAGAGCTACTGACTGATAAACACTGGGTGATTTGAGCTGGACAGTCTTCTGGGTGTGGGAAAACTCGGGTTTGTAAGCAGTATAAAACAAGTGTGTAAGCAGCGATCTTTTTCACAGCAAAATTAAATTAAGTGGAAGAGAAGGCAGGGGCTTCCACTACATTCAGGTGGTCTTTGAATCAATGCTGAGGCCTGTACACCAAAAGCAGAATTGCTGTTTTCTTTCTTTCAACTCTGGCACATAAAATGTCATTGTTTGTATGACAGTAGAGATCATTCTTCAGCGGACAGTGGTTGATTTACTGTTTAAATAAAAAATGATGCAAGAGTAATAGAGATGCCTCCCTTTTAAGTTTAGGAACAAACCTTCACATTAGCTCCATTAAATTAAATCAAATATGTATTTAATAAAAATACTGTTGTGTGGGTATGTGAAATATGATTGTGGGCATTTTTTAAAGTGCAAATAAACTATACTGATATATACTGTAGGTGGTGTAATGTAGGATAGGAAGAGTACGAATGGAAACAGAGTGGTTCTGACACTTAGGATAGATTTCACGTCAGGAAAAAGTGCATGGTATTTGAATTTGTCTCCTTATGTTTTTAAAAATGTAATTCCTACAAATGCAAGGGTATTTCCAGTGTTAGGACTTCTTCGGAGATTTTCATCTTCAGTAATAAGTAGCAAATATACATGCATTAAATCTCATGTGTACCTATATTCCTTAAGGACTTTGGATCATGCCTGTGTCTGGAGGTTGGCACCAGTCCGGTGACTAATAGAAAACAAGCAGCTCAGTATTCACAGTGTGCAGGCAGTCTGCTCCTGCCAGCTCTGGTAGCTTTCTTGGAAGAGAGATGTCAACTTCTGCAGAACTCAACTGTTCCTAAGTAAATAAATGAATGCAAGTTGTAGACCTAAAGGTGCCTCTAGAGTCTCCTTGCAGTAACCTGCATTGCATGCTGCTACATCCTTAGGTATGAAAAAAATGTGGGTTTAGTGGCCTTTCAGGGATGAGAAGAGCCAGAAAACCCTGGAGGAAGCTCTGGGAGGCTAATGTCCATGCAGGCATTAAGCCATTGCCTGTGACATGTGGTGTGAGCTGAGCTGGAGTCAGTTACTTCACTTTTTGGTCGGATCAAAAGCCCTCCCTTTTTATATCGTTTTCTTTTGCTGTAACGGGAAGCCTTGGCTTGCAGGAGAGATGAAGCTCTTGAGTTTGGCAAAGGCTGTAACATCTTTTTTGTGCTTTGCTCTTGGCTAACACAAACCTGTGTGGCAGCAGGAAACTTCACCAAAGGGTTTGGTTAAATGCAGTCAGTTCTCGCCCAGGGAAAGTTTCTCTCCTCTCCTGACTTACTCCATGTGCTTTTAGAAAGCAGTTTTAATGTTTAATAATTCCATGCACATTAATACCATCATGTTATCTAGATGATTAAATCACCCAGGAATAAAAGTGACTTAAACATGGGAAAGTGTTTTCCTAGAGTTTCTCCTGCAACGCTTGCAGCCATGTTCTGCATTCTAAATCATTCTGCTTAAGTCAGCTATATGAGGTTAGTTCCCAATGTTGTTTGCATGGGAGATCTCTAGAAGACCTTATGTGTTTTAAAGAAATTATTTTGGCAATACTCGGTATGGTTCTCACTTTCCTGAGTCCCTACTCGGTGTATATGTCCAGACTGTAGTGAGGAGTGGGGTTCTAGTGGTATACAAACATAATGTATGCATTCTATGATGTGTACCTATACAAGCAGACTTTTCTGGAGAAAAAAAGAAAGTAATTTTTTATGCTAAAACCTATGCACTATATCACTACATAATAATCCATTTTACCAAACTGATTGGTTTAGAAATAGTTGTTAAAGTGTCAAACCCTGTCTTTTGGATGACTTAGAAGCTTGTGTAACAGTAAAACGGAAAATAAAAGGTGATATGAATCAAGTTGTGCTGCTACAAAAGCCCATTTGTAGCCCTACTTCTGCTGGTCTAAGGTGAGCTGCTAAGCAAGATGCATTTGTTAAAAGCTAAAGTTTTGCTGATGTGTTATTAGATCAGTCAGGAAACCATGATGAACCATTTGCACTTGGCCTTGAAACAGGAAGCTAGAGGAAAGTTAATTGTGGCAGGAGGAATTTCTGCCACTGACCCACAGATCACCTTCCATGATTATACCACCTCCTCAAAAGGTAAAGGCAGAACAGCAGCAACAAGAAGTCATGCCAGAGTCCATGACATAGGCTGATGATGTTGGTGTTCATCTTCTTCACTTTCAGAATGCACATGTGTCTCTTGTCTAAGTGCCAAGCTTGGGCCTGAGACACCTGTTTGAAGCACTGTTAAGTCAGACGTGGTTGAGGATGTCTGCTCTACTATATCTGCATCCAGTTAGGAACTAATTCTTTCCTTTTCTAGAAAACTGTGGTGTGGGTGCAGTCTTAAGTCTAAAATTGCAGTTTGAGTGACTCCTACTCACCTTAGAGGAACCATTTCTAGGTAGAAAGTGCTACCATGTAGCCCTCATTTAATACCTAGTTAGGCTGATGTTTTCCTTCCGCTCTTGCTTTTTAGGCAGAGGATAAAACCAAAGCTCTTTTCATGGTCCAAGTCAAGAGCATCCAGAGTCTCTGACTCCTGCCATTTCCAGCAGGCTTCCCAGGCGCTGGGCAGCAGTATGGGGCTTGAACCCAGGATTTGAAAAGTCATGTTGTAGTTTGGTTTGGGGTTTGTTTGGGTTTTTTTCTCATTGGATACTTCCCATCTGGCTTGAAATAACTGTTTTCAGCCAAATTGTTCTCTTCCAGAGGAAAGATACTACAGAAAAAATGAAAGGACTGCAAAATGTGTTCCTGTTTATTCTGTCAGTTTTACTTTTTGGCTTACTGACAGGCTCATTATCAAACTTAAGATAATTTTTTATCATACTTCGTGATTTTTTTTTGTCCCACTATATATACTATATATTATATATATACCTTGTGGCGCGTTTCAGTTGAGAACATATACTTTTACTTCACCTCTTATCAACAGTTATCTTCAGTGAGCTTACTGCAGAGCAGCTCAGATTTCAGTATACTGCAAGTCAGAGCAACTTCTGTGCAAGCATTAGCTAAAGGTTAGATTCTGCTGTCTTGGTAGATTGTCTGTTTTTGCAGACTGTGTCCTCTGCGGTACAGAAGTAGAAAACCAAAGATGCTTCAGAAGAGCTGTTGTGTAGAAATAGATTAATAGCAGCATAGCTGATCACTGGCTGGGCATAGTCAACAGGCCTGCAGGGTTTTCAGTAGCTTGTCTAAAGACAGTGGCTTTAAATAGTGTGTATATTGTTTAGTGATTTATCTTAATAAATTTTAACAACTCTTCTTTGTGTACAGGTAACGAAGTGTGATTTCTTTCAAATGTTTGCAAGCTGGATGGATTAATTTGTCTCTTTTCCCTCCCGACACATTTCAAGAGCATTATCCTGATGGTAGGAATCTCAATGTGAAAGCAAATTACCATCTCATAAAAGAAAGCCTACAAGTGCTTTCATTGAAATTTGTGCTTGCAGCTTTTATTTAAAGTCCATACTACTTGTAACCAGGCCAGCATCACACTTTGAGCTCCTGGGACAAGTAAGCAGATGTCATTTACCAGGCATAGGATTTCTGTATCAAGGGATGGAAGCCACTGGTTGATACAGGAAGAATATACCTGTGTGTCAGTATCTGTGTGAGTGTGTTTGTATGTGCGTCTTTATGTCAATGTGTGTGGTGTATTTACTATTAGTACTTCTGTGTCAGCATGTGTGAATACCTATTCTGTTATTTTTTCATCCAACCTTTTGTTCCAATATTCCTTCCCACTGATTTTGTCGTGAACAAGCAAGCATCACGAGGGCTCAGATTATTCTTCATGAAAAGCCGTAGTGCACTGCTGTGGTCAGTGAGTGACATAAGAAAAAAGACTGTGTGAGTGACAGACACTGCTGAAGAGTTTGCTACCCTGTAAGTAGTACCTTGATTTCAGCAGCTTTGCTGATAGACTAAACTTTACTGAGTGGTTACCTGCTACCTTTAGAAAGATAAATTGTTAACTTAAAAAAAGGAATGAACTGACTTTGTCCAAACAGGAGCAGTGTGTGTTGACTGCTTTCATTCATAGCCATTGTGTCCATCTGTTGTACTACAGTGGAATGGCAACATTCTTCCTGCTTCATACATGTTTCATATTACTTCTGTTGAACCTTGGGATAAAGTATTACAGTGTTTCCCCTCTGCTCCTGTATGTGTTCCTTTGGTTCTTAAATTCTACATGTTCTCCCACTATGCCTCAGGGTTTGGATAGTTGTCCAACAGCTTCCTAGAGAATTACACATGCACTTTCAATGCATTTTTGTGTGGTTTTTTACATTACTACTGGAGAAGAGGGGAACAATTGATGACAATTTCAAAAGGGTGAAAATAACTTTGTAGGATCTTTAGTACAGACTGAAATTGTCAGTACTTTATGTCAATATTGTCTGTTAGGGAAGTAATTACAAGAGCAAATAATCCTGTGCTTTCTCTACATCATGGGAGAATAAAAGATCAAAGTTGGGGAGTAACCCTCTTTCTTCCCAAAAGGCAGTTAATGTTTTAGTTCCAAAGCATGTTATTTATAATGTCTTCTAAGCGTTTGGCATAGACATTCTCTCTTTGTTGCATCATTTGCGTATATGAAATGAGTTTTATTTCAGTCCATTTCTACAGCACAAGAAGAGAATATATCAGAAAAACTCACTTCAAATATTTGGTTTCAAGTGAGACACTTCTTACTTATTGCAGGAAATGCAGTGAAACCACATGACAGAAACAATAGTGAGGACAATCTGTGTATTCTGTTTTCTGCCAGCAGTGAAATAATTTCTGGAAATCCTAATATAGATTGCAAAAACTGCTCTTCCATTTTGAGTTCTGAAAAAAGGCATTCTTAACAAAAAATGTTCCCATAATTCTATTTATTTGATCTTTTTGCAAATTTAGTTTTATTGATATTTTGTTTGCTTGATTAATTTGATCTTTAATTGCTCATGCCTCATTTAAACTGTGTCAGTAGCTCAGGTGTTTGCTAATGAAAATGCCATTGTAATGAACACACACTCGTAAAGATATCGCCACCATCCTTGTAATACGGTTTAATTTTCATACTCTCTCTTATGGCGAATCAGTATCTTGGTAAGCTGAAGAAGTATAAGGTGGATGAACAGAGTACTTGATAGGCTGAAAAATGCCCAGACTGCAGGACCTAATACATATAAGTGATGAATCTCTGTCCACTTAGCATCTTGTGAATAGTGGTGTACCCTCAGGGTCTGGTTTTGGGTGCAGTATCTCTATCAAGACCCTGATCACTGAGGTGGAAAGAAGGACTGCACCCTCAGGAAGTCTGCAGAGAACATTAAACTGGGGGAATGACACAGATGGAAGAGGTGGGGTGCAGTATGGAGGGATCTTGAGGCACCCAAGGAGCAGGCCTTCAGAAACCTCATGAGAGTTAAACGAAATACTGCACAGTTCTGCAGATTGGACAAAATAGCTGTGTGCTTGATATAGTGTGGAAAAGGACTGGTTGAGAAGCAGACATACTGAAGAGGACTTGAGGTTTCCAGTAGAGACCAGGTTGAGCTACAGGTGTACTTGCATTGCAAATGAAGCAAGCCTCACATGGGTGTGCATTAGGAGCAGCATGGTCATTAGATTGGGGAAGATTTGTTACCCTTTCTTCCTGCTGAAAGGATTACACTCATTTCTAAGGGAAATGTCATAGTGACCTTTGATAGTACTAGGTAGCCAGTTACAGTGTCATGGTGGGAAGGGAAGGGAAGGGAAGGGAAGGGAAGGGAAGGGAAGGGAAGGGAAGGGAAGGGAAGGGAAGGGAAGGGAAGGGAAGGGAAGGGAAGGGAAGGGAAGGGAAGGGAAGGGAAGGGAAGGGAAGGGAAGGGAAGGGAAGGGAAGGGAAGGGAAGGGAAGGGAAGGGAAGGGAAGGGAAGGGAAGGGAAGGGAAAAACTGAAACCAAAAACCCCACGGGTTGGGATAAAGATAGTTTATTAGAATAGCAGAAGGATAGATATAATGATAACAGGACAACTGGTGATACACAATGCAGTTTCTTATCAAACCACACAACTCAGGCTGTACAGCTCAGAGCTGTCCTGAAAAACCAGACTGTCCCCAAAAACAGTGCGTCCTGGAGCCACCTGCTTCTCCTCCCACAAGCCCCACTTTATACTGAGCATGATGTAATTGGCATGGAATACCCCCTTTGGCCAGTTTGGGTCATCTGTCCTGGCTGCGACCCCTCCTTTCTCATTAGTAGGGAAATATGAAGAACTAAAAAAGTCCTTGATTGCTTGGCAACAACTAGAAACATCAGGGGGCTATCAGCACTGCTCTCATCCTAACTCCCAAACACGGCATTTTATCCACTATCAGAAAAGAAATTAACTCCATCCTAACTGAAACCAGGACACAGAGGTAATAAAGCTGATCTCTTCTTGGGATCCATAGGCTGTATGAGAATCTTAGAATAGGACTGTAGAATGCTTTGGATGGGAGGGACCTCAGAGATCATCTAGTTCCAGCCCCCATGCCATGGGCACAGACACCCTACACTAGGTCAGGTTGCCCAAAGCCTCATTCAGCCTGGGCTTAAACACTTCCAGGGACAAGGTTTCTAGAACCTCTCGGGGATAGATGTCACAAGCTGTGTTGTGGAGGTTCATGTAATGCACCAGGAACTTTTCCATGAGAAGGGCAGGGCAGCAGTAGGACAAGTTTCCTGGGGGGTTGTTGCAGTCTCTACGAAGGAAGGTTTGGAAGCTGCCCTTCAAGCCAGAGGCTGGTCTGCTGACCCCCTAGACATGTGTATGTGGAGAGAGGATACTCTGAAGAATGGGGAAGCAACAGGGCATCTAGGACGATGGTGAGATCTTGTCAAAACTCACTTGAGGCAGCTCATACTGGTCTTTGAGCCAGTTTTACTTGTATAGTACTTGAAGTAGCCAGCCACTGAAGAAAGGAGTGACTCTGCAATACATGGAAAATTATAGGCTTGTTTTCATATTTGCTGCTTCTAACAGAAAAGAATAAGAACTTCATTATATACCTGCAAGATCAGAGCAGAAGGCTCATCCAAACAAGTAACAGAGTCTCAGTGCATCAGTACATTGAGTTGGTTCTTTTATGTCTGTGACCGTGTGTGGTAGGAAAATGCTAACCTATTTTTTTCAAGAAACCCTTCTCTTAATGCTGCACTTCCCTCAGCACCGAAATGCTGTTTACTAGTATCAGTTTGAAATTAAACTTCAGGCTAGAAGCAGGTTTGGAAATATGACAATGGAATGGAAACAGGTCATGACAACTCTTACTTTCTAAGAATATTTTCTTTGATTTTGGAAGCCCCTGCCACAGGCGACCTTTTTGTCAGTGCTTGAGTAAACCTACATGTTTGCTTTTTTCCTGAAGTTTCAAGCTGCCCAATTCATTGCAAGTATTTTTAGAATACGGTTTTGTGTTATTAATGCACTAGGCTGGTGCTTCATGAAGTCTCTGAAGTTATGGCACATGGAAGTATGATGTCAATTTATCACTTGCATTCTTTGAAGGAGTAGTGTAATGTTTGCATTTGGCAAGGTATATTCGATGTGGTTTCTCTGCATTTTCAGGAAGCAACTCTCCTCTGAAATCTCTGCTAAAAATGGTTCTGCTATTGTAATGGCAACTGCCAGTCTCCTGTCAATGATCTAAATGAAGGTTGATTGATTTGGCCAGTGCATTTCAACATGGGCATTTAGGTTTGTATGCAGAAGGTGGCTAATCCAGTGTACTGTCCATTAGTGCACTGTCTGTTAGTTGTTAGTTTTTGACCACAAAATCTGAGTAAAATACTGCTGAGATTAGACAAGGTTTGGTTGTAGGAAAGAAAAGTAGGAAAGTCTGGAGAAATGAAGACCTTCCCTTAGTTGGTAGGAGATAGTTTAGGCAAACTTACCCACAAATACATGTTTCTGTGAAGAAGAACAAGGACTTTTCTTTGTGAGATTGGCCCAAAGTCATAGAGACTTGGTAGGCCCAGTTTTTTGCCCGTTTTTCCTCATAGTGTACAAAGAGGCTTTAGTGTATCAGATTATTAGAGTGGAACACATTGTGTAGTAATGTACAATCAGCAAAACAAACTTCAATATACACAGCAAACTCAAATGTATGAAAACACAAAAATGAAACTGAAATTCAAATGAAATTCCTTCTGTAAAGATGGTTGGTCATCCTATGCATTGGCAATTAGGGTTTCTGGTCTTGTAGTGCTGATGATCACAAATCAGAGTTAATGGCTGATGTCTCTTTCTTAAAGACATGCAAGCTTTTCTTTCTGGATGGTTGCACCAGAGTTGAGGTTAGCTGAAGAAAATGGACCAGAAGACTTGTCTGCATTTCAAACAGGAAAAAACACAAACTCAGCATTTTCTTACAGAAATAGTTATCCTTCCTTTCTTCCATTTCCTTTTAGAGACAGGATAACTCTTAACAGTTTTATTAACTGCAAAAATAACATGGTACATGTTATATTAGCTTGTGAGAGAACTGTCACCATCTGCTGTTAAAGCTAATCTCATCAGGTTTGTGGGTTGTGTTTGTGTCTGTGTGTATGCCCCCCTACCCTGGCTAAATTCTTCAGTCTTGTTGATACGATATCAAGTGCACAATTTCTGAACGAGTCCTTGCTGGGCCTCTGTCACAAGGGAGCATGTGCAGCCATGTACCTTTATTATTAAAGCTTTGCACCTTGTACTTGGAGAGAAATAACAATAATGTAATTTCTAGAAGTGAAACATTCAGGAAAAAAAACACTGCATACTTATTATTGTATCTAGTGCATAAAATGAACAAAAAAAAAAAAGTGTGTACCAGACAATTCAATGGAAAAATATTTTTTCTTTTTAGAGGTGCAAAAGCTGCAAGCATTCAATAATATGCAGACATTGTTTTATGATATATGAAGAACTTCACTTGCCTATTCTGTTTCTCCACAGTTAGTAATTTTTCCTTCTGGAGAGGGAGGAATAAACCCAAAAAACAACTGAGAAACCAATTAGTAGGCATAATTTATAACAGTAACCTATTGTACAAAGTTGAAATTAGTGAAAGCTTGATTTCAGATACAAGTCTTGTGAGGGCTGTGTGAGCAAGAAAGCTGACACTGTTTATGAGTCAGATTGCCTCTTTATGGAAATCTGTTTTGCAAATTAGTCTGAAGAAGCAAAGACTAAGAAGGGCTTTAAATACAGAAAACAGCAATTTTGCTGAAAATGTGAGTTGTGTCTATTCAGTATGTTGCTGGAAAATAAGAATTAGTTGGAATTGGATGACTCTAAAAGCTCATGCTCAAAGCTCATCAAAGAAAGTGTATCTTTTTCAGAGCTGACCCCCTTTTTAATTGTTTGAGGCTGTTTGTGTGTTACAACCATCCATATATGGCCCAGGTGGATATTGTACATTCCAGTTGTTGCTTTTTTAAGTGCAGATGTGTGATCCAACATCTTGTCCATAGGAAATTTTTGAAAGTTACTGAATGCTTTGAATAATGTATCCTCTTTCATAAATTCTATAGTTTTTCAGAAACATCCTCCTCTGTTGTCCTTTGGTCACGGGTTAGTTCTCTGGGACTTGTATGAACTAAGATGCTGACATTAGGCCATGCATGGTGTGGTGTGATGTTGGCTATCATCAGCTGGTGCAGAAGCCCTGCAGCTCCCTGGGATGGGCCTGATTCAGTGGTCTTGACAGGTTCTGTCAGCATGAACACACCATCTTTGTCTTATGCCTCTGCAGAAATTTCGGTCTGGCAAATGTAGAACAGAACTAAATGACCTGAGCAAAAAAGAGTGGCAATACTGGAATATATTTTTAAAATTAAATAAATGTAGATGCATGTATATGTAACACTAATTAGAAATGGCCATCTCTATGAAACTTTAAGTAACCTTGACTACGTTTCAACATACTCAGAAGAAGAGGTGTGATTCTTGTACTTAGTGCTGCCAGATATTTAACACTTTAAAAAGTTTCAACACCTGCTGTCTTCTGCATGACAGTCGACCTCGTCCGGGTGAAGCGACACAGGGAACCTCCCAGCCCCTGGGCCCAGCAATACTAACACCAATATGAGGATATTGCAAATGGCGTTTATTTACATTAAGACAACAGCTTATATAGGCTCCCAGCTTCGTTACCACCCAGTGCCCCCGTTATCTCTCTCGCGAGAGGGGAGGTCAAGGTGCCCTAACTTCCCGTACAGCACGTGATCTTCCGGACGCAGTTCCCTACAAACACCCAAAGGTGTTTTAAGAGCTGACTCTACTGAAGCAACTTACTCAGTATGCCTTTTTAAATTTCTTGCAAAGTGGAAGTTAACCTGGAAGTTACTTGGAAGTAGTTCTATCTGTTCTGAGCATTCTCATCAGAAATGCAAAACATGTTCCAGTGAGATAGTATTCCAAGTTGTTTCAAAAGGGATGTCATAGTCTGTGACAGTCCTGCAGTAGACTAAATTAACAGTCTAGTTACAGAGCATCATTCCTATTAATTTCTATAATGTGAATTATAGTAAGGTTTGTCTAAGCTGAAAACATGAAACCAATGTGGAAAAGATTCAAAACTCCATGTGCCATATTTTTACATTTTATTCTAAAACCTGGACCCTTTTTGGGAGAGAAATATTCTTATGTATCCATTTTACAAAACTGCCGTTGGCCGTTCAGCCAGACAGTGATGTGTCACTCTACAGGTCAAAAGAGTCACGTTTATTCCAAATCGGCTCGAAGAAGTTATCATCAACAGACCCGTGTAATGATATATGTAATTCAGTATCCTGTCTTCCAGTTAGACGTGTAAAACATATCAGACAGTTCAGAAGAAAGTCCAGATGTCCGGAAACATACAATGAAGACACACTGACAAAAGAAGCATTGTCATTCTTAGGCAGTAAAAGCCAATTTATGCTATAAATGCCAAAGCTTTGGAGTAACATTTTTAAAATTATACTTAATGTAACTAGAGTTGTTATTCAGACATAACACTTACCTTTTTTTTTTTCCCCTAAGTTCTTCACTGTTGTCTGTCACAGGCCTGTTTCTGACCTTACACAGACACTGCCTTCAGAAGTCCCTTTTTTTTGTTTTTAAATGTGATTCTTCTCAATTTCATTGCTGGCCTCTACCTTAAAATATGAAAGAGGTTAAAGTAAAAATTTACATGACCTCGTACTTTATTATTTTATCTATCTCTTTCTCTCCAGACTGAGTAGTATGGACTGCTGAGTGGTCAGTGGTAATCTTTCTTCCAAGTCATATCAAGAAAAACTCTCTTAGAAACATTCTTTTACTATGTGTACTTTTTTAAAGTCTTACTGACTTTGTGCTGGCATTTCTTTTGCAAGTTACAGCACATAGGCAGTTTAAGTGAGCCTGTCAAGGGGTGCAGGTACCTACTGATATAATACTCCCGGTTTGGATTTGCCATCCCTTTCTTAGCAAGGGTAATGTTTTTTTCCTATGGTAATCCTGAGACTGGTGCTGCCTATTCATAGCGATAAGGCAGGTAAGAATCTTCCCAACCTCAGCCCATCCACTAGCTACTAGCTAAGTTTCAGACTGAATGACATACTTTGTTTGACTGAATGTTTCATTTTAGCATGCTATGTATTTTTACATAAAGCTGAAATTAAGTTTCCAAAATGCAATGCCACCTTGGAACTCAAGAAACAAAAAACCTCATCACTTGCTGATTTTGGAGCAGAAGGTGTCTCTCCGACAACCTCAATTGACATTGTGAAACTGAAGTAAACTCACCCAAATGAGATAATTGCATGGTTTTTGATGCTCCAGAGGCTGTGTACCTGTGGCTAAGCTACCAAACCGAAAAAACCTAACTCGCATGCCCAGTTCTGACACGCTAAAGATATTTAAATACCTCTCAGTTCTTCTGAGCATGTTGTACTCCGCTTCTGAATTACTATTTCAGGAAAGATCTATGTTTCTACGGCATAATGATCCAAGTGAAGAGCTCCTTAAGTATCTATACTGTTTCACAGAATCACAAGGCTGGAAAAGACCTTTAAAGATCATTAAGTCCAACTGTTCCCGTCCTATGCTAAACCATATCCCTAAGTACCTCACCTACATTTTTTTTTAACCATGTCCAGGGAAGGTGACTGCACCACCTCCCTGGGCAGCCTGTTCCAGCCCCCAATGACTCTTTCAGAAAATAACTTTTTTCTAATATCTGATCTAAACCTGCCCTGGCGCAGCTTCTTGCTGTTTCCCCTTGTCCTATCACCTGTCACCTGGCTGAAGAGACCATCACCCACCTCTCTACAACCTCCCTTCAGGTAGTTGTAGGTGGTGCTAAGGTCTCCCCTCAGCCTCCTCTGCTCCAGGCTAAACAACCCCAGCTCCCTCAACTGTTCCTCATATGATTTGCCCTCCAGCCCCTTCACCAGCCTGGTTGCCCTTCTCTGGACTCTTTCAAGGACCTCAATGTCATTCTTATGGTGAGGAGCCCAGAACTGGACACAGCACTCGAGGTGTGGCCTCACCAATGCCGAGTACAGGGGCACAATCACCTCCCTAGACCTACTGGCCACACTGTTTTTAATACAAGCCAGGATGCCATTGGCCTTCCTGGCCACACTGCTGACTCATATTCAGCCTGCAGTCAACCAACACCCCCATGTCCTTCTCTGCCTGACAGCTCTCCAGCCAGCCTCCCCCAAGCCTGAAGTGCTGCATGGGGTTGTTATGTCCCATGTGCAGCACTCTACACTTGGCCTTGTTAAACTTCATCCCATTGGTCTCAGCCCATCTGTTCAGTCTGTTCAGATCCCTCTGAAGAGCCTCCCTACCCTCAGGCAGATCAACACTTCCTCCTAGTTTAGTGTTGTCTGCAAACTTACTGAGGGAGCCTTCAATCCCTTCATCAAGGTCACTGATAAAGATGTTGAACAAAACTGGACCCAAGAGTGAGCCCTGGGGGTGACCGGCCTCCAGCTGGATTTTGTTCCATTTGCCACTGCCCTTTTGGCCTGGCCATCCTGCCGGTTTTGAACTCAGCTGAGTGTCCACCTGTCTAAGCCAGTGGCAGCCAGTTTCTCAATTAGAATGCTGAGAAAAACTGTGTGAAAAGCTTTGCTGAAGTCCAGGTAGACCACATGCAGCACCTTTCCCTCGTCCATTAAGCGGGTCACCTTGTTATTGAAGGCAATCAGGTTGGTTTGATGGGATCTGCCTTCTGTAAACCCATGTTGACTGGGCCTGATCCCCCGGCCATCACACATGTGCTGCATGATAGCTCCCAAGTTGACCCTCTCCATGATCTTCCCCAGGACTGAGGTCAGACTGACAGACCTGTAGTTCCCCGGATCCTCCTTCCAACCCTTCTTACATATCACAGTCACAGAATGACAGAATGGTTTGGTTTGGAAGGGCCCTTTAAAGATGCAGTCACCTTGCCACTGGCAAGGATGTCTTTCACAGGATTAGGTTGCTCAATGCCCCATCCAAACTGACTTAGGACACTTCCAGTAATGAAGCATCCACAACTTAAGTGGGCAACCTGTTCCAGTGTTTCAGCACCCTTATTGTAAACAATTTTTTCCTTATATTAATCTAAATCTACCCTCTTTTCATTTAAAATTTTGTCCCTTTTACTATCCCTAAATGTACTGGTAAAAATTCTCTCTACATCTTGCCTATATTTTTTAACAAAAGCAATAATAAAGTCTCCCTGAGGCTTTTCTCCAGGCTGAACAACCCCTACTCTCTCAGCCTTTCTTCATGGGAGAAATGTTCCAGCCTTCTAATAATTTTTGTGGGTGTTCTCTGGATCTGCTGTACCAGGTCCATGTCTGGCTTGTGCTGCGGACCCCAAAACTGGATGGTACAACAATATACTCTGTTGTATTAGCTGCTTCTCTAAATATTGTATTTTTGGAAAACTTGCTGTGATTACACTCTGCTATGTCATCAATATCAGAATTGAAGATTGCTTCCTACTAGATTTTGCCTCTTTCTGAGAAGTTTTCATTCTCCCTTACTGTCTTTGCATTCATTCTGTTCTTCTTCAGTTTGTCTATGGGGATCCCTCTATGGGGAGGTACTATTAAGAGTCTTAGACTAAGTCAAGATAGTGCCCACTGTTCTGCCCTTGTCTCTAGTAATTTTATTTTAGATGTTTTAAAGCTGGTCAGGCATGACTTACCCTTGATGAATCCATGCTGACTGCTCCTGATCTCCTTCTTGTCCTTTATGTGCATGAAAATGGTTCCCAGGATTAGCTACTCCATCACATGGTCATGGATCAAGCTGAGGGTGACTTGTCTGTAGCTCCATTGGTCCTCCCTGCCCTTCTTGAAGGGTAATAGTTGCTTTCCTTGAGTTCTCAAGCACCTCTCCCAATTACCGTGATTCTTCAAGGATTTAAGACTGGCCTTGCAATGGCATCAGCCCCTCATGAGTTCTTTTAGGATCTTCCTTAAGTGTATGATAGTTATTTCTTTAAGTTCAAGAGATTGTTTATTTTCCCTTAGAAAATACAGGAAAACTGTGTGCATTTCTCTTTTCAATTAGAATTATGTTGAAGGCATTGAAGAGTCTTGTGCTTACCATTACATAGTGTGTGGTTGCACATTTGCATAGCTTGAATTGAATGTAGTACAGTGTAAATTCCTGACACATTCTAGATATGCCAACCTTCATGACTGTGCTTGGATTTGCGTCACAAATTGAAGTAGCAACTCTTGCAAGTATTTTGGTTTTGCTATGAGGTTCTGGCTCACTTTATTGCAGTTCAGTTTTACAGAACTTTGCTCTGTTCATTCAGAGGTTTAGTCTCTTGCCTGCCAAGAAGATCCATATGAGTTCCAGCTTTCATTTTGAAGAACATAAGCACTTGAACACTGCAAAACAAATGTGCTTTCAAAATTACTACCACAAACTCCTGGCAGTGTCCATCTTTGTCCGTTTCACTGCAAAATAGTGTGTATTTATACAGAAGGCTCTCTGTGGTAACTGTGTTAATACCAAAGATTCAGGTAATGTTTAATAAGTGGCTTCTATCTTTTGCCACACCTGTGAACCTCTGTTTTGAAGAGACGAGCGGTAATCACAAAGCACCATCACAGCAGATGTCAGTCATCGTAGCTCACAGAGTTAATACCTAGTGCTGAAGATTCTCAGTTTTAGCAATCTGAATGTATTTATATAGGTTGGTAGTCATGAAGATTTCCTACTGTTTGTGCTGCAGTGCTGCTGGAGATGAGGTTGTATGATACAATGTTATATAACAATATACATCTACTGTGAAAGTGGAGATTTTGGCAATTTTAAGACAATGTAGCATTTCTGTTACTGCTTTACCACACAACAGGGTTTTGCATAAACCAGCAATAAACACACAGACCTCAGTGTTTTTAAAGGTGCCACCATTGGGCAAATGCATGCAAAGGTCAGTTAAATTTAATTTTAATTTAATTAATTTTAATTAACCTCATTTTCCAGTCCTTTAGGTTGTTCGAGCAAACGCACTTGCTTCCTTAGCTGTGTGTTTTGTAATAGCTTTTGATTTAGAGTGGATTTTAATGTTTTCATTCTATTAGGCACACTGGGATTCTTTTCTGTGTACACTGTCAAAAGGATCTGGCACTAGAACAAACTAAAATTGTAAAAGCAACAGTGCTTTGTTTCTTTTTTTCCCGTATCTCTTTGAACTGAAACTGTTTTTTAACATCAGGTTATAATGACTTTCAACAGTGCTTTCAAATGTTACTTTAGAAAAGAATGCATGAAGCACTTTACTCTCCCAATATGTTAATCACTAACACAAGGAGCTCATTCTCCCTTATATCACAAGCTGAAATATGCCTCTCTGCCTGGAGGCAACACTGTGTTTTGAAAACAAAAAGGTATTTGTGCATTCCCTTGGAGAAAAATTCAATTGTGTATGAAATCATAATGGCAATTATACTGCACTTCCTTTTCAGTGGAGAGTTTCTTGGTAATGCTGTTTCCCATATCATCTGTAGAAGCATGTACTATAGCTTTAATTTCATTACCATGGGATGTCACATGTCTCACACACACGAAAGAAAAAAAAAGGAGCAAAAACTTTACAGCTAATCTAAGTAATTTATTTTTATGTTTTGTTCTTACAAGCACTATTTAAAATAGCCATATTCTTAGAATTGTGGTGGTTTTGCAGTTTCATAATTCTGAGACGTGCCTGCTCTTTATTGGAAATGTTAGATGATCCAACTTAATTAATAATGCTTTACTTTTGAAGCTATGCTTATATTCCTTTTTGTGCACTATGTTTATTTCAGTCTGGACATTTATTAACATTCCTGCCTAATAGGCCATCATTTGATTTTATAGCATATGTGCTCTTCATCCATTCTGTCATGTAAGCTGTGTGGTTTTGTCTGTGTTCAGCTGCAGGAGAACAGCTGTGTCCACACTGACTGCTGATGCTGTTCTTCTCTGTTTTAACATATTTGGAGGTCTCTCTAGGTCCTCTAAATATCTTTCTTCACATTCTAGTTCTGTGGGTTGATTTGGGACTTTATACCCTTCCGTGTTTTCACTTTCAGTGTTGTTCATCAAGTCATACTTCCTATCATATCTAAATTATCCTTGTTGTTTAGATCAGTGTTTTACAATGCATTATTACTGGATGTTTTCCATTGTTCTACAGTGATGGATTGTTTTTATCCATCACTTCTTTCCTCTACATAAAACCATAAGTTGCCTTGTTGTTTTTTAGGAATTTGTTTGTTTGTCTGTTTTTCATTTGGAGAAGAGAGCCCTTTTCTGGGACCTTTTTGTTGCAAGTGATTCTTTACTGCAATCTCAAATGCATTTGGTATTGCATTTCTCACACTGTATTGTTTTTATCAGAAACTGATGCTGGGAAATGCTCTTCAAAGTAATTTTCATTTTTCTTCCTCCAGTCACTTATATATATATATATATATGTATACACACACACATACACGTATATATCTCTCGAATAATGTATTCATATTATATATTAATATATATGAAAGTGACTGGAGAATGCTGTCTCTGTATATGGCATTAGTTTCCTTATTATTCTGTGTTTGTTATTTTTACTTCAAAAAAATTGGTTTCTTATTAATTTTTTTCTCTTATTTTCTATTTCTGTTTGTCTTTCTTGAAACCTTGTCTTCAGTGTCTTGTGATTTTTCATCTTTTCTTGCCTTGAGTTTTGATATATTTTCTTTCATTTTAGTTAAATAATTCGTTATTTTATTTTATGGTACCATTTCTGGTGGTCTGCATCACAATACATTGTGTTTAGTCTTCTCTGATGATGTCCATATCTATATCTCAAATTCTGAGCTGGAGCATAAAAATAAAAGAAAGATCTGTTACATCTATTTTTTTTCTTCCTTTTTTCCCATTTCATAAAAGGGGAGGAAGATTTTCTACAGCCATTTAACACATCATTCTGTACACAAACTATATTAGACTATTTTTTCTTCCATGTTTTCCTAAATTGTGTAGTCTCAACAGTCTTTGTTTAGTTCATTTTATATTACTTGTTATATTTGTTTTATATTATTTGTAAAGATCTTTAGTTGTGATTTTTTTTTTTACTCCTTCTACGAAGGTCCTTATTTCTACCTATAATTCTTCTCATTGATGAAATAATCAAACTCTGTAGTCAGGGGCTATTTTGTCTTACATCTCTTATGTCCTGTAAAATGTGTGTTTCTTTCTGATAGTTGTCTTCTAATATGTCTTCTAATATAGGCACTTAAGTGCTTTTTCGAGTTACCATTGTTAGGAAGAATTATTTTTTCCTCACTGGGAGAAGAACCTTTCAGCTAAGACTGTTTCTGTGTTTTATCATCTCAGTTAATATTCTTTCCAAAAAGATAGTGATGTCAGGAAGTGATTGTAGGTTTTTCACAGCACTCTTGTGAATCTCTAATAACTTATTGTATTGTGTAACACTGAGATTTGATAATGTGTTTAAACCTAACTTCATGTGCTCGTTTCAGCAGGAACAGGAATTTCCATCAATTCTCTGTAGCAGGCTGTTGCAGACTATTTTTTTTTTTTTGTTTTGTTGGGGGTTTTGTTTGTTTTGTTTTTTAACTGTGCTTCATACATAACAGTAATTTCCAAGTGTCCAATGTGTTTACTTTTGATGCCTCCCTTGTCATGATTATAACTTTTGGTTGCAAACACTATCTTACCCTCTGTAAAATGTCTGTTTATGGAAAAGGATAGATTACAACAAAATGGTATTTTTACCCAAAGTAGATTTAAAATAAAAAAAAATTCCTATAGTTCACACTATAGCCTTTTAGGTATTTTAGGTTTGGGGTATTTTTTTGTTGTTTGGTGTTTTGGGGTTCTTGGGGGGATTTTTTGTCTCTCTGTTTGTTTTGGATTATTTTTTTTAAATAAAAATCTTAGCTGAAACTCATCAGAAAAATAATCTGTCTGGCTGTTGAAAATGTAGCTATGAGACTATTCATAGTGGTATGCATATGAGAGAGACAGAATGAGGGGTGATTTGTCTTTTAGGCTGCGTCATTCCATTCCACCCTGCTGCTACTTATGGGAACTGAATGACAAGAATGTTGGCAGTTTTTCTTCTTCATTGGGGTCATCTTGTTTCCAAATAGCTGATGTCAGAACAACCAGACAAGAAATTTAATAAAAATCAGGCTCAAAGTTGGTTGCCCAGTTGCCTTATTGAACACTACCATTCCTGAGGATTTTGAAGGAACTCTGAAGAAGCTCATCAGTCTGAGCAACACACAACAGGAAAGTCATGCTTTACAAGAGTAGTTTCTAAACATTCAAGTGTTGACAATGAATCTACAGGTTCTTAATAGTCTTCTATCATACATGATCTAGTTTGTTACTCTGTACAAGACAACGTAATTATACAAAAACTCTATGAGTAATCATAGGGAAAAATATAAACATTCAAGTTTAAAAATTAAATATGTTGCTAATAACTTGTGGTTATTGAGAACAGTAAGATATCAGAACTGCTTAAGACTTTGTGGATGTAAACAAAAAGCAAAAGATTTTTACTGTTTCCTCTCCTGTTCTCTGAGCACATTGGGATTGCTGAAATATTTTCATGCTTAATGAAGTACATAACTTAGTATTCCATTACTCAGGTATTGTTTAAGTAAAAAAAAATCAGAATTATATAGTTGAAATATATTTAATTAGAAATGTATTAAAAACTTGTTTGTTCCATTGAAATGTTTTTAATTTGCTTTAATAGATTTTTAGTGAAAGCTGTATTATAAACATTTTTTAAAAGTTTTATATACATTTTTTTAAACTTTTTTTTCGAATTGCCAATAACCTCAAGTTTTAGCAGCAAAGTGCTTTATATTGAAGCCTTTACCTAATGGCCTTACAGAATGTACTCCAGGGAAGAAATCTTTTAATGCTTACTTTGTACCCGTGTTTTACCCAAATACAACTTTGTCGAGTGGAAGTCAGATTTTTAGTTAATTTTCAATGCTAGGAGTAAGATACAGCTAGATGCTTTTTAAATTATTAATTTTTTATTTCCCACCCCTATACTTGCTTGTTGGGTTATTTTGTGTGATTATTGTAGAGCTGCTTACTTGGCAGCTGTGAGGTTAGAGATGGCAGGCGTGATGGTCTGTACTAAAACAGGCACCACATTATTCAGGTGGGTAAACACCATCAAGGAAGATGCCTGTTCAGAATTTTCTTTAGACAGTGTGTAATTCAGTTCATGGAGTTACCAGAGAGTGAACCTCTTAAGCTGGGTTGAGGTGCCGCTGAATAGATGCAGTTTGTCACCTAACAGGGTTCTAAATGAGAGGTTATGCTTAAGGTAAAGTTAAAGAACTGTTCCTGCTGGAGAGTCGCCTGAAAAATACACTGACATTTGTATTTGTGCCCATCCTAAAGTTTGTGGTGCTTGAACATTCTGTACTGCCTTTTTCAACTATCAGGGCAGAGGGGAAACAGCAATTGCTGTTAGATCATGCATGGCAAACATCCAGCTTTGTGACTTGAGTTTTAAGGTACATTGGGAAAATAAAGAAATGGTGAGAAGTATACTACTTCTGCTTCTTTTATTGTTTTTAATGTTAATGTTATCTATTAAATCATGGGATGGGAAGAGAAAAAAAGTCATAAACATTTTAGAACAAATTAATTTATCTATTTGAATCCTGAATAAATAGTTTTGAATCTTAAAAATGTTCTGCTTCAAACTGGGAAATAATAATTTTTCAAAATCTTGCTGGTTTGTTGGAAACATTGAAATGGAGGTGATTTTATTGGTTTTGTACAATTTGTCAAAATCCTGATGAATTCATAACTTGATTTGCCATAAGTTTTTGAATTGTAATTCCTGAAATAAAGGCTCAAAGGCTCTTTCTGGGTTTACATTTCTCGACTGGCAACTTTGTTGAAAGTACATCCACATTTTTGCAAAGTGTATTTGAATTTGCAAAGTGTATTTAATTTTGCAAAGTGTACTTGAATTTGCAAAGTGTCCTGCTCAGGTGGACATAAGGATTACTTCTGAAATAGTTCTATTTTATGAAGATTTAAAAATTTTTTCATGGTATTTTGATGAACGATTGCAGGATTTTTTAAAGCCCCCCGCCCCAGTTGTTCTTATTAAAGATGAATTGCTTCTTTCCTTTTTAGACTGATATAGTCCCAGAACCAGCTTGGCTCTTTACATGGGTTGCAACATTATAAGGTTGAGGTCCAGATGCTGTTCCTTTTCTACTTTTGTCCAGTGTACTGCTTTAGTCAGATCATCTCATTTCTTCTAATTAACTTACCCCTCCGGAGTGTTATGTTTCCTGGTAAAGGGTTTCAAATTTCCTTTCTATATTAAAAAAAAAATAATTAGAAATTTTTGCCATTTACTCTTTCTGGACTCTTTGCTCAACCCATATATATTTTTTGCAGAGAAGATTTATCTATCCTCCTTCTCGGTAGTAGGTTTGCCGCAAGTTTTGCAGCTGTTTTGCATTGTTTAAGTATTTTTATTTTTCGACATATAATTAAATGGAGTGGGCTTTCATTCATTATTTACTTATTCTGAACCAGCAGTATGTAGGCTGAGTCATTTCTTAAACATGTGTCAACCCCTACTGAATGTCAGGAAAAATCTTGTGTACCCAAATTTGGCATTCGATGAATATCCGAAAAAAAAATTAATAAAACACTTCAGATTTTTACATTTTGTTTAAGACTGCACAAGCACATTAAAGGCACACCCAAGTTTTTATGGCAGCCATAGCAAAACTCCTGTAACCCTCTCCTGATGAAAAGAATATGCAAACAGTACATTTAAATCAGCGGGTTAGAGAAGGAGAATACTTTGTTCTTCTGACTGTTGGATTAAGTTTTAAAACAAAGTGAAGAGCTGAATGTTTTCATTTTGAGGCCTTCTCAATCTAAGGCAAGCTTTTCTAAATGTATGCCCTTAGGGTCCTCATTTCCCTTCATCCCTCAGTATTTTCTGTCATGGTGTTTGTTTCTTAAGGAAAAAAAACCCACAAAACACTTGTAAATATTCTCCCTGAAAGACTGGGGGGGGGGGGGGAATCTTATTTATGAGTGGAGATGAAATAATAGTTTCTTACTTTGCTTTGGAATTTATTTTTCTAGATGTTGTGATTGAAGATTTTCAAAAGCATATTTTTTTTACTTTTCAGTGGAATTACTGATAAAAAAGCATTATGGCCAGTGTTATTGTCCTTCATCTATGGCAAGAGAAAACTATCACATATTAAACTTCTATTACTCTTCACTTTACCTGTCATGTTACTGTAATATTCAAATATACTACACTGAAAAGTCATTTTACATATGAGTAAATACTCAAATGTCTTTTGGCAAAGCCAAAAGTGGCATATGTATCATGAACTATAGACTTTTATCTCCTTGGGGCATTCTGCTTGATCTTTAAATTTTTATTTCATTCTTATAGTGTTTTATAATTTGTATTTCCTTTGCATATTAAGACAGTATTTTCATTCTAAAACAAATAGGGCTTACAAGTGTAGCTTTGCAGGTAGTGTGTAATTTTGGTTCACAATTTCTGGAATATTTGTAGTGTTGGCAATAAGAAAATACTGAAGCTTGAAAATTAATATGCAATTGCTACTATTTGGCATTGCTATCCCAATTCTGTTGTATTGACAGAAAAAATCAATTGAGGTTAGGCGTTTTATATGGTCAAGTGACAAGTTTTGAATAAGAATATAATTTTGCAGCTGAAGTCTTTGATAACAGAACTAAGAAGCCAGAACCTATGTTGTTGCCAAGGGAGTTAAATGGAAGTGTTCTGTGTACTGTATGCCAGAAAACTGAGTATTAGTTTCCAATACTAATGCAAGTTCTAATGTTAATATCAATCAGTTTCTATTATTGGACCTTGTTCTGTACAGTCAGTCTTAAAGAAATAAAAAATTAAGGTATAAAATAAGCAGCTAGTGCTACCATTGTTATTTTCATATTCTCTTTAGGATTGCAATGTTTAGTGCATGTACTACTGGTTAACCATGATGGGCTGCACAGATATTTAGGGTTCTCACTATTTCCTATTTCCATATAGGTAGTATAAATGAGCACATGTGCACAGAATTTATTTAAGGACAAAATATTCAGAGGCAGATCCAAAATCCAATGAAGTGATAGAATATGTATACCTCCTTTTGGTCAGATCCAAATTAAATTAGCAATGTTAGAAAATAAAAAGAAATGCTTTCACAATACTTGTTTTTCATGTCATATGTAAGTTCATCTTGTTTGTTACATTAAAAACAATTTGTAAAGCATCTAGATTTCTATTGCTTTGTTCTCATCTTTTGAATAATAACACGAAGAAATATCTATTAATAAGATTCAGAGCAACTTAAATCTCTTAAGTGTTGGTTCATGACTTGACAAAGTTTGGAAACTTCAGTATAGATGGACTTCTTAGAAAAAATAACAAAATGTGATTCCTTTCCTTTTAAAGTAATTATTACAATTTATATTGTATTTTTCATCCTCCAGTTAATAACTACCCAGATAACAAGGTATTTTCACATTCTATTTCCTATCAGACAGTTTATTTCTGTTACAGTCAATTTCCTTCCAGTTTCCACTGTCACTTCTGCTGGTTTTGGTATGTGGTAAAATCTGAAACCAGATTTAGGTCATAATGTGGAATTAATTTTGAGCTTTGGATTAAGATTTCTGTAATGGTTTTTCAAAGGTAGGCCACTAGTTTAGTCAAACATTTATTTAAATTGTGATTACATGCCTGTGACTCAAATAACTGTGACACTGAGGAAACCTTATTCAATAGTGAGTCAGTGACCCTGAGAAAATTAAAGTTAGCTGCATATTGCTTCCCTCCACAGGAAATGTCCTCAGCCAACAGCTTTTCTTATCACCAGCATTAAGTTATTAACTTAGAAACAGTTGCTTTGCAGAGGTAAAGCCAACTGAATTTATTGAACAGTTCTGTTTAAAAGGCTGGAATAGATAAAAAAAAACCTAGTAAATGCACTATGTCCTATCAGTGTTGATGTACTGTTAACAAGAAATGAACTCTGACTTCAAAAAATCTTAACATTTCTATCATGGATGTCAATATATAAGAAGCTCCTCAGTGTGAAGCTCGTTATTGCTTTACTGTCCATAAGAAAATAGTACACATGAAAGATGATGGAAATAGTGCCTTTGCTAATGAAATCTTAGAAAAAGAATGCAATAAGAAATTTGCCTCGCCTAATCAGAATTTTATGATAAGGACAATATTAGTACTGGAGTAGGTACATATTGTTTATTAACTCACCTTAAATATCACTAGCTATTCATACTATGCAGGACTCTGCATACTATGCAGGACTCTGCACTTGGCTTTGTAGAATCGCATCCCATTGGTCTCAGCCCATCTATCCAGTCTGTTCAGATCTCTCTGAAGAGCCTCCCTACCCTCAAGACAGATCCACACTTCGTCCTAGTTTGGTGTCATCCCCAAATTTACTGAGGGAACGTTCAATCCCCTCATCCAGGTCATTGATAAATACATTGAACAGGACGGGACTCTTGCAGTTTGGCGTAGCTGTGCTGCTTAGATAGCTTTTGCAAAGCAGCAGTTGCAGTTTGCTGGAAGTTCCAGGCAGTAAAGAAGAGCTAATTCAAGGCCAAAGTTGCTTTTGGCCAATCAGAGATGGATTCATAGTGCCTCTGTGAATCACATATAGGAGAAAAAAACCCCTGCTGCCTGGCACACTTTGCGGTCGGAATGGAGAGTGGGAAGATGTGACCAGCTGCACTGATACCCAGGCCAGGCCCAAAGGAAGCAGGGGGAGGTGTGGGGGGGGGTGGAGCAGGGAAAGAATTTGGAAAGTTTCCCCTGCAGCTCGTGGAGAAGACCGTGGTGAAGCGGGTTGTCCATGGATGAGGACGGGGAGCAGAGACATCTATGTCCGGTGAAGAGATTGATCCACGCCTCAGCAGGTTTGCTGGGGGAATTGTGACTTTGCAGGGAGCCAGGCCGGGGGAGTCTGGGCCCTGATGTCAGCACCCTATGGAAGGGAGTCCTGCTGAGAGGCCTGTGGTGAGGAGATGACTCCCCGATGGAGAGGACTCACGCTGCAGAAGTTCATGGATACAACTCTCACGTGGGTGGGACCCCACGGCGCTGCAAGGGAAGTGTGTGTGTGTCTGTGTGTCTGTGTGTGTCTGTGTCTGTGTCTGTCTGTCTGTCTGTCTGTCTGTCTGTCTGTCTCTGTGTGTGTCTGTATGTCTCTGTAATGCCTCCCCCCCCAGGTGAGAAGGAAGACAACTCGGGTGGAACGGACTGAAAGCCCCCACTCCATATTCCCTGCCCCTCCTGGTGTTGCGATGGGAGGGAAGAAAGGAGAGAACTGGGTCCTGCGCCATATTGAGGCCGGGGGGGCGGGGGGGGGTGGCGGCGGAGAGTAAAATCGTGATGAAGTTTAAGTTTGCTAAGAAGGAAGGGGGGGGGGGGGGGGGAGGGACGGGGGACAGGGGGAGGATGGTGCTTTAAGACCTGGCTGCTTCTTATTCTTATATCATTCCAGTTCACAGGTGTCTTGGTTTCACCCCGGCTGTGGGCTGAGATCCACGCAGCTGCCTGCTCCTTAAAGTAAAAGAGCAGGAGAAAAGGGAAAGGGGGGAAAACAAGGGAAGGGAAAAGGAAGGGGCAAATAACTCCAAAACCAAGAAACTAAGAGGCCCGTGGGTTGGGATAAGGATAGTTTACTAAGATAACAGAAAAATAAAATATAACAATGCTAACAGGACTTTAGAGCAAAAGAATATGAAACTATTGATACACAATGCAGTTTCTCACCGAACCACACAACTCAGGCCGCACCACCCGGAGCTGTCCCGGAACCCGACCGTCCCCCAAGACCCTCGCATCCCGGAACCGCCCCCCACTTCTTCCTTCCATCAGCCCCCCTTTATCCTGGGCAGGACGTAATTGGCATGGAATACTCTCTTTGGCCCATCTGGGTCACCTGTCCTGGCTTTGACTGTCTGACTGCAACTAAAAACATCAGGGTGTTATCAGCACTGCTTTCATTTTAACTCCCAAACACAGCATTCCATCCGCTGCTACAAATGAAGTTAACTCTATCCTGACTGAAACCAGGACAACAGGGTGTAGTAGTTGTAGTAGTAATAAATCACTTTTCTTTCCTTTATTCTGTGTTGAGTCTGTTTTGCCCATTGCACTAATTGGAGAGTGATCCCTCTCTCTTTATCTCAGGGCCTAAGACTCCAAAAATGTATTTCCTTTGCTTTTCGGCTGAAGGGGGGGGTGAGAGAGCAATTTGGTGGGTATCTGGCCTTTAGCCAGGGCCAAAACGAGCACCGGGACCCAGGACTGAGCCCTGGGGAACGCCGCTTGTGACTATGAATATATGCATATTCATAAGGTTTCTAAGGAATGGTTAGGTTTTTTCCGTTATGGGAACCATTATACCCACTCCCGCATACACATTATGGTGAGCTTCAAAGGTACATGATGGCCCTTTACTCCTTTTACTCCTCTTCTTTACAGGTCCTTTGGGTGAGCTTTAGCTTTTGTCTTGCTAACAAAGCCACAGAGCGGGTTCTGCAGACTTGAGGAAGCCCTCCTGTTATTATTGATCACTCCGTTCTCAGAGACAAGTTGTTTCTCCTGTGTGTATCACAATACACACCATGTGCTGACATTGTGGTCCTTTGCACATACTTTACATAGTCCGTTGCTGATACTTATTTGATAAGATTAAGTAATCTCCGCTGCAGGGTTGGGTTTGTTTGTTTGTTTGTGGGGTTGGTTGGTTGGTTGGTTGGGTTTTTTTGGTGGGGGATGTTGCGCTTTGTTTGTTTGTTTGTTTTAGAAAAATACAGTCAAACAACTGCTGAATGGAGTAGAATGTTATTATTTCTTATGCTTAATATTGATGGTAAACACCAAAATAGTGCTAAGGTAAAAAAGAGGAATTTACAGTATTTCATCCTAAAAGAGGAATTGAGCATTAATTTGGATCTTCATAGCAGTTATCTTACTCAGCTGAAGAGAAATTATTTTTAATTATTACACTTCAACTACAACTACTAGCCTCAAATGAATTGTTTGCATTAGCTACCTCTGGGTAACAGAAAATCTGAAAGAAAGCTTGTTCAGTGAGGGAGGCTTTAAAAATCAACAAGAATCCTGAAGCAAGGCTTTGATTCCATCAAACAGTCTTGAGGATGTTGCTCAAGACTATTTTGGGAAAGAATTTGGGATACGGCATTTGTCAGGAAAAAAACAAACAACACAACTTGACAGCAAACCTTCAAATGCTACTCCTACAGGAAGGAAAATATTTATTAAGTATCTTGAACTTTTATCTTTCCCGGGAAGTGTAGATTGCAGGTTTTGCCTTAAGTTATTGGCCAGTGTGCACAAGACGAATGGTATGACAGGTTCTCATGGCTTCTTTCCGTCACTGTAGCTGTCACAAAACAAAGTTCTCACTTCTACAGAACTGTAAACTCTTTAAAATACCTGAGTACGAGCATGCCATAAGACGGATGTTTAAATAATATTTACAAATGCAACTGAATAAGGTGTATATTATTTTGGTTCTTTAATTGTGCTTCCTGAATTTTAACATTTTCTTATTGTAGAGAGACTCAATTATAAGGGACTGTGTGAAAAAGGAGAGATTCAATACCTCTATTTTCAGTCAGAGAAACCATACTTAGGAAAGCTGTCCTTATTTTACCTGAATACTGGTAGTCATTACTGTTAGAAATGCCAAAGGTCCTAATGTTAGAAATGCAAAAGGGTTCTAAAAAAGGACTCGAGGTAGATACGTTAGTGAAGCAGTAATTAATTTATTGTACGTTCTTGCAAGAGCGGGTAACCCAAAAGTAGGCACACTTTTGGTCAAAATACGTAGCATTTTTATACCATTTTCCAGTATGAAATCCCTCCCACTGTTTAATTATAGATTAACAATTTCAAAAGTTTACTGGCTCAACCCAAGTACCCCATTCATGCCATGATGTAATACAGATTGCAAGTCCGGCAAATCCTTGCTTCCCATTAGTGAGGAAAATTAGTATGTATGAGCTTTTAACACTTAAACATCTCTTTTGTCTGGGATAACTGCTTTCTGGCAGGGTCTAGGGTTGAAGGAATTTAAAAGGTCATTCAGGTTTTTGTTTAGATGGTATCAAGACTCCACACCGTTTGTCAGTTTTGAGTTCCAACCCATGGCCTCTGTCACGGTTTTAACTCTTTCCAGGATTATCTTTTAGCAACAGTATGCTTTATCCTAAAATTCCTTACAAAGAATTCCTAATGAGGAAACCTTAATTCCCAAGTCAGAAAAGTATACAATACAAAATATACAATACAAAATTTCAATCTGCAAAAGCAACAATTCAGCATTTTCCATACTAAGAAAGGACTCGAGGTAGACACATTAGTGAAGCAGTAATTTATTATATGTTCTTGCAAGAGTGGGTGACCTAATTTGTTAGGCACCCTTTTGGTCAGAGTTTGTAGTATTTTTATACGATATCCCCGTCCAAAATCATTAGGTTATCTCATACACCTATACATACTCATAACCTGTCCAGCTTTCTATTAAAATGAGTTCCAAGAGGTGATTTCCATAAACTCCTCCCAATTCCATGTGCGCACTGTCTTGTGGTGGTCGTCAGGGGGTCTCAGTGATGAAGGCTCGAAGTCTTCCTCAGGTTGAACTTTTCACCTCCTTCACATGCGTAGTTGTGATTGTTCCAGATGGGCACAATTATCCTTGGGATGTTTCCTTCTTATCTATCCCAGGCTCGACCTTCCTTGGGATGCTTCCTCCTTATCAGTCCTGGATCAGCTTTAAATTATTCCAAGAACACTAATCACTCAGAACTAACTACACTAGAAACACTAGAGTTGTTCAAGTGAGACATTGTTTATGTGAGGTCACCTCTGACATAACCACTATGGCATTTCAAACCATCCTGTTAGTAAGTGCCGTCCCGTCGTCGTCCCCACCACCCCCCCCCCCCGTACCCCTCCCCCGTAACAGGCATCTTGTTATCAAGCACCCTTTAAACCTTTTCTATAAGTTAGTAAATTCTCTTAATCCTAATAAAACGATTCTTTGTCTGACTTTCAAAATACCTGTAAATTTCATCTGCATCTGTTAACAGAACTGTGTACTCTAATTGAGAGAGAGATTTTGCCATAACACAAGTAACAGCAAAACTTCATTAACAGTATTCCCCCTTATCTTATGTGCTATCTGTTGCATCCTAAATTCCCTACAAAGGAATTCTGATGAGGTAGCCTTAGTCCTCCTCAAAATACAACAACCCTTTTCATTTTGCAAAAGCAATATTTCTCAGCATTTTCTACATTACTAGTCTCTGTGTTGAGACATGATAGAAAAATGAAATTTTATTTGCAAATTTACTCTTCATGGATAATGTTTTATTCTTCAGGTTTTAATTGGAGTAACTCTGAAAAAATCAGTTACAATATTCAAGCAGGGGTTTGGTTTTTTTTTAATAAATATTTCTAGCTATGGATTTTAAAAGACTCTTAACAGATATATATCTGGTTCAATATTGAAAATTGCCAACAATGATCTATCCTTCAGGAAAGGTGTTCTGATACGGAACAGACCACAACAAAGAAAGTATAGCTATACAGTAAAAGTGTATACACACTGTTCTGATCAGTGATAACTGATAGACATGATTAAACAGTGCCCTGGTTTTCCATCTACGTTATTTTTACTTTTTTTCTTGCTTTTGAAGGATCCAGCTGAATTTTGTCAATAAACATGTATTTTTATAAAAAGAATTAACAACAACTGTGAAGGAAGATCATGACTTCTTCTGTTGTGTTTGGGCAGTGCTCCAGTTCAATGTGGTTCCAGTCTTGAAGGAGCTTTCTAGGTGCTACCAAGGCTTTAGACTCACAGGTCTAAGCTTCACAGTATATGGGTGTGCTTTGCAGAATTTATGTCTGCAGCCTCAATTCAATGAGTGTGGGTGGTAATAAAAAGTGAGGAGGGTGGCAGCTGTTAGCCATCATACATTTTTAAAAGTGCAGTGCCTCAGTAGGCGTAAGAAAACCCAAGAAGTAAATATATTATAACCTTAGTCTGGAAATTCTGGTTAGCTGCAAAATAAACAAAACTCCTTTGTCTTAACTGCCTACAGCTGTGCTAGGAAATACACCTTTCAGTTGCACTGGTTGTTGAGGGATTGCTAAAAGTAAGGCAGTAAGGATTTTAGTATGAGGGGAATTTTTTGAGTCAGATGTGAAATAAACCAAGGGACTTCCTACAGTTCAAGAAGAGAGGTCTGTCAGGCAAGGGCAGAATCCACATTTAGATGAGACAGTAGGTCAGAATAATGAAGATACAAACCTGAATGTTCATGCTGTGTCATATTATTAGTATTCATTCAGCAGACCTCAAATTTTAGTTTTTCTAGGGTATAGAATTATAAAACATTTTCCTTCCCAGCTTATCTGCTTGGCGTACATTCACGTTATCTGTATGCAGAGTTTAATCTGTCTTCTATTATACTTTAATATATCTCTGATTAATTGACAGAAGTTACTGATTTTTTCTTTTTATTTTCAGGAACATTATTATCAATTAACATTTAAAAAACTTTATTTTCTGGGTTTTTTTAAATTAAATTTTTTATTTTATTTTTGGCACTGGACTGCTTCAGACTTCAAGTTGTAGTGAAAGTATTTATATAAATATTGTGGGTGTGTGTGTGCATGACTGCGTGTGTACACTAGTTTACCAGCTACTAGAATGAGGTTAGTCTTTAGTGCCACACAGCTATTTAGGACAGGGAATGAAAAAGTAACCCTTGAAGTTAAAAAGGAAAGACTGTCTGATGCTGCAGCATGTGTTGATTCAACGTGGGAGCTGGGATTGGAGGGACTGAGTTTGATTTAAAAAGGAGTAGACATGAAAGGAGGCCTTGTAATTCAATCTGCTGTATAGTTGGGATAGACACACAGAAGACACATGGTCATACACAGTGTACACCCTGGATGTTAGAATTCGATGTGAACATAACCTCATTATACTTACTGCTAATAAAATTCAGTCAGGCTCTAGTGGCATACTTGATCCTTAATTTCTGATTTTGACATCTGTTTATAGAAGATATGTGATTTCAGCATTTTTCTGTTGTAGTTTTTGCCACATGAACATTAAATGAAGGAAACTTGAGGGTGAGAAGGAACCCTTACGTTAGTATAAACATGCATTTCCTTACCCTCTTTATAAAAAAGTTTTGAGTTTCCTTCAGAGGGAGTGCGAATTTCAAGATTCAAGGTTCATGGTCTGTAATGCAATAAGAGAAGCACCAAAGTGGAGCTTTCTAAAGAGCAATTAATAATACTTCATGTACTCTGTGTGTGTATACTGTATGCTGTGTGTGTATAATACTCTGTGTGTATATATACATATAATTAATTAAAACTTGTCCAACCCAACTTGTGCCATTTCAAATTGATTCTTGGATTCCTTGTTGCATACTTATCTTAATGTATAAAGAAGAAGAAATTAATATTCAATTTTTGCCTTTAAAATAATTTGTAGGTGAAGATACTGACTCGCGGAAACTTCATAACTCAGGAAGAGTTATAAAACAGGTATGTTTATTGCAGCACTGGGTGCAAGGGGGCTTGCGCCTCCTAACTTGCACACCATTTCAGCAAGCAGTTGGATATTTATTACACAAAGTCATGAATATGCATAAGAATTAAAAAAAAAAAGTTTGGTTATTCAAAAAAGTTCCCAGACTAGTTTCTCCTTGAATGATTGCTTCACACCTCTGCTTATCTTGGGTGTGTATCTCCTCCTTGTCTTAGGTATGTCTTCTTACACACTGTGGATATAGCTCAAAGCAATCTCTGTATTTTTGCTGTTCCAAGACTAGGCATTTGCTGATCTACACTAGATTACATTAACAGCGTTTTAACTCTCCAAATCAATATGATGCTGAGATATGAAATATTTAACATTGAACTGACAAGCACTTGTGCAAGGAGGGTAGGAATGACTGATTATCAAAGCAAAAACCTGTGTTCAGTGAAGCTAAATTGACTTCACCGAATTTAAAAAGAAAAACCCAAAGTAGTTCTTTCTTTGTCAAAAATGTACCCTATGTATGTCAATGAGAAAGGATCGTCAAATGGAAAATTCAACAGATTGTTGTTGGTAATGATAGACTGAAGAATTTTTCAAGCATACCTATTACACAGCCCTGCAGAATGGACTGTGAGACTGACCTTGCAAGTCAGGCAAACAGGACGCTGAGCAATTTCTCTGAAGCTTGGGTGCCTAAAGTTACAATAGTAACATTCTTTAACATGGCTTCTCTCCAGCCATTCTGTAGAGTATGTATTTGACATCAGGAGGATTAGAATTCACTTCATGGTGACTGTCAAGCCTTCGAAATTTGGTTTTGTTCTGTAGGTAGAGGTAAATACCTAAGAATGTTTCAGAAAATCTTGTTTGGAGGTTTGACTCTCTCTGTGTTACATCGATTAGTGATACATTTTGTTGCCCAGTACCTGGCATCTTTTTTCTACTGGTTTCTATCTATATATGACTGTGCAGGTAGGCCTGATTTAACTTCTGTATTGGGGGCATCCTCACTGATGGGCACATACTCAACAAAGTACGGGTAAATATAAGACCGCTGTTAGCTGTGGCCATCAATTTGAGTTAGGCCCGTATGAATTTGTAGTGCTAATGGTAGGCAGTGTGACCTCTTATTGAAACATTAGAGAAAGAAAAGGAAAGAGAGGAAAGAGGGGAAAGAAAGAGAGATATCACCACTTGGATCTCACTGTGACAATGATGGATGCAGCAGTCCTCCAGTGATGGGCCTATTTGGCCCCCAGTGATAGGTTTGTGTCTTTTATGGTCTAATGTCCACCTTTATCACCAGTCAGGCCCCTTGAGGACTTACATGGTTCTTGGTCTTCTGTGCAGGTGCCAAGTAGGGTGGATGGTGTTGAGGAGTCTTTCAGGTGGTCATGAGCCCCTTCCTCAAATGAAGTCTGTATGACTTCTGGCAATATATGGTGATCAAAATACAGAGCTGCGCATCCTCCCAGGTGTACTCCACAGTCAGCATAACCAACATTTCCATCCTAGTTTCTTGTCATTGTCATTATCTAACTGTTTTCCACCACAGTGTTTGAGACGTCAACCCTTTCAGTTTCCTCACATATTTTGGCTTGGGACAAGACCATCTATCCTGAGGTAGATTTAACACCTCGTCTAAACTTCTTCTGTAAAAATTTCATAAATGCCTCCTATGGTAATATTGTAGGGGTTTTTTTCACAGTTTGTTTTTGTGTAATAATAAAATTATATTTTGTGAAAATTGCCAAAAGAATTCTGAAAATGCCTCCTCCACCTGTATTTATTAACTAGGGGAGAGGTACACCTTCATATTTGGAAATATTGCTTGTAAAGGGAAACTGAGCATGGGGAAGTCTTTCCTCATTATTTTCCCTTTAGTATTACATTAAGAAGACTTTTTTTCTGCATTCGAGAAGCCCTACATCCATATTTTTCTTTTGACTGCTTTATTAAATTCCAGTTATGATTGAATTAGGTGTAGATTATTTGAGACATAAGGATGTGAAAAAAAAATCTTTAAACGAGGTTGAGAGTAGCCTTGCAGACAGAAGCATGTTAATTTTGAAGAACTGGTTTGTTAAAATTGTATGTACCTCAATTATCACTTAAGATAGCTGGCCTAAAACAATGGACAAAAGAGATTTGTGCTATATGATCTCCAGAGATTGGGCCATGTGCCAGCAAAGTTTATTATAGCATTATGAAAGTCATTTGGAGTTTTAGAAAGTTACAGTATTTGGTTAAAGAAAATTAAAATACCACTTGGTCCATATCTGCAGGAAAACTAAACACTCTTTTCAGAGAAAAAATGAAGGGTATATATTTATTTAGTAACTTTATGGGTATTACGGAAATTGAAAATTGTCCCTCATTTAATGAAGTTTACCTAATTTGTAAATTTAAAATCAATGGGCTACTACAACGAGTTGTTAATGTAGCTAGGGAAATTGAATGAGCACCCTGGTTCAACATTAAATATATATCTTCTGATCAGAGTAAGGAAAGCCTCTGATACTGGGATGGACAGAGGAGGAGTAACTTTCACAGCTGCTGATGGAAGGGGAGTTGGGACATGTGGGCAGGCAAAATTAGTCTGTACTGAAAGACAGCCTAGAATGCAATGGCAACACCACAGTCTGTGGTGTGTTGCAGCCACTGGGAAATCCATTTACATGGGCTCCTTGACCACTCTGCCACTGGACACTTTCTCAACTATCCTATGGACTAGCAAATTAGTTATGAATAAATCAAAGTACTCAGGGGTGTTTGTTGTTTCTGTTTGGTTTTGATGTAGATGATATAGATTCTATTGTTAAGTTAGGTCTAAGTAAACAACTTACTCAGGTCAGTCTTGCTGATTCAGTGAAAGTCTTGAACCCGTGTTCCATGCTCAGGCCTTTTAAATCCAAATCTAAATTCCCACGTGAAGCACAGTTGTCCTACTGTGCATAAACTGTATTGATTAACTCAATTACTATCTTCCTGTAACAAGTCTTCACAGACTGTCAGATTTGTTAATACTTTAAATGCATTTTCTTATCTGTGCTAGAAGGATACTTTTATCCTGTTCACACTTTTCAGGTGTAATGGGGACAGCCTTTTTGTGACCCTGTAGATCAGCTTAAGAACTGTGATGCCTGTCCTCATATTGAATTCTGAAAGTATTGCAGAATTTCATTTCTGTCAAACAGCTCCACAGGCCTGTCATAGAAAATACAGCATTGGACTTCTAGACAGAATTAATCCAGAATCCTGTAGGAAGCCTTTAAAATAATGAAGGTTAATCAACTGATGTTCCTAGTAAAGTCAATTTAAAATAAAAGCATGAACGTATATGGCAAAGTATATTTACTAAATATTCATATTTCTCTGGTTGCCTACGAAAATGTTTGTAATATAAAGAGAAAATTGAAATGGCACTTTGCATGAGGTCATGGTCATTAATTATAAAATCATAAAGCTGGTAGATCATAGTCTGTTCATTTATTCAGGGTTCTGCAATTCTGAAAACCATGGGCTGAACTGAGATGAAATAAAAATCTTATACTTCTTCCCTTTTTATTTCTGTTTTTCGGTCTCCATCTGAACTGCTCCACTCAGTTAAAATGCCACTTGCTAGGAAGAATTTTGATGATGCCTAAGTAACTAGGGTTTTCTGGTAGCAAGCAGAAGATTTTTTTCTTGGAATATGGCTAAATTCATACAGATGGATTACTATGTTGCATAACAATTTCATTCTCTATTGAAATGATTCATGAGTTTCATATTAATGCACTTTTTACATTAAAATTGTATTTTGAAAATTTCAAAACTGTGTAAAACTTAAAATGCTCCAAGCATAGGACATACCTGCATACTGTGTTCTCAAGCCCAAAGACATTTATTACAAATTGCTTTTGCAGTTTTCCTTAAATTCTGTTAAACTTTTGGTTCCTAAATTTTAAATGCCAAAAACCAGTCTGCCTGATTCTGTTTGGTTTGATATTTAAGAATCAGATATGAGGTTATTTCTGCAAGAATTATATTTTTCAAAGTTACATTTTCACAATTCTATGAACATATCAAAGATGCAGGCATTTTATTAGATATGCATTTTGTTCTCTTATTAACAAACTAATTTACATGTCATTTGGATTTATGACTTTATTTTAGTGAAAGCCCTTTTTAATTTTTCTTTAAGTCAAGTATTTTATATTTCCTAGAAGTATTATTTTTATATCTGTAGATTGAAAAACTTTCAGAAGTAATGAGCATAAGATAAAGGTCATTTTGATGGAAGCACATCAGATGAAATACAAAAGGTACTTTTGGGACATCCATTTACACAGCCATTAACTGCACCCATTTAGTGTATTGCTGAGCTTTTGTTCAATCTAATTCTATAATCGGACTTTTAAAAATGGTTTTAATTTGTATTCCTTGTGATGGAAATTAAAAGGAGCAAATACAGACGCTGGTCACAATACTATTCTCTATATAATATACTTAATACAATTAATGAGTATTGTGTGGTATTCTATTATGTGTTATTTGTTTACTTTTGGAAGGAATGTCTTTTTCAGTAGTTTCCGTAGATGTGATAGATGAAAACAATTAACTGGTTTGTCCCTAAGTGTTTCTCCCTTCAGTGTCTTTGTGGCTGCAGAGATTCGTCTGGTGTTTTCTTGGGTTTTGTTCTGGATTTCTTTTGGTGTATTTTGATTTGGGTTTTTGTTTGACTGGGTGAGTGAAGAGTTTGGTTTTGGTTTGGTTTGTTTGTTTTTAAATTACATACAGTCCATAAGAAGTGCCCACAGATGAGAAAACATTTAACTTTGTAATGTGGTTTTGAGCGTTTATTACACTTACCCCTTTTTCTTGTAGAATCTGTCACACCATCTTTATGTACACAACTCTGTGTGCTGCATGGCAAAAAGTGAAAGGGAAAATGCAGTTCGAAACTGTAAGAATTATGCACGCAAATATTCAATATTCATACGAAAGTATTTGCTATTTGAAGCTCTGCTATTATAGTTAACTAATAAAGCTTAACGTCCTGTATGTCTCAGAAGCAAATGCACATTTCCTCTAATCGTGTACACAATTAGCTTCATGTCATGCTTAAAACTGTTTTAATATGCAGTGTAGTTTTTAAAACATGGTAACAGAGCACTTGCTTAAAATCCTTATCTGGAGTTGCAGAAGTGGAATTCTGGTCCAGCTCTGGAGCTGAGAGGAAAACATAAGCTTACTTCAAGGTTAAATCTGAGTTATGCCAAGAAATTTAAAGCCGTGTGGAAGTGCAGTAGGCAATGAAGTAGAAGTTACATTTCATTTATTTTGTTGTTCCTTTTCAGCACAATTAACGAATCTCTAATTAATAGAGGGCACGTGAGGTTCAGTCTTCTTCAGTATATCACTTGTGATTCTTCTTTAGTGTTTTCTTTACATGTTAATGCAGGAAAGGAACTGTGACCGAGTTGCTTGACATTTTTTCAGTCCGGAATATTAGCACACTGAATTATCCATTTTAAAAAAGCACACTTATTTTTTCGAGGTTAAGATTGGAAGAAGGGGCATTTTGAGAACATGAGGAAGCTAGGCTGCTTAGGTAACTGCCGTAGGGGAGCTGTTCGCTTATTTATGAGCCATCAGAAAGGACGTGGACTGCATACGTCAGCACCGCATCTGGAATGAAGTTACTTTGTTTTAACCAGTTAGTTCATGGTCAAATGTTGCATTAGGTCAAAAGTTGTCATTGTAAAACTTTTCCTAAGGCTTTGCAAGACTTTACTTCACTGTTGTCTTCGTGCTGACATGTGTTGCTGTCCTGAAAATCCCGTGCTTTTGTTCCATTTCTGCTCACATCCTAGCTCCACAGCAATGAATACAGTTCACTGACCCAGAACGCTTTTGATGGCAGCTGCTGGGGCACTTCAACTGCCTGCCTTCGCTACTTAGAGCTGTGCCCCATCAAAGATGAGAGACAAAAACCTGACAGTGTGGTGTTCGTGCAAAGATGAGGGATAAAAGCTTTCTGTGTTAAAGGTTTCTTTCCTGCCTTTTCGTGCCCGCAGCTGGTTTTACTGGTGCGTTTGGCTTAGTCTATTAGCATAATAAAAACAGGCGCTCTTTAGTACGAGGAACTACTTGATGCATGTGAATCTTTTGGTTACAGTAAACACTGGGTCTTTTAAAGCCACGCGTCTGCTCGTGATAGCTTGTTAGGTTATTTAAATAACTACATAGCAACCCAAAATAGTATTAATCATTACTGAAATGTGATGATACCTACTGTCTTCTTGGTTGTGGAAATTAATTTTTCCATATCAGTATTAGAAACCTCAGCTAACCTGGAAATGCCATCTCTCAGACACCCCGAGCCCCATTTTTCTAATTATTGCATGGTGTCTTAATTATGAGCTGCTAAATGTTTGCTTCCACCACTCGAAGTACTCCCTGGAAAAGCATACTCTCCAATAATTTCAACTGAATGGTTTTGTGGAGCGTACTTGCACTTAGATTTCAGCATCTCGCTGTCTGCTTACTTTATTTACAATGCTTACTTTTAAACTAATGAATTAAGTACCTACATCTGTTTAAAATACAAACAAAAGCGATGTTGTAGGAGAACCTTTTATGCTGCCATACCACAGCTTCAGGCCGTGACTGCACGCTACTGAAACTTTCCGGGTTTTTACACTTGTCTATGTTTTCTCAGTGCAGCCTCTTTGAGATTGGAACACGCTGTTTTTAAAAGGAATGTTGGTAAATACGCAAGCTGATGGGCCATTGCTTCATATTTCCGCGGTCATTCCAGGGGATATCACTTCTCTCCGCGACTGTTGTTCCTCTAATTGCATGCTGTTGTGTTTTAATGAAAATTAACTGGATCTGCCGAAACATTAGTTTGGCTTAAGTAGCCTGACTGATCGCAGTGATGGGAACTCTGAAGTGATATTGCTGTCATTTCAGCTGCAATAGCTACACCTAAAAGTTGGTCCAGCTCTTAGCTTTGTCAGTCACCATAAACTGGACATAAAAAGCACAAGAAATGGAAACATTTAGTTATCTTCTTCTACAGGAAGAAACTTGTACTAATTTTACTTTTCTAGACCATGGACAAACATTAAAAGTTTGTACATCCTAGAAGCTAGTACTATCCAACTACTAATTTCTTCAGGTTAAGGCAGAGAAATAAAAATGTTGAGACTCTCTTAATGCTCATTTAGCCTGTAAACGTTTCTGTGGACTGGTAAATAATTTTGGTGGAGAGACATTACATGTAACTTGAGGTTGCTCATTTATAAGCAGGTGTCTAGGAAAGTTGGCCTTTTGGAGCTAACAAACAATTTAAAGGTAGAACCAATTGTAGGGTTTTTCCTTAGCCACAAAGTGCAAGACAACTTGAAAAATAAACATGGAAAGTTAGAAATAACAAGCAAGACACTTGCTAAGCCCCGCTTGCAATGAAGCCAGTTTACAGTGACTAGTAAGTAGGCACATTGTTCTTTTTGCCATAGGTATAGGTTAGCATTTATTTATTAATATTGCAAAGGGCAAAGGCATTTAAACAGCTCCTTGTTTAGTTCTCAATTTATTTAAAATATCTATAATCAGTAACTGTTGTGAGCTTTGATGTAGTCCTATACTCACTACAAAAAAGGATTTTTGGGAACTACACAATCACTGTATTTGGCAATCTGTTTGAATGATAATTCTGATCATGAATTGGTTCTGATATATGTATGTAAAATACGCTGGTGGGGAAATTCCTTAATTAATTCCTGCTGTTGTGTGATTCTATTTTGCACCAGTTTAGTTTCAGAGTATTTCCATTGGAACACACACATGCACATGCATTTATAATTATATGAGAATTAAGTCAGCACAGCTTTTAGATTTTAAACTCTATTTGATTTAATATACTTGCATAGGCAGGCTTCAATATATGATACACTGTCCTAAATTGGGAATTACTTTCCACTGAAGAGGATCTGGTCAATATCAGCAATATCCCATTTTTATTATTTGGAATTACAGTGTCACATATATATGATGTGCAAAAATATTTTTTTCATTTTTTGTTATTCCTCTTGTTTTTTGTTCAGAATAGCATATATTGCTGTTACCTCCAAACAGACAAAACCCTGGAGCAAGTAAGTCTTGAACGTGGTTTATAAAATTGCAATTGTGGAAAAGGTAGATCTCAATAGGTAGCATTTTCTTCCAGTAGTTACTGCCTTCCTCTATTTCGCTAACAATATGCAGATCCTTCTCAAGTACCTTTTATTTCTATATTTTAGGTCTTACTAGCAGCCTAATTCAGTAAAACTCCATGGCTTCTTCAGTATAGAGCAACAGGTATCCTGGCAGACAGTGCTCCGATGAGGTGGTTCACTGTTAAGAAACGGCTTCACAAATAGAGTTCTTTACATAAATGTTTTCACAGTGCTTGCCAATTTTAAGAGAAATTAAAGAGGCTGAGTTAATCTTAATCGAAGCAATTAGGAAAAAGTTGTTTATGTTTAGCAGTGGTATTGTAAAGGCTCTAGTTATTCAGTACAGAAGTTATGTAATGAAACATTTTTTAAATTTAAAAAGTAGTAAAGCATTTGAAGAAATAACAAACAACTTGCAACCAGTGTCTTCACAAACTACTTGGTTACTCCTACCTTCATAAGTGTAATAACTTTCGAATTTAGCATAATTAACCCAAACACTGACAGAAATCAGTGTTTGTAATCATCTCTACTGTAATAGCTGCTTTATCGTTTTGATGTGTAAACTCCACATTTGGAACATAAAGAGCAAAAGCTGAGTAGATTGACCTCTCTGGGAGAACAAAGAGGATGATTAATCTTAAAATATTCTTAGAGCTTCCTATTTCTATTTTTGATGCACAGTTCATCACTGGGCTCCAGTAATCTTGTAGCTTTAAATCAAGTTTGGATTTTTATACTTCTTTGAGAAGAGCTGCTGGAATGAAATGCCTTTCCCTTCAGGACAGACACACAAATTTGGGGATTTTGGAGTGGCTTTTGTTTTGGGGTTTTTTCCTACCTGGGACGTTTTTTATAAAATAGTCACTGCAAGCAAAATACTCCCCCACACCTCCCCTTTTTTTCCCCTCCCCTTTTCTTTTCTTAGGACATATTAAATGTAGCAGCATTGTTCCATGAAGATACATCAGGTTTTTTCTTGGCCTTTATGAAAATACACATGATAGTGATAAGCTATTTTAATGATAATACTCCTTGTTCTTCCAGCATTATGGATAATTCTGAGTTGACACAACATAAAGAAAAGGGAATGTAATAAAAGGTGAGGGTCAGGCACACTGCAGCTGAGTTATGTATTTTTCTGTCCATAATGTTAGTATGAAAGAGAAAGTGAAAGCACCAGGGTGGCAATTGTTTACCACTTTGGCTTAGACTCAAGAGTCAAACTGAACTCAGGAAAAATCTTCCTTGTCACTCAGAGGGTTTTGATTATAATTTCACTGTGACTCGTATAACGGGAATATACTGAAAATGCGTTCTCAGGGTGAAATGAATATAAATGCTTGTGCTCCTAGTATGAAGATTGGCAAATGGTTTTTGAACAATAATGCCTTTTGCTTATTTACAGTCTAAGCAATTGAAGGCAGCAGAAGATAGTTTATTAGTTCTCTTACAGTATGTTGTAAATATAACTTGGCTTGTTTAACTTTCCTTGGTTAGGACAGATTCAGAATTTGTCTGAAAGCCAGTTATGTCCATTCCATGGAATATTGTAATAAATGTGCTCTTCCTTCCTGTGCCCCCCCTCCACCCCACACAGTAAATTTAACATTATTTGGTTTTGAACTACAAGCTATTCTGTTATTAGCTAAACAGCCTACAAAATGTGTTTAGATTATATCTACTATGTTATTTGTAAAATTATTTTATTTACAATCTTGTGATTCTACTTATAAAGATACAGTACTATTAGTAAATGATGCATAAATTGCTTGGGATAGGGACCAGAGTAAATGAAAAAAAAAAAAAAAGAAAACATGAAATTAAAATTGAGCAATAAAAGATGTTGCATCCCTTTTTTCTCTCATCTTGGTATGTGTGTGGTGGAACATATTTTATGTTCCATTTTATGTGGTGAAAACATATTTTATTTGTATCCAAAGTGGGTTGTCTTCCACCTGTTTTCTGTGCTGGTGTATGTACAGAAGGTTAATTATATTTGCCAGTTGCAGGGCCACTTATTCCACTCATTGTTTCCAGAACCTTTTTATGCCTAGAGCTAAAACATGATGTATGTTACCTAAAGTTTACATCCTAGCCATGCCACATCCACACATGGGGTAATTTTGCTTCAGATGTCCAATTTAATGCAAAAAGTATGCATAGTAGTCACATCAGATGTAGAATAAATGATACATAGTTTATCTTCCATTTCCACTGGGTGTGCTTTGTTAGTTTTAAATTATCTTTGCTGTTTATTACACTGGAAGATTTTCCAGTGGCTGTTAAATGAATGATTTATTAATTTTTTCAGGTGTGTCATTGATGAACAAATTGTTACATAGATGTAATTATTTTTACTGCTAAGTTTTCGACATAATTGCTTCAGTGATTATTGTGAAATAACCTTCAAAACACCCATCATGTTCTATTTACTTCCCAAAGCAGCAACATAACATTGAACATAAATCATCTCTGTAATCAAGCTAGTTTTGTGGACCCTAGGTTTATCCAAAGTGTCAATAAAGAAAATGTAATATAACATGTTCAGGGAGGAGAGGGCATTTTTTCCTTCAACTGTTATACAGTGAAAACTTTCAGCATGTACATTCTTCAAGTGGCAAAGGTGGTTTTTTTGTTTGATGAGCGATTATTCTTTTCTGGCTCTAAGTGGTTCTTTGATATTAATTGGTTAGTCCAGGATAGCGATATTTTCTCAACCAGTTTTAGCCTATATAAAAACCACTGAATTGATAAACTAAAATTTCACAAGTATATGTATGACTGCCTCATTGCTTTGGTAAAGTAAAATTACTATTGCCCTTTAAAATACATATGGAGAAGTTGGTACTGACTTATGAAGTTGGAAATTTGTGCTCTAATTATGCCACAAGTATTGTATTAAAAAAAAAGCTTATTCATTTGACTATGCAGATGCTATATTCAAAGGTATGTTGCACTGTCACATTTAAAATGTGTCAACTTGAAGACTGACCATACCAGCTAAATTTCATTTATGTTCATTATGGTGCAATTTTGAGTTTCATATCCACATACCTTTTTCACCTTGATACAGGAAAATTAATGCATAGGAAATAAAGAATGTGAGTTTGAAATAAAGAGATGCCAAGTGATCTGACTGCAAGCATGAAATAGGTTTATACCCCAAATCAGTGTAAACCATGTCATTAATTTCTCTGCCAATAGTTCTTTCTTCATAAAAGAGAAAATTACCAAATTACAAGGTATGTTGAAATATTGCTAATTTTGCTATTTTACTTGCTGGGAATAATGCTGGGTAGGTTAATAAATAATTTTTGAAAAAAATAATTTTAACGGTCTACCAAATTAGCATATGTGGATACAAATACCAAGAGTCCATTTCCATGATGATAAACAATACGAATTTCGATCCTCTAACTCCTACCAATCACATCTCAGTCAGCCTGAATCTCCCCAACAATGGAAGCAATCCTGGAAGCCAACGAGCCAGAATCTTTGTATTGTTAGGTGTCTCTTTGGCCATAAAGATATATATGATCCCATCTTCTTACACCACCCACACCCCACCCCCCACCCCCCCAAACCACCTTTCATCCATATGTTTTACTAATAGTAAATTACTTGGTAATTCAAGGCAGGCAACAGGGCTGGTTAAACCTCAGAGGAAACTGAGAAGTTTAGATGGGGGGAAAAAAAGTATAATCAATGTACTTGAACAGGTGGGGAAGGAAGGGAAAGACTCTACATAGGAGCTGCAGGAGCTACACAGACTACAGAATAGATTTGGGTAACCAGTGCTGTTGTTGCACATCCTCAGCCACCTATGGAAAGGTGGAGAAGGTTTTTGTTCAGGGTGGGATTTTTTCTTTTGGTAGTTTTTTTGGGGTTGGATTTTTTTTTCATTGAAAACTTTCTTGTTCTGTTTAATTACAGAGGCATTTTGAACTTTATTTAATCTCTGGTTCCAGCTTCTTTTGATATACAGTATTTTGAGCTTTTTCTGTTTTGTAGAAATAGTGATAGATTAAGAGATGAATTAGCAGATAGTATTGTAAAGGGAGAAGTTCGAAAGAACATATGACTGGATTTTTCTTTATCTGTCCTGTAGTGGTGTCTTGATCATGAGATATCACATAGTTTTATCAATAGCTGAAATAATTAATATATTACTTTAAGGTCTATGTCTTCGTACTAGAGGAGAATATTGTCTAAGTCTTCTCATATTGTTTTAGAAATATTAATTACACTCCTGAGAAATTGTATAGCTTTATTCTTCACAGAAGTATTTGAGTTCTGTATTCCAGAATCATTTCTACAGAGCTGTTTGTGTGCAGCTACATATGGATTTTAACAAAAAGGTGAATATTACATGTATTATTACCCACAGTATTATAAGTGCTTTTTGTTAAGATATTTTTAGTCTTGGGAGTGAGCATAATGCAAATATTTATCTGATTTGTAACTCAAAACTGATTTTTTCTCTGACCTTTCCTATCTAGAAATAGTTTTCTTGAGTTTCACTCTTTGGTGGCTAGACTGGAATGTTGTGCTAATATGTTTATGTGAGGCTGACATTTTAATTAATTTTATATACTCTGCAGTCTAATGATGAGATTTTTTAAAGTTAGGGTACAATAGAGTATGTTTGTTTGTGCTGGAATAGAGTTAATTTTTCGTAGTAGCTTCTATGGGGCTATGCTTTGGATTTGTTTGGGCTGAAAACAGTGTTGATAATACAGAGAAGTTCTTGCTATTGCTGAGCAGCACTTACACAGAGCCAAGCCCTTTTCTGCTTCTCACCCCACCCCACAAGCGAGTAGCCAGGAGTTGGGAGGGGATTGATACCTGAAAACTGACTTCACAACTCATGAAGCGTTATAAAGAAGGTATGTTTATTCAGTGCTGGGTGCATGGGGGATCACTCCTCCACAAGCATGCACACCAAATGCGGCAATTCACCTTAACTAGGTACAGTAGAATGTTACATGCTCATGGCATTTTGCAATACACCTATACATGTGCATAACCTGTCCCCACTTTGCATTAAAATTAATCCCAGGAAGTAATTCCCATAAAATCCTCCAATTGCGCCTGCGCACTGTCTCCTGGTGGTGGTTGTTGGGGGGTCTCAGCGATGAAGGCTCATAGTCTTCATCAGGTTGAGCTTTTCGCCTCCTCCCCCTGGCACATGCATAGTTGTGATTGTTCCAGCTGGGCACAGCTGGAACACCCCTCCTAGGTGCCACATTTCTTGGGATGCTTCCTCCTTATCAGTCCTGGGTCCGCTTTAAATATGGAAGGTCACCTCTGACATATCAACTATGGCACTTCATCTTGTTAGCAAGCCCCACCCTGTTCCAGCTGGCCCAGACTGGCCAAAGGGATACTCCAGACTGTATGATGTCATGGTCAACATGAGGAAAGAAGAAGAAAAGAAGTTCACAGTGATGACATTTGTCTTCCTAAGTAACCACTGCAAATGATGGAGCCCTGCTTTCCTGGAGAGGGCTGAACACCTGCCTGCCCATGGGAAGTGGTAGATGAATTTTTTCTTTTGCTTTGCTTGGGCACACTACTTTTGCTTTACCTATTAAACTGCCTTTATCTCAACCCACCAGTTTTCTCACTTCCACTCTTCTGCTTCTCTCCCCCATCTTGCCTGGGGAGAGTGAACAAGTGGCTGTGTGGAGCTTAGTTGCCAGCTGGGGAAAAACAGTAATGTGGGGAAACACACAATATGGGAAGAAGAGATACATGCTGCATGTAGTAGGCAGCAGAATTTATGTTAATTAGCATACCAAGTGTTTGGGAGGAAATATTAAAAAATTAAATAAAACATTAAAATATTAAAATATTAAAATTGCATTAGGAAAATAATAACTGCCTTCTTTCCAAGTATATTGTTAGTCTAAAAGCTAATGTTTGTAAAGTGGTTTAAGATTAGCTTAATTAACAGCTTACCTGCAAATAACATTAAAAGAGGGGTCTGATTGAGTTCTAATGTAATTAATCTTGGTAGACAACAGGTTAACCATGAGCCAGCAGTATGCCAAGAAATCCAATAGCATCCTGGGGTGTATCAGGAAAAGTGTGGCCAACAGGTCAAGGGAGATTCTTCTCTCCCTCTATTCTGCACTGGAAGAGCGTGTATAGTACTGAGCTCCCCATTTACAAGAAGGACAGGGTGCTACTGGAGAGGGGGCAAAAAAAGAGTATGAAGATGATTAGAGGACTAGAACATCTTTTTCAAAGGGAGGCTGAGGGACTTGGGACTTAGCATAGAGAAGGGAAGACTGAGGGGGTATCTTATCAATACTCAGAAATACTTGAGGGGCAGGTGGGTGTCAGGAGGATGGGGTCAGTCTTTTTTCAATGGTGCCCAGTGACAGGCCAAGAGGTAATGGGTATAAACTTGAGTAAAGGAAGTTCCACCTACACATAAGGAGGAACTTGTTTACTGTGAGGGTGACAGAGCACTGGGACAGGCTGTCCAGAGAGAGTGTGGAGTCTTTATCTCTAGAGATATTCAAAACCCACCTGGATGCTGTCCAGTTCAACCTGCTTCAGGTGATCCTAGATTGGACTAGATAATCTCCAGAGGTCTCCATCATTCTGTGATTCTGCATTCTAATAAAATAAGATAGTTGAGCAGTGTTTTCTCAGGTGTCAGTAATGGTCAGTGCCCTGCTAAAGTAATATGATACTTCTCATGTCATCATCTGCTCTTGTGAGGTTCCATCTGCCCTCGGGATGCCCCATCTGGAGTACTGTGTCCAGATCTGGAGCCTGCAATACAAGAAAGATGTAGAACTGTTGGAGAGGGTTCAGAGGAGGGCCACAAAAATGATTAGAGGGCAGGAGCACCTCCCCTAAGAAGAGAGGTGGAGGGAGCTGGGCCTGTTCAGCCTGGAGAAGAGAAGGCTGCCGGGGAACCTCATTGCAGCCTTACAGTACCTGAAGGGAGCTTATAAACAGGAGGGGAATCAACTCTTTAAAAGGATAAATAATGGAAGAACAAAGGGGAATGGACTAAAGCTAAAGGAGGGAAGATTTAAATTAGATATTAGGGGGAAGTTTTTTACAGAGAGAGTAATGAGGTGCTGAAACAGACTGCCCAGAGAGGTGGTGGATGCCCCATCCCTGAAGGTGTTCAAGGCCAGGGTGGATGGGGCCCTGGGCAACCTGGTGTAGATCCAGGCCTGGAGGTTGGTGTCCCTGTCTGTGGCAAGGGGGTTGGAACTCTTGGGGTCCCTTCCAACCCAGACCATTCTATGATTCTATGATCAGCATATCATGAGAATACTCAAGTACAGATATTCTAAATAAAGTGCCTTTTGGAAATTCTGTGTATGTATTATCTTGACTTTTGGAGCTAGAACCATACTTTATTAGTTGAAGAAAATTTTCTTACATGGTTTAGTAATTACAGAAACTCTTCTTTTATCAAGACAGAACAGTGTTTTCTATTTTCACACTCAGTTGATAACACCTTCACTTGAAACAGAGTTCAGCCCATGTTGAAAAGTATAGTCCCTGTCTTCAGTTGCAGATGTCTTATGAAAGTTAACTCTATTGTAATGCAATTCTGTTAACATGCTTAGGTGTTCATTAACAGTGTTTTTACTTTAATCTACATACTTGTCATTTCAAACCCAGTCAATTAGATAGGCTATCTATCGAAAACAACTTTTTGTTTTGGGTGGTTCCTTATTTCCATTTTTTGAAATGCAGGGATGTAATTTAATAAAAATGGTGTGACATATCCTGTTTTGTTACCTTGCAAACGAAACCATCCTAAGAGGTGAAGATAATATCTGAGTGTATGTTATCATATATATCTTGACTGTGTATTGACTGAGAATAGCAAAAGATTGTATATGATGCAACTATAATAAAATTAGAGTTGTACAATATTAGTATTGTTAAGGAGTGAATTTAACTATAAGACTGTTAAAGTGGAATTAGAAATTGACATGTATTCGCAATAGTAGCCAAAGCAAATTCATACTATAGCCAGATAATAATAAAAAACCTCATTAAATCTTAGTTAAATTGGCCAGATAGTTCTCTAGGAATAGGCGACTTGCAGTTTTCTCTTCAGGGTTATGTGTCTTTCTCGAGATTGCATGTCACTTTTACTCCACAGTAATAGACTTTGCAGTCCGTCTTCTTTCTGTTTTCATTACTCTCTCCACTTATTCCTTTATTTCTGTTCCATATCTTTCCTGTTATTTGATTTCTTTTTTTTCTCACTGCCAACCCAAACTCTGGTAAATACATTCTTCATGATGACAGTACTAGTCTTGACCAGATAACATTCTTTTTTACACCTTTCAAATTGTTGATCTATAAACTTAATTTCCCAGCATTCCAGAAACTCAGATTAGCCTCATTCTCCTGCTGCTTTCTATTGATGTTTCAGAATTTATCAAAGTGCCTGTTTCACATGGTAGGCTGTATTTCTTAATGTTGCAGTTTTGCGTAGTTGGGTGCTGAGAGAGAGACCAGGGGCTGCAGAAAATGGCTGCTGGAATGCTCCGCCAGCTGAAAAGTATAAACACCAGGCAATTCAAGGCCAAAGTTGCTCTGATAGTGCCTCTGAGAATCACATATAGGAGAAAAAGACTTGGAAGTAGCAGCATTTTGCCACTAGAGAATGGAGTGCCAACATGTAAGCAGCTGCAGACACCAAAGGCCGGGAAGGGTGGGGAAGGAGGTGCCCCAGGTGTCTGAGAGAAAGATGCCCCTGCAGCCTGTAGAGAATACCCACGGAAAAGGCCAAGACCCCACCTGCAGCCCGTGGAGAGGCTCCAAGCTGGATGGAGCAGGTGGAGACATAGAGAAGATGCCATGGCTTACATTGGGATGAGCCCCTGCCAGCACAAGCGACCTACAGGGATGAGGAAGAGAGTTTTGTGCCAGAAACAGGTTTGCTGGGGGAGGCCTATAGCCCCGTGGAGGACTGGAACTGAGAGATACTGCGATTTATTGCTGCCTGCCATAGAAGAGATGAAGCCCAGTGGGAAAAGATTTATGTTGGAGAAAGTTCGTAGAGGACTGTCTCTCATGGGTGGGACCCTACAGTGCAGCAGAGGGAAGGTGTGTGGAATGAATGCCCCCACCCCAGCCGAGAAGGAAACAAACTTGCAAGGGACTGACCAAAGCCCCCATCTCCTAGTCCCTCCCCGTCACTGTGCTGCGATTGGGGTGGAGGGAAGAAGCAAGTGAAATCATGACTAGAGTGAAGTCTGCTAAGAAGGGAGTGAGGGGGGGAGGTAGAGGTGTTTTAAGATCTAGAAAAGGAAAACAGCTCGTGAAGAAGTAACCAAGAACCCCATTTTTTCCCAGTCCCTGCCCCCACTTGTACTGTGACCGGGGGGGGGGGGAAGAAGGGAGCAAAATCATGGCTAAAGGAAATTCTGCTTAGAATGGTGGGGTGGGGGAAGGTGTTACTGAGAACCCCAAATTTCTGACTAAAGTCTGCTAAGGAGGGAGTGGTGGGGGTAAAAGTGTTTTAAGATCTGGTTGCCTTTGTTTTAAGATACTTAGTTGCACTCCTGAGTCTGGGTTTTCACTGTTTCTCTTTAGCACAGTGTAATAAATTAGATAGGTTTCTCTTCTGCACTCTGTGTTGAGTCTGTTTTGCCCATGTCGTTAATGACAGGATGATTTCTCTGTCCTTATTTTGACTCTTAAGCCTCTTAATATATATTTTCTCCCTTGTCCAACTAAGAAGGGGAGTAATAGACTGATTTTGGTGGGCATCTGGCCTTCAGCCAGGGCTAAACTACCACACTTAATTACCATTATTTGCAACTTCTCTTCAATCACTTCCCTGAGGATTCTTTCCTTTGTTCTTCCATCTTCTGATGCTGGAGTTAATCTCACATACTTTTTTATTATAGGGATTATGTTATTAAATCTGATATATTATTTGGGTTCTGTTGTCCTTACATAAGTAAGCATCATCTGGAAACAGGGAATGATTACTGTTGGGACTAAAAATTCAGTATTTATCAAGTACCTGGTATCTTATTCTGATTTCTTCACAAGTAAGAATGTCCCCATAAACTTTCACATTTGCAATAAATTTTAAAATTATATACTAATAAATATAGAACTGTAGATTAATATCATTACTGATGTATAATATGTAAATGATATATTCATTAAACATCACAGTTAATGTCTGCAGACAGTAGAGTATTTCCTTGGGAGGGCAGGTGCTATGTAATGCAGATCCTTGCTACTAAGATGTCAAGAAAGAAACATGTCTCTAAGACTAGTCAGATCTATTAGCTTTTATGTTGACTTCACACAATTACCTAATAACCTAGATTTCATGCAATGTGTGGCTTTTTCTCTTCCTATTTTTGGTGTATAAATTCCATTTCTTGTTGTGTTTCTGAAATTGTTTGAATTCATACAATCCATAGGCATTCTGTTTTTATTAGCTATCTCCCTTTAATATTGCCTAGTTTTTTGCATATGGTGAAGAAACTAGTTTTGTATGCTCCTTCTATGTATTGCCTTCCATGTAAAACTTAGCCAAACGGTAGGTCTTATCTTCATCCTCTTCTTTATTGGACAAACATTAAAAAAAAACCAATGAGCAAAAGAACCCCAAACCTCTCAAACAAAAAACACACCTGCCTGTGTGCTATACGAGAAAAGAATGCAAACACAGAGATGGATGCAAAAGGTGCAGATGACCTGAATATTAGAAAACTTTTGAGGTCAGCTATGAGGAGGGCAACAAGGATGCTGAAGGGTCTGAAGGGGAAGACTTACGAGGAGACACTGAAGTCCCTTGATTTGTTCAGCCTGGAGAAAAAGAGGCTGACGGGAGACCTCATCGCAATCTATGGCTTCCTGACAAGGGGAACAAAGAGGCAGGCACTGATCTCTCTGTTGTGACCAGTGATAGAACCCAAGCTGTGACAGGGGAGGTTTAAGTTGGATATTAGGAAGAGGTTCTTTACTGAGAGGGTGGCTGTACACTGGAACACGCCTCCCAGAAAAGCTGTCACCAAGCTTGAACAAGTTCAAGAAGTGTCTGGACAATGCACTCAGTCACATGCTCTGACTTGACCCTTTGTGGAGCCAGGAGTTGGACTTGATGATCCTTATGGGTCTCTTCCAACTCAGGGGATTCTGTGATTCTTTGAAAGGGAATGCATTTAAGGGGTCTGACTGTCTTCCAATAAATTTACAATAGTATGTGGTTACATGCATGAGGAGTGAAGAGAGTATTGTGAGTTTTCTAAAAGAAAGTACTTCAGTGTATTTGAGTTTGCACTCTTTACTATGCCCATGGATGTGATGGGCATATCAGAATTCTGAGAGCTCTGACTCTCTTTTTAGGAGAAAAATTGGAAGAAACATGATTCCAGAAATTCTTACATATGCATCTTTACACATTTTAGATAATATGAATTACTTTCAGACATAAAAAGTAGGGATGCCATTAATAAAGTAGTACTATGATTAGCTGATAACTTCAGATGTCCACTGAATTTGCAGTGGTAATGTGTTTTTCTTTCTAAATCTACCTTTGGACTACAGTTGCTTGGTTTATCTGTGCAATTGATGATAAAAGAAAAATAAAATAAATTACTTTTACTAAGTGTAGGAGCACTAATTCATCTTTAGAAAAAAAGGGGAAAGGATAAATAGTGTTTTCCTTTGATTCACAGTAAAAAAGCAGATTTCACACTTCAAAGGTCTGTACAATACCTTTATGTTAATATCAGATTGCAAGATTTGAACAGATTACATTAGTAATGATGATATGAATGACTAATTTTCTACAGCAAGTAGCTAATCAGATTAATCTTCCTCAGTAAATTGTAGTTTTCGCACACAGGAAAAGTAACAGTACATATATCCATTTTAAGTAAGGTTTTAATTTGCAATTGATATCTAAATTAAAATTGTTTAAAAAATGTAATGAAACAGAGATTAAATATCAGTGCTATCTAGCTACTTGATAAGAATGTTGCATCAAAATTTGTGTTTTTCTGGGAAAGATTTATTGCCATGAATTCTTCTGAAGGGGATTCAATTGCTATTAAAGCAGTGTAGTTTGAGCACATCTTTTCTGGTGGGTTTTTTAACTTTTATTATGCTAAGGATGAATAAACATGACGACTTGGATGGCTTAGTCACCACTTAATTGTATAACAGGACAAGTCATAGATGTAAAGAGTGAATATTCTGCTATGGTTATCCAGCTTCATAAGATTTGACTCTTACGTTTCTCATGACAGTTAATTAAATTGCAAGACTTTCTGCACTTCTAGAAAGTATATGCTGAAAAGTATTTTACATGCCAAAAATGTTGACTACAATACGGTTGGAACAAAATAGAATGCACTATCACTACCTAATGAATATAGCTTTTGAAACATTAAGAGGAACAGTATTTATTAGGGTTCAACCCAATATCTGTATATATGGGCAGACCGAAGGTATGCTTAGTACAGCTCATAAGGCTTTTTCTGTCTTATTAATAAATGCTTTGCCACTCACTAGAGATGGAGCCTTATGTAATAGGGCTTCTAACATAAGTGCTTAAAATTAAATATAAATTGGTCTGGATACTATTCTATTTTTAAGTAAACACAAAACCTGGTGCTAAATTAACAATTATGCTTATATTTCAGGAATGTTATTTTTCCCTATAACTCACTCATATCTTCCCCAATTTCCAGTAGCATTGTGATATTTTACTCTGTGATACATTTTGCTCACTTGCAATAGTTCTAAGACACCTGTAAATTGTGTATCCATTAAAGAAGAAAAAAAATCTTGCAAGTTCTTAAATCCTGTTTGCAGCCTAAAAATAAGTTCTCTTCTAACTCATATTTTTCTTTAGCTTCTATCTTTTGTCCTCTGCTTGTCTTTCTTCTTCACAAATTCCTGTAGAAGCAGACACATAAGCATAGTTGTGCTCAATACCACTGGCTTCCTTTTAGCTAATTTTGGACAGTTAGTAACATTCTTGTGTTCAGTGATTTCATGCCAGAACAATATACATGTTTACAGTACAAATCTACAAGTTTGAAATAATGTATTTTGCTGCTGACAAAATACATGGGAATTTAATTTTAGCATGTGGCAGTAGCAGACTAGTAAAGAACTTGGCTTTTTTCTTTCTTTTCTTCATTGTTTGATGGTTGGGGTTTTTTGAGGAGTGGCTGTTTTGCTTTGATTTGGTTTGTTTGCTGATGCATTGCAAAAAAAACCTTGAAGAAATTTATAGATGGAACCATACATTTTGGAAATGTATGTTAAGGATTGCTATTATGTGGGAACAGAGATGAAGGGTTACTTTGACTTTAACTCACTTGATTACTAGAATGTAAGTGCTATTTAGAAGTACTTTTATAAATTTTTAAACTTAATAGAATTAATTATGATGTCTTATGTATTATAGTTACTTTAGAGCTTCAGACGAAACGCAACCCAACAATTAACATGGCCAACCCTAAATCTAAGTGTTTGACTTTCTTTGCTTTTTTATTGATTGTGTTTTTCCTGCTCGTCAACAATGTGATGCGTTAGTCACACCTTGCTGTAATGTTTATACGGGTAAGATGTTGAAGAGATTATTATTAGTATCTGAGACTCAGGGATTGCGTCGTTGTTGCTTTTATCCTAATGTAGGTCTAGCTTAGGCAGTAATGCACTTATCTGTGTCTTTAAAATAAGACTTCTGAGTTTTGCTGCATTCAAAACAAGCTTTTTCAACTAATAGTTGATATGGTTTTAGACAACTTGATTTATGGGGTCATCAGATCATACAGTGAAATGGAGCTTCCAAACCATATAGATTTAAGTACAGTTTCTATGTGTAAAATTGTAAAATCTCTGGAGGGTAGATGTCAGAGAGAAGTGGAGTAACCCTTAATTATTTCTAACATGTAGGTGTTATGTGTAAATGTCAGAAGAGTACTAAGTTTTTTTCTATTTGTTATTTCTGAATGCCACTGAAGAAGACTAATGTGCTTTCCTTTTGTGTTGAAAATATTTTATGTGAGAAGATTCACTGTAAATAAATTCAACAAACCTTCAAAAATCAATTGTGGTTTGCAGGAGTATGGTACTTTTGTTTAAAAGCAATGCATGGCAAATATCTCTTCTATGGAATTTAAAACAATCTTTTCAGGTGGCAGAATTGCCAAATATCAAATCTGAATAAAGAAAGAGAACATTTTAGTTTGAGTAGTGCGAACAATGCTTAATACAACCTATGTTAATGCAAGAAGGTTTATTTTCCTTCAGAAATAGTTATTAAACTTTAGGGGATTTACAGCCGCTATAGTAATCCTTGAAGCCACTGTGCTGGACAAAATACACACAAGCTCAACAGATCATAAAAGGAGTGAAAATCACATGAAGAATTTCATGTTTTAGGAAAGAGTGCTTCAACTGTAAAAGTTCAAGGCTTTTTCCCTAGTAAGCAAGTCCATACATAGCAGAACTTTACACAACTTGCTATAATAATTAATTCAGTGACAGCACTGTGGAGGAGGTTTAAAAGAGCACTGTTACACAAAATAAGTATGGAAAGGCATCCACGCATGTATCAGCAACAAAACTTTCAGTTGAGCTCTCTGGAAAAGCACGGGACACCCCATGGAATCTGCTCATGGTAACTAAGTCTGGTTTTCCTCTCAGTATGTTCTGCCATTTATTGCAACCAGCAATTCAGGATATTCATGTATCTGGTGTTGCCTTGAGGGATCTCTTCTTTCTAAAGTGAGTGTTTAGTTTTTATTCTTCAGTAAGCTACACACAGGAAACATGCTATTTTTAATGCCTCATTTTAGAGCAATTCCTGATTAATGGTTCTGAATAGTTCCATGTTTTAGCAGGGCAAAGTAGTATGAATTTCGGATTGGCAACTTGAATGACAAATTGGGAGTGGGGCTGTTGTATATTTAGCTATGAATAATGTGTTATATCAATGTATTATTAGATAAAATAATAAACAGACAAAATTCAGTAATTTGATTTGGATCCAGTTCCTCTGATGTCCGGTTGCTGTTCCTTTAAATAAAATCAGTCTGACAGGAGTCATAATGAAAAAGTTGAGATACTACAAAATTTAAACAGGTATGGTACCAATATTTACATCTTTTACTACACGTTATAAGCTAATGAAGATATTACCGTTTTCCAGGATTAGCTGTGAGATACCTATATAAGAAATAAATGTAAAAATTGTTTACTGTAGAAGTCTAAAGTAGTTTCCATTGAAGACAATGGGTTTTTTAAAATGATAATTTAATGATTATATCAGAGCTGTAAGAAAATATAAAAAATAACATCCCATTGTAAATACTTGCTATTATGGTAATATTTTTTCCTCTTTGAGGGAAATCTTGTCTTCATTGCATTTGCACAGTTAAAAGTAATTCCTTCAAACTTTCAAAAAGCACACACAGCTTGCTTTGTTATTCTGAGCAGATTTTTTAATTTAGTACAACTGAGCTACTACTACAACAGCAAAGTTATAATGAAATAGATCTAGATTTCCTTAGTACCTTCAACAGTTATAGAAGTCACTCATTTTAAATATACAGTTTGGTCCGTAGCACAAGCCTGGAAGACCTATGTTAAGCCTCAAAGTTCCAGTGTTCACAATTCTTGATTACATATCTATGATTTACAGCAAAACACTGATTGTTAGCATGGAAAACCTCATCCTCTTTCCCTAATAGTTAGGATTTTAATTGTGGGAAGTGTCAAATCATGGCTTATTATTTTTTTTTTCGGTCTAACAAGCCTGTGGGTTTAATACAAATTCCTGAAGCACATATCCAATGAAGAGCTTTTATGTTGAGTGATTTTCAGTGGGATAGGTCTGTGCCATTGCCACAAGCTTTCCCATTGACTGGAAACTGAAAAAAAGGAGAGTTAAGTTATGCTTAGTGGTTCCATAGTGTGACTTTGCCTGCTAAGACACCTGTCTGGATTTTTGGTGATGTAATGCTTCATCCAGAAGCAAAGCACAGAGATCTCAGCAGGAGAATGTAGCTGTGGTGCAGAGCCAGAAAGCTAGCAGCAAAGTAGCTTCAGTGGCTTGAACACAACACTAAGCCTGCTCTTAGACACTTTGCAGCTGTGCAAAAGCCAAGTAGCTTGGAACAGAACAATGTGTGACTGCTTCCCTTGCCTACCTCAGTATTACAGAGCAAAGAATGTGGCTGAGTCACGGGATGGTCCACAGATTGGAAATGGAAACTGTTTTATTAAAGCACTATATGTCATTCTTCTGAATAAATCCTGATATCTGTGCAACAGAGAGCACAATTTTACAGATTTTGAGATTCAAAATACTTAGCATTAATGTTAACTATGCAGAAAAGAAGGAACATATCTAACAAGTATAGTTAAATTATCAGCACTAAATATTAAACTGCAGCATTATGTTTCCTTGTGAATCTCCATCCACAAATCAATTTGACTTCTTATTCAGAAATACTAATGTAAACTAGAAGGTCAACACCCACAGAATGCCTGCGGACTTTGTATTCTTGACCTAGAATAATTTTGCATTTTTATAAACTAGTTGATTGCTTTTATTACTCCCCCCACATCCCTCCCCCATATAATCTTGTGATACCAAATTACTGAATTCTGCTGACATATCAACCAGAAGGTATAGTGTGCACTGTTTCAAATAAAAAAATTAGGTTTTTTTTCAGAAAAAAACCCTCAAAGCCTAAGGCCTCTTTGACTTCTAGAAGGGAGCCATGCAAAAGTTCTGAAACGAAATGGCAAAGTCTTGTAAGCCGGAGAGTAAGGCACGTGTTGTTTGCTTCCATCTGCCTGTTTTGTCCCTAAAGTGAAACTTCTTAGCCATGCAGTCCTCAGCATGTCAGAAGACAGAAACCAGGGATTTTTTTGTATGTTTACTGTGCCTGTAGGTCTCCTTTGGCAAGTTCTTCTCGCATGACATATCATTGCAGATATGTGTTTCTGGCTGGATAACAGAAATCTGAATGATGAACAGAATAAAAAAGATGGAGCAATCTCTTCAGTCTTCACTTTTAGTCCACATAGAGGAACATTGTTCTCTGAGGAGCAAGCAATTCTTTTGCAAGTTGTAAAAGACAGGTTTTTGTCACCAGAGTTAGGCCAGCTCTCACCCTTAGGCAAAAGGAACCATATTCCTACTTCTTTTTTTTTCCTTCCCTGAAAGAGGTTTTAAACCGTTGGCCTAATGGGAGCTGTTGATGCTTAAAATTAATTCTGATCCCTGCATGATGTTAGGTAGTGCTGACACGAGAGTCGTGGCCATTGGTTTTATTCTAGCCTTTTTTGATCTATATGTGGAAAGCAGAACCAGTAGTTTTTATACTCTGGTTTATACTCTGGTCAGCAGTTTATACTCCGGTAAAGCAAATCTGGTCTGTCTGCACAACATGGTAAAATATGAAGGAAGACAGAGCTCACAAGTGAAGGTCAAAGGATGTATGATCATTTACAAAAACTATTTTTGAATTCTTTCCTCTAAAGGTTTGGGCCACAATTGCTTGTCAAATGATTGTAAGACAACATGGTCTTAATAGCCTTACCCAGATAGCCACAGGTAAAATCTGCATTTCAGGCTTAGTGTGTTTGGGTGGAACTCTGAAAGATTTGCTCCTTCTTTATTCGCTGCTGCATCTTTAAGTGTTTTGCTATAATGGCTGAGCAGGGAAGAGGGGGAAGCCTGAAAATATGTGCTAGAGTTTCAAATTATTTTAGGAACTATTAATTGTTACAATATATTATTCATAGGCCATTTCTTCTTTTCTTCAACATAATGTACTGGTGTCTCATTGGTTTACAACAGTCTTTCCTTGGAAAAAAAAAACTAGCATAAAAAATATGTCACTTTTTTAAAAAACCTAAAGCTTTCATGTTTTTCTGCTGTAAAGTGTATCTTGAGATCCACACAGAAGAGTGTAAATTCTTATATTAATGATGCAAAGTCAAAGATAAGAAAAAAACACATTTTAAAAATATTTATTTTATACCACTGGTTTTCCATGTTGTCTTACTCATTGCAGTGTTTAATTTTCTTTTTTTCTGCTAAACAAAAAAACTGTTACTTAACTCTTCTTTGCAATGTTTCTTCTGTGTTATTTTATTTATCTGCCTCACTGGAGCCATATAACCATTCTCTCTTGCATCCTTCATAAAACTAGCGTTTTTCTGGGGCAACCACTTACAGCTGATAAATTAGTAAATATATGCTGATACCATGAAAGGGATGCATCTTTTTTATTATTCTTACTATTACTTATTTGTTACCGTTAATTTATTTATTACCTTTTAATGAAAGGAAAAGAGTTTCCTTCTGAGCCAGAAGAGTAGTAACAACAGGAACTGCAGCTGGATTTTATGCTAGAGGAGAAGGAAGAATATGTTAAATTTAGCATTGAATATCTATGACTAGAAAACCACGTATAAAATTTTCTCCAATTTTATTTCCTTATAAGGTATAACCTTCAGATGCTTTATAGATAATTAGAGACATACTTTGGAGTATAGGTAACACTTTAAAACACTTCAAATTTTTCTACAAGCAGAGTGGTACTTGTCTGTGAACCATTCCAGAATAATTTTCAGTGACTTCACATGTAATCTTATTAATCTAATCTTTGTTAATAGCTTTCAAGTCCTACTGATTTATATCTATAATTAATTGCTTTCAGTATTTGAGGTATTAATGGTAGATTATTTCCTGTCAAGATATGACATTGAAATATAGTATCTTAAAAACTTTATATGCAAACTACCTATTAGTATAAAAATTAAAGGGGTTTTTGTGTGCATTTTATTTTTAACTGTGAAATTTGAAGTTGAACTAACACTTGAGACCAAATGAATGAGAATGATTATCTGTCTGGAATTCTACAAAGCATATGACACTGTCCCATATGACATCCTTCTCCCCAAAATTGAAGGGACATAAATTCAATAGAGGGACTACTTGGTGGACAGAATTGGCTGTATGATCACACTCAAAAGAGTCACAGTCAATGGCTTGATGTCCAAGTGGAGACCAGTGACAAGTGAGGTTCTTCAGGGGTTGGTACTGGCAGCAGCATCATTTAACAGTTTTGCTGGAGACATGAACAGTGGGATTGAGTGGACTCGCAGCAAGTTTGATGATCACACTGAGCTGTGTGGTGGAGTTGACATGTCCAAGGGAAGGGTTACCCTGCAAAGGGACCTTTGACAGCCTTGACATCTGGGTCTGTGCAAACTGCATGAAGTTCAACAAGGCCAAATGAAGATCCTGCATGTGGATCAGCCAAGCACAGCTCCAGGCTGGATGGAGAAGAGCCCTGAAAAGGACTCAGAGGTCTTTGTTGATGAACATGAGCCAGCAATACGTCCTTCCATCCCAGAAATTCAACCGTGTCCTGGGCTGCATCAAAACAAACATGACCAGCAGGCCAAGTAGAGGTGATTCTGCCCCGCTATGATTCTGTGATTCTATGGTATGATGCAAGTTCTAAGTAGTGTGATCTTTTAGGGAGGACTGTACAACAATGGCTTGTGTTCCTTTTGTCCTTTCAGAAGGGCAGAAGTACAGGCTTAATAAGCAAAGGATAGCACCTTTGAAGATAGAAGGGTATAGATGGGAATTTTGTCGTTATCTACTTGTGAGTTTACATCTCAGCTTACTGCATATCAGCATCATTGTCTTGGATTCTGGCTATACTTGAGTGGAAAAAGATGCCTCCATCTTTCTGAATATGATTCAGGGAGGGAAGCTAAATTAGGTTCTTCATTTAGGGAGTTCAGATGTTTGCCTTCCAGAGCCAGATGCTCTGTCTCCTCCTTCCCCTCCTGTTAAAATGTGTCCTGATACCTGTCCAGTCAAGAATGACAAGGAGTTAGGTTCTGGTTGCATATCACTGACTGTGACAGACCCATACTGTCCCTTGCAAGTGCTTGTGGGTCTGCCACCTCCAGTATCATCTGAGGGGCTTGCCAGAGTAGGGGGTTTGTGCAGATAGGCTTGCCTATACCAACATCCCACTTTCCTGGGACTTCTAAAGGCTCTCACAGTATGTGGTCACATAGACAACCTCATTCTTAATCTATTCTACAATATCACTTGAAAGTACTTGTAGAATGCTCATCTACAGGGTTATACCCATAAACGGCATTTGTACAGATTTAGGTACATACATTTTGGTCTATAAACTCACAGTGCAAAGGCAGCAAAATGCCCTCTAATGGGGTTTCGAACCATACTGCATTAGGCAAACCTGGCAGCCCTGATAAAAATTACTGATTTCGTTTCACAAAGCCTCTTTTAGACCTAAAGAAAGACAAGGTCTGGCATCTTTATAAAAACGTGGCCCTTCCTGTAGCTGTCCCTCTTACTTGCACTCTGCAGAGTTGAGTTGCTGCCAAAGCTCAGTGTTTGTGCTGAAATCGTGAGAGGGATAAGGAATCTCAGGCCTATAGGTGTTTGCAAGTTAAAGTGATTTAAATTGACTAAACCAATTTAAGTTAAGCTCATGGAAGTTCCTTTACAAATGTTTAACATTGTAGTGCAGCTCGCTTTCATTTAGCCTCTGTCAGTAGGGAATTTATTAGTGTAGACTGAATTCCTCTTAGTATTTTTAGCACTGCAAAGTTCAACTTTTAGACAAATTATTAAAATGGACTTCTGCAGAAATCATCTTTTTAAAATAGTGGAAAAATATCCATTCCCATGTCAGATGAATGATCCAAGGACGTGCACCTTCTTATAGTAGCAATTCCAGTGAAAAAAAACCATTAGCTACGTATAAATCCAGATTCTACCTACAGGGCATGTTAACCATGGAGGTATGAATGCATACAGTTAAAAACTAACAAGACAAAGACACATCTGAGATGGGACCTTTTTTAGACCACTTGAAAAGTAAATCTTTCTGCTTAAAATAAAGGTTAATTTATGGTTATTTTTCCCAACCATGCATTTCAACTTAAGATGTGCCAAGAAACAATCTTTCTTGATTTTATCATTTGTAACACATGTATGAAGTTCTGGAGTTAATGCATAAGTATTAGCTGAAAGGCTAATAGTCAAGAATTTGTGCACAAAACCAACTCTGCAAGCACACATGATAAATGTTCTCCTGTCAGACTCTCCCTACAGCCCATCTGGTGGGCTAGTGTGCTGCATGCCCATGTATCAACATGGTGGTTGCCCTGTGTTTAATTCCAAGGAGATGGGGCTTTAGACGAGTAATTCTTCAAATGTGTAGACCATTGATTTCATCAAACTTTGAGTCACTCATGTGACTGAAACTTAATGGCCAGCCCCAGACTGTTGACAGGTGTTGACTGAATTATGCATCAACTTTTGTATAAGGGGGGAGCTATTATTATTATTACATGGCTGACAAATAATTATTTGGATGCTCAGCTTTTCAACTTCAACATCGTATTTCATTCCTCTCCTAGTCAATTTCTTTGTTACTTTTCATATGTTGAACAGCCTGTTGCCCCTATATGTATTCTAAGAAGGAAATAATGGTTTGAGAAGAAATGTAGTGGGGAAGCAAATGTAGTTCTGAGGTAGATGTGGCATATTGAAAGGCATGGACTCCAATTATGGTGGATTGAAGACAACTTTAGTAACAACTGAGCAAACTTTTAAACCCTCTTGATGGCTGACGCAGCAGCCTCAAGTCAGGTTTCAAGACTTTTCATGCATACTAGAATGGCAACATTCTTACACAAAAGGTTGTCCCACCCTGGTGTGCAGGCCCCTTTCCATCTGCACTTTCCTTAACATGACAAAGCACACCATGCCACCTCCTTGCTAAACGATGCACAAATTTACATCTCTACAGAACCCTCTTTCCTGCTTTTTCTCTTGCTTCTGCAGCTTCTCTCCAACAAGTGTAACTGTCTCTTCCAGGCCCGCTTTTCCATTTCCCACAGGTACAAGGTAGGTAGAAAAGCTGAGTGTGGGTAAAACCATTTTTAATGAGAAAGAAACAGGAGAATGATAAATTTCAAACTTACATTCCAAAAAAGAGAAAACAAGATTTCTGAGGAATAGTATGAAAGTAGTACTTTCAGCTTTGTTTACTCAATTTTACGTGATATTAGAATGAATAATAAGTGATCAAAAAGCTTATACAATTACAAGGAATAATAAATAATTTGTCTTCAAAATATTTTTAAACTGCTGCCCTCTTTCTATTCTGAATTCCTTAGTCTTCAGTAAATAATCTTAAGTATGGGATGCAGGGGGAAATGGCTATCTCCTGTTCAGTGGTCTGTGGAAACAGGACAAGGGGCAATGGCTGCAAGTTAGACTATAGGAAGTTCCGCACCAACATGCAGGAGAACTTTTACACAGTAAAGGTGACAGAGCACTGGGACAGGCTGCCCAGGGAGGTTATGGAGTTCACATCTCTGGAGATATTCAAGACCCATCTGGACACCTATCTGTGCAATATGAGCTAGGGAGCCTGCTTTGGCAGGGGGTTGGACCGGATGATCTCTCAAGGTCCCTTACAACTCCTATGATTCTTTGATTCTGCAATTCCGTGATTCTAATGATTATATCAGAATAATTTCACTGATCATTTTTGTCACATGTTTCATTTCAATTATACATGTCCATTCTTATTTATAGTAATGGATTTTAATTTCATTTTTCTCATTATCACGGAATGTTTGGTTTTGTCACTATAATAATATCCTTGACTTTGTGATCCAGCTTCTAGGTGCTTTATGCCACATGTATTTAGTTATGAATGACAGGATCCTCTCGTAGCAATTCCTATGAGAATTTTTTTCCTTTTCCCATGCTTTTTTATTTGCCTTCCTTATAAATATTTTCCTTATTTATCTCCTCCCATCCTACTTTTTGTGTGTCCCCTTCCCTTCTGATCTGCTGATCTGCTCTCATTGTCTAAATTTTTCACTAGAGAAAAACTAGAAAAGCACTCACCAATTATGACAATGGCAGTTTCTATTTTCTCTTTGTCCTTTGAGTTCCTAAAATTCTGTCTGTAGTGTTTGACCACAATGTAGTATAGAGCTGACAGTTTTAGTAGAGTATCTATTAAATAGTCAAGATCTTGTTTGTACTAGTTTTTGGTCATTGGCTGGGAACACACTGAAGCACAAGGTTTGAATATTGCATGCTACCTGGTGACAGTCACATTATGACATTTTCACGTCACCCTGAAAATATGTATAAACTAGCTGAAAGTTTTATTCCTTGACAGTCTGTTTATAAAAGAACTGAGTGTAAGAAACTCAGAACTGTGTGCTGTCATGAACCCTGAGTTAGAGTAACAGTGGCACCAGAGAATAGGAGAAAAATAAATGAAATGGGGACATTACAGTGCTGACTTCACAGATGGAATTTCTGGCTATGCCTGTTGAACATTTTTTCCCCACACACAAACTGAATTTAATGGTATGTGTCACAGTTTTGTGTAGCTGTGCTGCCAAGATGGCTTCTGCAAGAAGAAGCTAGAAGTTCTCTGCAGCCCCAGAAAGTAAACATCGGCCAATTCAAGGTCAAAGTTGCTGCTGACCAGGGCTGAGCCAATTGATGATGGTCACAGCACCTCTGTGAATCACATACAGGAGGAAAAAAACTGCAGGCAGATGCATTTTGCCACCAGAGAAGGGAGTGAAAAGATCTAACAAGCTGTGTGGACCCCAAGGCCAGGCCCAAAGGAGACGGGGGGTGGGGAGTATGATGAAGAATGAGGCACTCTGGGTGTCAGAGAGAGATTCCCCTGCAGCCTGTGGAGAAGACCATGGTGGAGTGGGTGTCCCCTTGCAGCCCATGGATAAGGATGGGGAGCAGAGACATCTATGGCCTGTGAAAAGATTGACCCATGCCACAGCAGGTTTGCCAGGGGACTTGTGACTCTGTGGGGGACCAGGCTGGATAAGTCTGGGCACGAAGGTCAGTACCCCATGGAAGGGAGCCCTGCTGAGGCCCGTGGTGAGGAGATGACTTAATAGAGAGGACTCACACTGGAGGAGTTCGTGGAGGACTGTCTGCCATGGGTGCCGCCGGGGAAGGGTGTGTGTGTGGAATGCCACCCTCTCCCTCTCTCCCCAGATGGAAGACAACTCAGGAGGAACGGACTGAAAACCCCCATTCCCAGCCCCTCCCCGCACCATGATGGTGGGGAAGAAGGGAGCAAAGGGAGGGGTGAGGGGAAGTAGAAGTGTTAAGATCTGGGGAAGGAAAGCAGCTTGTGAGGAACTACCAGAACCCCACTCCCCATTCCCTGCCCCTTCCTGTGGCATATTGGGGGGGGCAAGAAGGGAGTAAAATCATGAATGAAGTTTAAGTCTGCTAAGAAGGAAGGGGTGGGGGAAAAGGTGCTTGAAGACCTGGCTGTGCTTCTCATTACCCGACTCTGGTTCACTGGGTGTGTAGTTGTAGTAGTAATAAATGACTTTTCTTTCTTTTATTCTGAGTTGAGTCTGTTTTACTCATTGCACTAATTGGAGAGTGATCCCTCAGTCCTTATCTTGAGTCCTAAGCCTCCCGATACATATTTTCTCCCATTTTTGGCTAAAAAGGGGAGTGAGTGAGCAGCTTTGGTGGGCATTTGGCCTCTAGCCAGGGCCAAACCACCACAGTATGTCTCTGAACATGAGCTGCGGAGAGCTGTGACAGGGTGTAATCTCAATCCCTGAAAGGTGTCTGCTTGTCATTGATACCATAGTCGTTCTATTCAGACCTCTGATGTTTTACCAGCAGAAATGTATTCGAATATCTGGCTGTTGCCCACATGCTGGAGAGTTTGAGTTCTTCTAGCTAATGCAGTGTTGCAGCCTTCTTGTCATCTGATTATGAATTAGCTGCCACATGTTTGTCCTTGGGAGGCTTTTAAAAAGAAAACCTTGGGTTTTTTCCTCTTTACAAAGCAGTCAATAAACAGGGCAAAAAAAGCCACCAAGAGTTTTTAAATCAACTTTAGTGCCTCTGACCAAGAGTTTTGTGGTGGTCTTCAGGAGGACAAATCTAAGAGAGAAGGGTGTTTTTCTCCCTGACATCCATAAAAGCTTTGATAATTTCAAGAGTAGATAGATACAGCACTTTTCAATTAGTACATGAAAAGCTGTCCTTTGAGGAAAGCACAAATGTTCCTACCTATCTTTTTATTTTAGTGTTAAGCTAAATACAGTTTTTGAGGTAGATCAGGTTTTTTTTATTGCTGAGTATTGGGTTTGAGCAGAGTAGAAAACTCCTGAAAGTCCTCCAGAAAGAATATGGTATACTTCCAGATACTGATAGTCTTATTCAGATCGTGTACCAATCATTCAAAGGTTTGGGTTTTTTGTTTGTTTTGATGTTTGGGAGTTTTTAAATTATTGTTGATACTATTCAAAATTCAGAAGTTTTTATAAAATTGTATCTGTATCAATTTAAATACTTCTGAATATATATTATCATTTGATGAATCTTCAGACGTTTTTGCAAAGCATCATGTTGAAACTGAGGTCATGGTTTAAAACTTCTGATTTGTTCCTGCTGGTATGAGTACACAGATTTTTGATGGCTGAATTTAACATATAGGTCTAAATTCTTCAGGGATATTTAGACACACAGAAACATAACTAAGTGAGTGTCATCTGGCCTCAGCTGATTCAGTTTACTGAAGCCTCCATAAGTCTACTTAGACCACCCCGTATATAATTTGAAGAACATAGAATTATGGACTTAGATTTTCACAGGTATGACACTCCAAAATATCCTCATTAATGACATCCTATATTTTTTTTCTACTGTATGCATAGATAAAAACCCTGTTTCCAATGTGTGAGCAAAACAACATTGCTGCAGATTAAATCCTGATCTTCATACTCTTTCCCTGGAGGCCCAGTGGACATGAGGAAATGTCCATAACTATATCCTTGGTAGTGATTTTTTGAATACTTGAAGGTTTCTAGGTTACTTCTGCTCACTCTTGTCTGTAGTTTTTTCTCTTTTCTCCAGCTAGATCATGTTTTCAGCATGAATAGTTTTGTGCTTTTGTCAACCTCTGTAGATTGTTGATCTCTTCATTAAAAATTATGCTCAAAACTGAAGACAATATATAAGGTAAGGTGTCACCATACAGAATATATTTCAGATTTGTTTTTTTAGATCTTTTGATTTAAACATGTGTGGCAGCACAACATGGGACCTATCTTTTGAAAGCCATATCTGTGAAAACAAGGACTAAGATGTTGTTTTCACATATATGGATTAGCTAAATTAAAAGCATATTAACTTTTCTTTTGTCCTTTTCTTAAATAAGCAACAGGAAATCTATCTATATATTGGTAGTTCTTCAGTGAAAGACCATTATCACCTATATTCACTACTATTAGCCTCTGTAGAAGACCTTCTTAACATCAACTCTTGGAAGAATCAGGTTTGTACAGACCTCACAAGGTCACTTCATTCATACTTGCAGGATGAATTCCTATGTCATTCCAGAGAAATTTTTGCTTATTTTCGGAATAACATCCCATAACCTCATTAGAAAGTCTATTTCAATATTAACTAAGGTTCCTATTACTATCTCTTTTTTCCACCTTCCTGTATCATGCTACTGTTTAATATTAATACTTTAGTCCAGTCCACTATGGTGACAAGGAACATCTCTTTACATCAAACAGCATGTTTCTCCATAGTCATTTTAAAGAGGTGAAAAATTCTTAAATTTAAGGATTGTGTCTCAGCTAAGGTCTCTTATGGTGCTTTCTGTAGAAATTAATTTTCTACTCTTTCTCATTTAGGGTCTTGAAAAATTTGTAGGAAAACAAAATTATCAGAGCTTGTAGATGATTGCATCTGGATCTCCACTCTGCTTACTGCTGCTTTCTTTCCTTTCTATTTTGTGAAAAGGTTAGACATTGAGTTTTAGTAAGGAAAACCATTTACATCAACTACAGCATCTTGAGAAGAAAGGTGAAATCTGATTTTTGGTCCTAATTGCTCTCTGCCTTACGCCCATCTTAACAGATGGACACACACAAAAACCACGTGCCCTTGTTCTTGATATCTTCATATACTTTATAATCATATTAGCTCCAGGCTCCATGAAGGTATCCTGTACTGGAAAGTAGTGCATGGTTCTAAGGTGGTTTGTTGTTAGAGTTTTTTTGTTTGCTTGCTTTTAAAATCTTTTGATGGCCATTATGCAACATTAGTTTCATTAGGTCTAGAGCATTAAATGCATATAACCATTACATGAGTTTTGTTTTCTACTGTTTTGGAGGTGTTCAAATACTGCTGAATGTTGACTGAGTGGATAGGTTTTATAGAAGAACTAAGTAGGTTTTCATGTGTCACTTTGTGTCATTGAATTCGGTCCGAAAAATGCTCTATACATTGGCATATTTTCAAGGTGAGAACGCCACATTCAAAAAGCATATTGAAAAATATATAGACTGAACAAAGCAGTTAACATTTTTTTTCAAATTTAGATTAAATGTACTCCTTTGTTACATTATCATTCATCCACTAAGCATATTGTATCAGTCAGGACCTCAGTGGGTTGTTCTTTGTTTTAGTTAAATGGAAGGAATTTAAATCTTTGTTCTGATATAGTTACTAGTAAACCTAGGATATATTCAGAATGAGTTTTGTGTCCAGAATTCTAGATATAGGATTGTTTTCATCTTACTGGCTCAGTTTTTTAGTGATATGTTTCCTGGCACCTTTTTCCACACAAAATTGGAAGATTAGGTCATGAAAAGTCCTTGTGATGCAATATATTGTGTCTGGAATGTAGAAAGTTTTCATGCCAAAACAGCTTTTGTACGTTATTACTGTGGTGATTGCCCTTGTAAAACCTGAAGCTGCATGTTAAGCATTTGACCCAGTGTGGTGTGCTTTCTCAGGGTGGTGGGCTATGAATCAAATTCCCACCTCAGCGATCCCTCATTTCCATTGCCTCAGTGGCTGGTGGGAGAAATGATCAAGACAGGTAGATCACTTACCAATTGCTATCATGGGCACAGCAGACTCAGCTTGGGGAAAATTAATTTAAGTTATTGCCATATAAAATGTGATGGTCTTCACCTCCTTCTATGACCATGATATTCTCTCACTGCATCTCTTTTTGTTCTATCTTCCTCCCTCTGACCAATGTTATTTGCCTTTTCCTAAATATGCCTTCACAGAGGCACCACTAACATGGTTGATGGCTGAGCTGTGTCCCACAGTGGGTCTGTTGGAGATACTTGTCACTTGCTTTAAATGACCATGATGGCCACATGACACTGCACAGCTGTCTCTCACCAAAACCAGGACACAGACACAGTGTCATTAAGTATGCTGTGCTATGTAAAATCCCAGCTTTGCAGGAGTGAGAGAATACCTTTCTGTACAACCTAACCCTTTGCTATAGTACTCCAAGCTTAAATCCTACCTCTTCAGTGTAAATAACATTTTAGTTTTTTACCTGGTGAAATTCGAAGGACATAAATAACTGGCTCGCTACTGGCCTGAGCATGTAGAAGTGATAGTATTTTCCCCCTATGAGTTTACGGTGGAAAGAAGGCTGCACACTAGTTAGAATTTCCTTTTAGTTTTTTCTTTACAGCACTATATAAATTTTTGCAGCTTTTGTGTGAGGAAAAAGGAAAACACTTTTTGATTATGAAGGTATGCTTTCTTCTGTGCTTAAAAACTGAGCAGTAATAAACTCTTGTTTTTCCTCAACATACAGGTTATAAATTGATCAGAAGTGTTTCATGTTTTCTTCACAGAAATCTGTTTGTAGTTGTCTGCATGCTACTAACAGTGGAATGGGTATTATTAGAACTTTCTCCACTAATATAATTGCAAATAATCCTCCTATGGTGCGTTACTATCTGTAAGGCACTCCATTACCTGTTTTTAAAGACTGTTTTAAAGTCTTTTTAATAGCTTAAGCTGTTTGGTCTTAATAAGTGGAATCTGATTTATGGAGTTCTCTATTCTCAATGTGTTGGGCCTCTACTTTGTCCTGAAAGTCCTTGGCCTCTTCTGGAAGGCAGAGCACTACCTTATTTTTTCTCTTGTTTGTTATTTTAGTTGAAACTTCCATATCGTGACTGGTTTTTGGCTGAGAAGCCTGTACAGAGCACACTGAAATAGGCAGTGCTTGTATCTCCAGCATGTATTGTTAGAGCCTGTTGTCATCCACTGCCAGGATCTGCAGACACAGCAGCTGCTGGTCATTCCTGCAGAACTGCTGCCAAGATGAATGAAATAGTGAGGGAAGAGAGCTATGAGTGGCAGATGCTTGAAAAAGCAGAGTAACCATGGGATTACGGGTGCTTAACTAAGCAGATCTTATCGTGTTACATACAGATGGCAGATGTATTTAATGTCATGGATATATAGTGCATAGGGTGGGTGGATGTTAACATGCTCTTTAAGCCACTTGAGTGATCCATGCGAATTTCTGTGCCTTGCGCTGAAACCAACAACTTTGTACCTGAGCGCAGAGAAATGAAAAGCATCTGTCTAAAAGAGAATGATGTGTATTTTTTTCCCCTTTGAGAGCTTAATCTCTGATGCCTAATGATGCTACCATAAAATCAGCAGCTTTTTGTCTATGCTTTCTTACCGCATTAGCTATATTGTTATAGTCAAACACTTTAAGCAGACTTGGATTGTGTGGTAAGGTGAAAAGTTTAGGAAGATGAAAATGTTAGGATATAACCTAGCCTTTTAGAGTCTTAAATCTACCCAACAGAGAAAAGCATCCAATTATATAGAAATTTGATTCCCTTGAAACAAATCTGGATTAAACAGTCAAACTAATGACTGGTTTTTAATGGGACTGGAAAGTAATCAGTGAAGACAAGTAAAACAAGCATTGGGGGAAAAAAACAGCATTCATTTTTTGGTTGCATGAGAAAAAGAAATAAAATATATTTAAATGTGTGTTAGACTACATTTATTTTTTGTGCTTGTTGTATACTGAAACCACCGGAAGTTAAATCTAGAGGAGATCCGTTATCTTAATTTTTAAACCCAAGGAGATTTATTTACAATTTGTGGCTGGAGAGAACAGTTGGTGGTAAATTCAGGCAGATGTTGCCCTAAATACTCTTGTTGGTTTATGAATAGAGTAAATCAAGAATGGTATATTTGCCTTCAATCTTGAAAACTCTCTTGGAAATGGAAATAAGATGAATAACATGATAGTGTTTTCACCCCCTTCCAGAACATACATTTAGTGAGCTGTTTATTTTCCTTACCCTTTGGTTGTGTGGGTTTTTTTGTCAAGACTGCGGTATACAATTTAAGACCTTAAGATCTTCTTTAACATGTATGAGTTTATGTTATTTGGGGGTGTTTACATAATGTGCAGTAAATGTTAATCTGGCTAAGCAGTATTGTACCTTCTTATTGCCTTTTTCGTAATGCTACATTGCTTTGGCCTTGCCTCTTTTACTTTAACGTCTTTACTGGCTCAATTCCTCCAATCTTTTCTCATTTTAAATTCTCAGAATCTTACATGTTCTCCGCCTGTATTTTTAAGAGTCAAGTCAAAGTCAGAAGGTTATAAAGTATACTTTGTAGATTAATCAGTTGAGAACTTTTAAATGTGTAGACACAGATAGCCCCATATAAGGCTCAGTTTCCCAGATTCAGTCAGTTGTGATCCCTTTGTTAAAACCACTGGTACCGTTTTTTGGTATGTTTAAGCACTCTGACTTTGAATGACCACTTTATGTAGTGTGTTTAACAACAGAAATTCTTCCTATCATGTAGCATGAGTTGCACAAACAGTAAAAATCCTCTTTAGAGGAGTTGGCTTGGAAGTTTGGTTGGAGTCTGAACTTGCCATCACTTCGCGTGACCCCTGGAAGACTGTTTGCCTGATGACTAAAGATCATCTTTTGTGTCACACTTTTCCTGATATTAGCTGGTTAATTGAATGAATTTCATTAATATATTCCTGCTTTGTTGTGATTATAGTGGTGTTTATTAAAAAACCACAAAACAAACAGCAATTGGCCTTTCTGTCTTCTCCCAACTATATATGTAGTAAGCACTAACTATTTAAACCATTTATGGCAGTGTGGTTTGGTTTGAGTTGGCTTGATTTTTTTTTTTATTACATCTGATTCTAGTAATTAATTTTCTGAGTAAAAATTAGATTTTTTATAATTATATTTTACTATTTTATATAGTAAAATATGTGTGAAATGATTAACTGTAAAACACAGGATAAGATTTCAAGACATAGCTTAGCTACAGACTTTTTTACAATATGCTCACAACAGTATTTTTCAACAAGGACTTGCATTCATTAGCTCAAAAATATGATGTAACCTGGTAATATGATCTGCAACTGTGAAATTACATAATTTACTGCAAAAGTACTGTTAGGCTATTTGGTTATTTTGGCTGCTGGCCTTGACTGGCTATATTCAGACAGAGGAAAGTTTGTTCACATGAGAGGTGTCACTGTTGTAGTCCACAAAACGCACAGTATCCTCTCTCAAGCTGCGGCCATTCCGTTTGCTCTTGTCTCTCTAATAACCTGACTGGTTATTTTCTGATAGTTCTTCAGCAAAAAGTAAGAGATTATTATGCTTGAGACCCGATCAATGTCCTCAGTATTTCCTGTAACCTTGTAGGTGGATTCTGTACTTACAGAGGATAAGGAGAGGGAGAGGCTCTGTGTGAAACAACAAAGAGTCATTATCATTTGAATTTTTTTATCAGGACTTTCATGTCTCTATTTTAAAAAGAAAAATGAAGAATAAAAATATGTCATGAAATATTGTTGTGGTAAGACCTTTTTTACAATTAATGACTTTATAAAAATATTTTACTCTATTAGATCATGTCTGTCATAGACTGGGACAGCTGTCTTGCAGTTTCCAGATAACTTTTTTATATGTTGCTGATAATATCTTCTCTACACTTCCATAGAAAGATTGTCTTTTCAGATCAAGCTCATTTCAAAGTTTGGTAACATAAAGGAAATGGCTTGAACATAGGTTGAACATAGCTTGTTTTGTACTCAGAGAGACTATACAAGCCCACACTTTGGCAGTGGCTCTATATCCCTGCTTGCCTTATTGTAATTTGAATCTGTAAATTCATTCTGGAAGCAGATTGTGATCCTTAAGTTCAGTAGTCCACTAGTAGTTACAAATTTTATAAGGAAAAATGAATTAGAGTTAAAAGTAAAGAATATGTAGTTAACACTCATCAGAACTGTTAAATGAAAAATAAAACCTGTCAGCCAGATTCAGTTTCATTCCTTCATGAGATACAGGTTTACTTAGTTAAAGGTAAATTGTGTAGAACTAATGATTTTTGTTAAGTGTTTAGTACTGCTTGATGTATTTTTTCTTAGTAGCATTGTATGCAATGAAGAGACCACATGTTAAAGCCATTGAGATACAATTAACAATGTGTCAGATCTTTAAAAATATTTGCCAACTGGGAGACAGCAGCAGCAGTTGTTTCTAGGAATCGCATTTTCTGCTACACCTGACACAGATGGTGAAAGGCACAATTGAAAGACAGGTTAAAGGAGAATGATGGTAAATTTGACCAGTGTATGCTTTTAAGCAAGGCAAGTTGAAAGTGCTTCAGGAATACAGAAGGGGAACTGTTCCTATAAAATGTGGTAGGAGATTGGTTTTTTGTCTCTTAAAACAACTTCATACAGGATTCACACATTGGAACAGAAACACTGAACCTGAGCTTACATCATAGCCACCAGTTAACAAAATTCTTGAAAGTGAGGAAGAAGTAAATATAAAGGAGGTGGGTTTGTCCAGAAAACCTGTGAATAACACCTGAGGGTGTATAGCATTTGCATTTTGAAAAATGGGAATAATTCTGAAGAGAACCAGAAAATCGTCCATGAGTTGGAGAAAATGTCAGTGTGGGTGAATGTCAGAGGTCAGTGGTTTAGCTTATAGGAAAGAGATGGAGATACGACGGGATTACTTGAACAGAGAAGAAAAAAAATCCTCGTACTAAATGGTTCTTTTTTCTTATTGAAATAAACAAAACAAAACTAAATGTCTGAAAGATGCAAGGAGACAAACTCAAACTGAAAATTTTGCAGTGTTAAAGGGAATGTGTTTAATTCCTGAACCAATATTTGAGGCATGCTCAAGATACTCTTCCCTTTGATAACTTCAGATCTGGCATACATTTTGGAAAGCTACTTCTTTGCCAAAGAAAATGTGTAGAATTTAATACCAGGCTTAAGTAGAAGATATGGAAGCTCCTGTGGTTTATAGGCTTGACTGTGTACTTAAATGGACATTCGGGTCTATTTGCCTGTCTGTTCATGAGAATGGATGACCCTTTTTGACTTACTTGCTGCCAGTTAGTTCTTGGATGCATTACCTAGCTAAATTGCATTTCTGACATCTTCCTGCAATGAAATGAAGAAAATGGCATGGACACAAGGCCTGCCAAAACAATGGCAGAAGAGGCAGAAGGAAGGAATGCATGATACTGTAGAAAATGAGAATACAATGCTGGTGCTAAAATGGATTGTGAGGCAGGGTGGGACCAAAGAGGTTGGGTGTGGTGGTGGCAGCGATGGTCACATTACAAAGGAAAGAACTTTAAGAACTAGACTGTTATTTCAGGAGCAGTGATCAAAGAATTTGGAGATAGTTACTCCTATTTCTCTTAACTAAAGCAAGCAGGGTAGTTTAACAAGAACTGAAGGAGTATATTAAACACCTCATCTGTGTTACTGTTAAATTCCTGGTGGGCTAAAATAATAATATAAGGTAAATAAAGTTAAACAAATGTTGAAAACTGTCAGCATGGGAGGAAAAAATGTACAGATATGCACTTGAAAAGCCAGGTAACTATGGTTTGACCAGAATAAAGCAAATACAAGCAGGAGATTTTGCTAATGAGACCCAAGCAGATGAGGTGACATGTAAGAGAAAGCCTAAGGGAGATCTGTCCTTTGGGTCATGTGTGGGGCTGTCATCACACAAAAGGGGGACAGCAACAATGGGGAGTTCTTCAGTTGCAGCAGTAAATACAATTTTTTACTGGTATTTTCTTTAAATATGTTGCCTGAGGTGTGCAACACCTGACCCACCCTATGCTGTTCACTGTTCCCTAGCTGAGCTGCAAAGCTTGTAGCCGGGAATGTGAAAGTAAGTGACAGGGTTAAAAGGCAGTAAACAAAATCATTATGAAACATTTAATAGGTACTGTAGAGTTCAGGTGCCGTCAGCACTGCTCAAAGCTAATGCACTCCCAGGATTATGGGAGGCATCCAGTAAGTGATAAAAATAGATCAAAATATATTAAAATAGCAGTAATAATGTTTTCCGTAATAAAACAACAACAAAAACACCCAACAAAAAACCGAAACCTTTTAATCATGCACATTGTTCCAAGTCGGAGTGAGTGCGTTTCTCAGATGACCATTTCAGTTAATGAGATCAGTTCATTCGTTGCAGCATTTTTTCAGTTGAAAGGTGTTTTGCCAAATGGAGGTAAAAATTATCTACAAGTCAGAAAATACACAATAGTTTGTGCCAGACTAAGAAGCAGTGTATTCATTAAGCCGCATGAAGACTCCTGTAATTTCTTTCTCTAAACCAGTGTAGGAAATTGCGAAGGCATTCCTCTGTAACTGCCAGATTTTCATTGACTTCATTTCATCTCAGTTGTTCTTTATTTGTTTCTATGTCACAGGAAGAGAGAAGAATGTCACTTTAGATGATACATCTGGAGATGAGGATCTCTGTGTTTGCTTGTCTGTGCAGATAGCAGGTGTGCCATTGTATGCAAATTTTACTCAAGTGGTCTCACATTTACTGTAATTTTAAGTGATGTTTTGGAGTATTAAGATACCATGGGTGGATTTGTAAGGAAATTCGTATTCCTGTATGTATTCTTTCAGTAGTTGGACTAAGAACTTTTATAGATATATAATACATATATACTATTTTACATATTTTTTATATAATTGTATATAAGGCAATAGATACTTATAAAATACACAGAATACTTAATGCCTTTGAATACTGTCATTTGCTTCTCTTATCAGCCCTGCAATACACAAAATTTCTCTTTTTCCCATTCATTTTCTAAATCGGGGCGCAAGGAATTTGTTATCTTTAGAATTAAGGAACATACACATGATGGATGACAGGAATCAGGATTCGCTCACAATGTCTAAAGATGTTATTTTTTTTTCAACACAGAGAATTCACATAGAATTATAGAATAACAGAATCTCCTGAGTTGGAAGGGACCCATAAGGATCATCAAGTCCAACTCCTGGCTCTACACAAGTTGGAGCATGTGACTGAGTGTATCGTCCAGATTATTCTTGAGCACAGTCAAACTCACTGCTGTGACCCTTTTCTGGGGAGCATGTTCCAGTGCTCAAACACCCTCTCAGTAAAGAACCTCTTCCTAATATCCAACCTAAGCCTCCCTTGTTGCAGCTTCATACCATTCCCTTGGTGGTCACCAAGGAAGGGTCAGCGCCTGCCTGTTCGCTTCCCCTCGTCAGCAAGTCATAGGCCATGATAAGTTTTCCCCTCAGCCTCCTTTTCTCCAGGCTGAATAAACCAAGGGACTTCAGCCTCTCCTCATACTTCTTCCCCTCCTTCACCATCTTTGTTTCCCTGCTCTGGACCCTCTTGTACTGTGGTGCCCAAAACTGCATTCAGTACTCAAAGTAAGGCTGCATCAGCACCATACAGAGCAGGCTGGCCCTCCTTGCTGCCTGGGCACCACTGTTGACTTGTGTTTAGCTTGCTGTCAGCCAAGACCCTGAAATCCCTCTCATTATGCCTGGCCTCCAGTGTCTGATCCCCCAGTCTGGATGTGCAGCCAGGGTTGCCTGTTCCCAGGTGCTGAATCTGGCACTTGCCCTTGTTAAACTTCACGTTGTCAGTGATTGTCCAGCTCTCTAATCTGTCCAGGTTTCTCTGCAAGGCTTCTCCACCCTCAGTGGAGTCGACAGCTCCTCCCAATTTGGTGCAAATTTATTTTATGTCATTTGTTAAATATTTTGTATAGCTTATTCTATTTTCAGAGAGTGGGTTCATGAATTATTTGGATGACTTGAAGCATGTTTCCAGCTTTAGCCATTGCTGTTGTCCTCCTGCATTTCCTTCTACACTTAACTGCCTTTTCCTTCCTTCCTTCCTTCCTTCCTTCCTTCCTTCCTTCCTTCCTTCCTTCCTTCCTTCCTTCCTTCCTTCCTTCCTTCCTTCCTTCCTTCCTTCCTTCCTTCCTTCCTTCCTTCCTTCCTTCCTTCCTTCCTTCCTTCCTTCCTCCCTCCCTCCCTCCCTCCCTCCCTCCCTCCCTCCCTCCCTCCCTTCCTTCCTTCCTTCCTTCCTTCCTTCCTTCCTTCCTTCCTTCCTCCCTCCCTCCCTCCCTCCCTCCCTCCCTCCCTCCCTCCCTCCCTCCCTCCCTCCCTCCCTTCCTTCCTTCCTTCCTTCCTTCCTTCCTTCCTTCCTTCCTTCCTTCCTTCCTTCCTTCCTTCCTTCCTTCCTTCCTTCCTTCCTTCCCTCCTTCCCACCTTCCCACCTTCCCTCAGAATAAATAGCATTGTTCCAGGAATTTCAGCATAAAATGATGTAGATACATAATATCAAAGGTCAAGGTCATCGTCCTGGTTTCATCTAGGAGGGAGTTAATTTCTTCTATGAATGAGAGAGGAGGGAACACAGCCAGGACAGGTGACCCAAAATTGACCAAAGGGGTCATTCCATGCCAATTACGTCATGCTCAGTATATAAAGGAGGGGGAGGAGTCTCCAGGCACGGTTTTTTGGAGGGAAAGGAGCAGGCTTCGCAGTCTGAGTTGTGTGTGTTTGGTGAGAAAACTGTATTGTGTACACATATCATTGTTATACCTCTTTCTTTTACTGTTATTCTAGTAAACCACCCTTATCCCAACCCACAGGGTTTTGGTGTTTTGGTTTGGTTTTCCTTTTCCCTTTCTTTTCCCCACAGTTTTTCCCCCTCCCCCTTTCAAACAAAAGCAAGCACATGTGGTGTCCGGCTTTTTGTCTGGGTCAAAACCACCACAGTAATCTGCCATAATGGTGCTTGTTGGCCTCAATATCTTTGACCCTGTTGGAGAGTGAAAGAGAGAGGAGCTGCTGAAGGGTCTCCTATTGAGCTATTCAATATACCATCTTAAGAAGTTTCAGGCAACTGGATCCTGGTTCTATTTCCACAACTGATCACAATATATATTCTCATGTCTTTTCTTTGAGGTACCCTGTGGCTGCATCTCAACAGTCTTCAGTATCTGATTTGAGCACCTGTGGCATTGCCTTATTCTCACTCTGCTCCGAAGACTACTGTCAGTGATTGTGATTTCCTGATTCTCAGGACGATCATTAGAGCTGGTGTCAGAATTGGGTATTAAAGCACAGGGAGAACTAGCTAGGAGGGCACATGAAGAAATGTAAAATCCACTGAAAAAAAAGTTTCTTTTCTTAAATATTGTTAGACAAACTGATTTAGAGAGAATGTATGAGCTTGGCTTATGCCAGCTGCTGCAAATATACTCTGAAAGCATGTCCAAGTATTTAGTACCCTTCAAACCATTAGTCTGTAGAGCTTTCTATGACATTAGAAAAGTCTCATTAATTTCTGGTGATAACTGACAGGTTTCCTGTGCTTTGAAACAAGTCAGTCTTTAATACTCTGTAGGTGTCTTAATTATTTATTCTAAATATGTTAATTCTGATAGACTAAATGAATTCAGAAATCCAACTTTATTAGTGTGATACTCCCACTGAAAAATACTGTGCAGTCACACTGGATTTGGAATTACAGATGCAGACTTATATATGTCAAATAATTGCTACTTAAAACTTTTAAATGTTTCATTAAAATACAGAAAGGAGGGAAACCACTTAAGCATTCGAAACACAAAGTTTTAAGGAAGATTTGTGTTTTTTAGTCTACATCCTGCAACTGCAGTGCTGGAATAGATGGGTGTAACCTCTTCAAAAAGGACAGCAAGGAAGGAGAGATGGTGATGTGGCCTTGTATGTTAGGGAGTGCATCAACTGAGTAGACCTTAACCATAGTGGCGATAGGGGCAAGTTTTTATGTATGAAAATCAAGGGGAAAGCCAACAAAACAGATACAGTGGTGGGAGTCTGTAACAGGCCAGCCAACCTGAACGAGGAGATAGATAAAATATTCCATAAGCAGCTGTGTAAAGTCTCATGTTTACTTCCCCTGGTACTTGTGGGGAGCTTCATTTTCCCAGACATCTGCTGAAAATACAACACAGCTTCCTGACACAGCTTGTGAAAGAACCCATGAGGGACAGTGCCCTGCTGGACCTGCTGTTTGTGAATAGAGAAAGTCTTGTGCGGAAGGTGATGGTTGGAGGCTGTCTTGGGCACAGTGGTCATAAAATGATTGAGTTTTCAATTCTTGGAGAAGTAAGGAGGGTGGTTAGTAGAACTGCCACCTTGGACTTCTGGTGGACAGGCTTTGGCTTCTTTAGGGACTTGGTTGGCAGAGTCTCTTGGGAAGCAGTCCTGAAGGGCAAAGGTGTCCAGGAAAGACAGTCTTCAAAAAGGTAATCTTAGAGCCGCAAGAGCAGGCTGTCCCTGTGTGCCGAAAAATGAGTCAGCAGGGGAGAAGACCGGTCTGGCTGAACAGAAGAGTTTGTTTGGAGCTCAAAAAAAAAAAGAGAAGAGTTTATGATCTTTGGAAGAAGGGGTAGGCAACTCAGGTGGCCATGAGGCTATGCGGGGAAAAAAACTAGAAGGGCCAAAGCTCATCTAGAACGTAATCTGGCTAGTGCTGTTAAAAATAATTTTAAAATGTTTCTGTAAGCACATTAGCAGCAAAAGGAGGATCAATGAGAATCTCCATTCTTTATTGGTTGCAAGGGGAAACATAGTGACCAGGGTCAAGGAAAAGGCTGAGGCCCTGAATGCCTTCTTTGCCTCAGTGTTTAGAAAGAATACCAGTAGTACTCTGGGTACACAGCCCCCTAAACTGAAAGAGAGGGGTGGGAAGCACAATGAAGCCCCTATAATCCATGAGGAGTTGGTTAGTGATTTGCTACATAACTTAAATATACATAAAATCTATGGGGCCAGGGCATGCACCCAAGGGTGGTGAGAGAGCTGGCGGAAGTGCTCACCAACCACTTTCCATCATGTATCAGCAGTCCTGGCTAACTGTGGAGGTCCCACTTGACTGGAGGCTCACAAATGTGATGCCCATCTACAAGAAGAGGTAGAAGGAGGACCTGGAAACTAAAGACCTGTCAGTCTGACATCCATATCAGGGAACGTTATGGAGCTGATCATCTTGAATGCCATCATGCAGCACATGCAGGCTGATTACACCCAGTCAGCATGGATTCAGAAAGGGCAGGTCCTGCTTAATTAACCTGATTTCCTTTTATGATCAGCCCTGTGGATGGGGGAAAGGCCTACCTTGACTGCAGTAAGGCCTTTGATACTGTTTGCCACAGCATTCTCCTAGAGAGGCTGGTGGCTCATGGCTTGAATGGGCATGCTTCATGGGGTGAAACACTGGCTTGATACAAAGGTATGTGGTAAATGTTAAATCCAGCTGGAGGCCAGTCACCACTGATATTCCCCAGGGCTCAGTACTGGGGATAGTTCTGTTTAATGCCTTTATCAATAACATGGATGAGTGCATCCTTATTGCATTCAAGTGCATCCTTAGTGAATCTGCAGATGATACTAAGATTGGTGGGAGTGTTGATCTGCCAGAGGGTAGGTAGGTTCTACAGAGGCACCTGGACAGGCTGGATTGATGGGTTGAGGTCAATTACGTGAGGTTCAACAAGTGCTGTGTGCTGCACTTGAGTCACACCAACCCCATGCAAAGCTACAGGGTTGTAGAGGAGTGGTTCCAGAGCTGTCTGGAGGAGACAGACCTAGCATTGTTAATGATCAACAGCCAGCTGAATATGAGCCAGCAGTGGGCCCAGGTGGCAAAGAAGGCCAATGACATACTGGTCTGCATCAAGAATGGCATGGACAGCAGGAGTAGGGAAGTGATCCTTCCCCTGTACTCAGCACTGGTGAGGCCACACACCTGAAGTACTGTATTCAGTTTTGGGCCTCTTGCTACAAGAAGGACATTGAGATGCTTGAGCATGTCCAGAGAAGTGTTCCAAAGTTGGTGAAGGATTTAGAAGACAAGTCTTATGAGGAGTGGCTGAGGAAGCTGGGATTATTTAGTCTGGAGGAAAGGAAACTGAAAGGAGACATCATCACTCTCTAAAACTACCTAAAAGATTGGCCTCTTCTCCCTGGTAGCTAGTGACAGGACAGGGGGAAACAGTCTGAAGTTGCATCGGGGGATGTTTAGGTTGGATATTAGGAAAAATTTCTTTACTGAAAGGCTTGTCAGACATTGGAGCAGGCTGCCTAGAGAGGTGTTTGAGACACCATCACTTGAAGTGTTTAAAAGTGTAGGTGTTGTACTTGGTGACATAGTCTAGTGTTGGACCTAGTAAGGCTGGATAGATGGTTGGATCTTGAAGGTCATTTCCAACCAAAGCCATTCTGTGATTTTGCGATCCTTTCCGTTTTCTTTAACTGCAAAGAGCTGTTTTGTTTTTAATGAGAAATAAGGCTCATTATTCTTTTGGAAGGTTTTGGAGGTAAAGGGGGTTAGGAATTCATTCATATGAGCTGTGTTTTAATCTTAATTCTGTGAAAATCTTTTACTCTCATTTCCAGAGAAGAGGCTGGAAAGAAAAAGATCCCTGCACAATGGGGAACAGAAGAACAAGGAAAGGCAGGAAAAGGATATAAAACCAGAAGTCTCACATTCTTGGAGTTTGTTTCAATTTAGCAAAAACATTTGCACAAGCTTGAGCTCATCAGATCTTTAGTAGTCAGTGCAGTGACACATAAACAATATCATGGTGCATCTACAGGTTTATTCATATTTTCAGTAAGTGCCTGTTGTTGCCCATATATTGAATACTTTTTTACAGTTAGCACTACGCCATGCAACAAGGATAGGACGAGTACCTCCAAATATTGCTTTGGGTATATGCAAACATTATCATAATCTTTAAAACTAATTTCAATGAGACTTTGTATTCTATGTTCCCAGGTTTCTGTTTTAGTGCCTTCTTGCTTGTGTCATTTAATTATCTCATCATTACTGAAAGTGGCTTGTCTCTAGTGTCACCAGTAGATTTATGGTGGTATAAGAAACTGAATAGGAGTTCCTCACTGTCGTGGTTTCACCCCGGCTGTGGGCCAAGATCCACGCAGCTGCCTGCTCCTTAAAGTAAAAGAGCAGGAGAAAAGGGAAAGGGGGGGGGGGGGGGGGGGGGGGGGAAACAAGGGAAAAGAAAAGGAAGGGACAAATAACTCCAAAACCAAGAAACTAAGAGGCCCGTGGGTTGGGATAAGGATAGTTTACTAAGATAACAGAAAAATAAAATATAACAATGCTAACAGGACTTTAGAGCAAAAGAATATGAAACTACTGATACACAATGCAGTTTCTCACCGAACCACACAACTCAGGCCGTACCACCCAGAACTGTCCCGGAACCCGACCGTCCCCCAAGACCCTCGCGTCCCAGCCGCTCGCGTCCCGGAACCGCCCCGCTTCTTCCTCCCATCAGCCCCCCTTTATCCTGGGCAGGACGTAATTGGCATGGAATACTCTCTTTGGCCCATCTGGGTCACCTGTCCTGGCTTTGACTGACTGACTGCAACTAAAAACATCAGGGTGTTATCAGCACTGCTTTCATTTTAACTCCCAAACTCAGCATTCCATCCGCTGCTACAAATGAAGTTAACTCTATCCTGACTGAAACCAGGACACTCACACTGCAGTGACTGGATTACAGAATGGCCATTTCTTTCATTTTTCATTTTTCTCATTGCTTAATGAACATTTGAGGTACAATGAAGAGGAAGATCACAATTTTTACAAGTACTATGTCAGTTGTCCATTTCTGGCATGAGTATACCTAGTTTTCTAAATCATGAAGAAACTCTTGTTTCCTGTTTTGTTTTTTTCTGGGGCTTTCTTGTTTCTTTGGGATTTTGAGGGTTTTTTGGTTTTGTTATCATTTTGATTTTTTTTTTTTTAAAGACAACACTCTATGCAACCATTGAGCAATCAATAATAATAGATCTTGTAATACATTTCTGTGGACCAAGAAGGGTTTTGCCATCGGGTCTGCTGTCTAAACCGAATTAAATACATAATTGACTCTCTCTCTATGAAAGGAGCAGAGGACCAGTATGGAATATGATAAAATGTGTTAACATAGCAGCAAAGTTTTGTATTTTGGCAAGCATTCTGCAGCCGCAAAGGTGTTCCCTAATGGAAACTTGATGTTACTAGTTCTTAAGCAAGTTTGGCTCACAACACAGATATGCTGGAGAGTAGCTGCTGTAAAAGCCAACCTTAAGTAGATTCAGTGTTAGAAAATCAACAGAGAAAAGCTAAAATGTTCTTTTTCCAATTGTCACAATCCACAACCTAGACAAGACTTAGTTTGGCAGAGATTAAATCTCCTTGCTTTCCAACTGAAGCTCAGATCGCTTTGGGTGGCTGCGAGTGTCTGGGCTTAACCCCTGAGTGACGTCTGATTGTTAGATGTTTTATCGTGGTAAGTTCTCAATTCAGTTTTCCGAGAACAGAATTAAGACTCGAAAAGGAGTAGAGGTTAAGGTTACTTTACTTGGAACAAACATGCAGGAAAAGGGGAGGAAAAAGGAGAAAAGGGTGGAAAGGAGAGATAGGGAATGTGGAAAAGAGGAAGAGAAAGAGAGAGAGGTGTGTGGGCGGGTATATCTACCACCACGAGGCTGCAGCGTTCTGTCTGATGGCAGCTCCCTGTCGAAGGGGAGAGCGTCCCCTCATTTGTCCCTCAATGTGTTTGTTCTTGGTTTCTTTCCCTGGCTGAATGCTCTCTTTTTGTAGACAATCTTTGTATCACCACAAGCTTCCACCTGGCTTGTGGGAATGCTTCAGGGTGGATGATGGTATGTCCAATGTATGAATGGCTCCTGATGTGTGAATGGCTGATGTTTCTCCTGATAGTGGAATGTTCTCCTGGTGTGTGAATGGCTCCTAATGTCTCTCCTGGTATCTTTTGGGTGGTTCCTTGAATAGTCATTAGGTTCTTGGAAGCCTGAGCTGGTGGTGGTGATATAGTGTGCTAGGAATGAGGTTTGTTTAGGTGAGAGGAAAAAAGAGGGGGGACAGTTCTGTTGGCAATTATTAAGGCATATTTCTAGTACCTTACACCAATGAAACACTACTTGTAATCTCAATGTGATGGGTTTTTTTTCCCCTTGCAGAATTATTTCAGCCCTTTTTCTGTGTATGCTGTTGGCATGTCCAGAGTTTAGAGTTAGTGTTAAACTGTCAGTTATTTTCAGAATTTCTTTTGTGACACCCAGTATCAGGGTTCTGTGGATTGAAAAAGCAAAAGGTAGATGATTATAAGCATTTAGGGGAGTATAGTTTGTTCATATGTCTCTTCCTACTGGAAATGTAAAATAAGATAGAGGATATTTACAATACTAAAATCACAAAACAGTATGTGTCTATCTGTAATTCCAGGTAAATTCTAAAAGGCATTTGAGATTCTCAGTACACAAACACTTTATATTCTACTCTGTGTTGTAAAAGCACTTGCAAACTATAATAAAATACGATACCTAAAATAGAAATTCTCTTGATGGGTTTATTTTATGTATTCTGCATTTTTAATTGTAAAAGAGCCATCTTCAGTCCAGCAACCAGCTACTACTGCCTTACCTTACGTAAGGATGAGAGTCCATTAAAACAGACTAGCAGCTGGGGAGAGCTAATATTTGCAAAGTATTGTTTAAGACATTTGGAGGGAAGAGTGATAACAGGAAGTGTTCAAAATAGTATTTCTGCAGTTTAAACACGGGAAATAGACTTGAGTTATACTGAAAACTTACCTGTTAGATTTAATACCTCCATTAGGTATATCTGCATAGTGGCGTACAGGATGAGTGACTTCTGTACAAGTCTAGACATTTGAGAATGTAGGATATTTGAACCAGGAACTAATCCTTAATGAATGTAGCAAACTAGCCCTTAATGCGGATGCTGTAACTAGGCAATAATTTTCAGCATACTCTTTGCATCACTTTTTCCATGCAGCACATGAATTCCTGTCTTGTGTCACCATTACTCTTTTAAAAATTATTATTAACATTGGAAATACTTGGAAAGTAAATGTAACAGCAAGTGCATTTCTTTTTTACTTTGGCATGAAAACAGGCATTTTCTTTGGAGCACAGTATGTGTGGGGCAAAAGAGTACAGAACACAGAAAAACAGTTATGCAGAATAAGTTCTGTTGCTTATCTTGTGTTGGTTGAGCCCTTGCTAAAGGCCAGACACCCACTAAAATCAGTCTATTACTCCCCTTCTTAGTTGGACAGAGGAGAAAAAAATATATTAAGCAGCTCAAGAGTCAAAATCATTAATGACACGGGCAAAACAGACTCAACACAGTGCAGAAGAGAAAGTTATCTAATTTATTACACTACGCTTAAAACAGTGAGAAAACCAGAATCAGGAGTGCAACCAACAATCTTGAAACAAATGCAACCAGGCAAACACTTTTCCCCCACCATTCCCTCCTTAGCAGACTTTAGTCAGAAGTTTGCTCCCTTCTTCCCTCCCGGTCGCAGCCCAGGAGGGGCAGGGACTGGGGAAAATGGGGATCTCGGTAACACCTTCCCCCCACCCCTCCATTCTAAGCAGACTTCCTTTTTGACATGATTTTGCTCCCTTCTTCCCCTCTCCTGCTCACAACAGAGGATGGGGGGGCAGGGACTAGGAGATGGGGCCTTCGATCAGTCCCTTGCAAGTTGTTTTCCTTCTCGGCCGGGATGGGGGCATCCATTCCACACAGCCTCCCCCTGCTGCACTGTAGGATCTCACCCATAAGAGACAGTTCTCCACAAACTTTCTCCAAGGCAAATCTCTTCCCACCGGGCTTCATCTCTGCTCTGGCAGGCAGCAACAAATCACAGTGTCTCTTAGTCCCAGTCCTCCACGGGGCTATGATGCCTCCCCCAGCAAACCTGTTTGACTTATCTCTGTAGGTCGCTTGTGCTGGCAGGGGCTCATCACAGCGTAAGTCACGGCATCTTATCTATGTCTCCACCTGCTCCATCCAGCATGGAGCCTCTCCACGGGCTGCAGGTCGGGTTCCTGCCTCTTCCATAGGTCCTCTCCACTGGCTACTCCACTGGCTGCAGGGGCATCTCTCCCTCGGACATCTGGGATGCCTCCTCCTCCAGCCTTCCTGGCCGTTTGTGCAAATTGCCAGGATCGGTGGTCATACTAAGCCTATCCCCTTTAAAGTGCAGGAGTGTTTAGTTTTCTAATTTTATCCATCCAACTTTAAAATGAAAGTAATCAGTAATTTAGGATTTCTGCAGTGTTTATTTTTGAGATATTCCTTCAAGGATCCAGTAGGTTAGGGAGAGAGTTCATAAACACTTATGGCTCTGACCCTGGGCTTAACCATAGAATCACAGAATGATTTGGGTTGGAAGGGACCTGAAAGATCATCTATTTCCAATGCCCTTGCCATGGGCAAGGACACCCTCCATTAGACTAGGTTGCCCAAAGCCTGATCCAATCTGGCCGTGAACACTGCTAGGGATCCAGAGGCAGCCACAGCTTCTTTCAGCATCCTGTTCCAGTGCCCCACCACCCTCATGGGGAAGAATTTTTTACTAATATCTAACCTCTTAGTTTAAAAGCACTACACCTTGTCCTGTCACCACTCTTGAGTGGTATTCATAAACCTTTACTAAATATATAACGAAAACTGAACCATCTGCACCAATAGCAAAATGCTAGTTTGAATATCCCAGGGATACCGAAGATTTAAAAAAACTATTATAAGAGCTGTTGTATTTAGCTTTCCTAACCTGATCCCTAGCTGCTTGGACACTTTCTTTCTATATCTCCCAGGCTACTTGGCTGTTTCCACTTCTGTCGTCTTCCTTTTTGTACTTGAATTTGATCAGAATCTCCTGTATAAAATAACTTGGGACTATAGTGCTTGTCATGCTCACTTTCTGTATGCCTACACTCTTTTGTACACGAAGTAAGAAATGCTTAGAAGGCATTTGCAAACTCTATAGAAATTGCAGTAGACACAACTGCATATAAGAATGTGAGTAATCCTATCTCCATTTGTTACACCAGAAAGGTCAGAGAAATCACTTGCACTTTGCAGCTGGTGGATTTTGTGATTTCCATTGCTCAGGCAGCAATTAACAGAGAAAACACCTTTAAGTTTTAATATACACATAAAAACACATTTGCACTTGGGTTAGTGGGCTACAGTGCTTCAGAAATCAGATTTAAAATTGTCACTACAATAAATAGTGCTTCCAGAAGAAACAGGAGACTCCATTGCTGCAGTTCAGTCTTGTGTGATAGTGCAGCTGGCTTAGCAGTCATCTTCTGAGTGCTTGCAGCTTTCTTGTGAGGTTCCCACCTGAAGTAAGGGTGGAGTTTTTGAGTTGTAAATGTAATGGAGTATGAACAGGTGTATGTAGCTAGTCCTGTGCCAGGCTGTCTCAGGGCAGACAGGGTGTATTGGCTGTAGCACTTTCTTCACAGATCCTTCCCTGTGTGTCCCAGCTGGAAAAGTAGTACAGATGTTTTGGGTCAATGCAACACTTGGCCTGATAAACCCACCACAGGCAGTATATAGGCCCATGCAGAAGTATACCTACGCAGTGCTACTGGCAGTCAACTCCAGCTTCTGAATACTGTGTGATCTGTTTTATCCCATCTTCACAGGAATCCTATTTCTTCCCATTTCTCAAGATAAGGAAGGTGGGACATCATTAGTCTTGCCTTTTACCCATTTTCTGTACAAAAATCCTTTATTTGAATTAAACGGTAATTTAAGTTAATGTCAAGCAGCCCAAGTGTGGAAGGGGGCCCTAAAACACATGTGATGCTGACAAGAGTAGTTTACAGGAGCTGTGGAAGATGGAGTTACAGAAATGCTTGAGGTCACAATCGATCATTCTGGCTTCAGTATTGATTCATAGGATGACTGCTTTCACTTGAGCTAAAGTAAGGCAAGTAATTGAAGTTAGATTAAAAGAAGTTAGCTTGAGCTAACCGATCCAATAAAGCCCTCATCCTGACTTAACAGGACTGAATGAGGTAAATTGTCTTGATAAATTACTTATTTTTTTAACTCTTCCTAATGCTATCTGATAACTGGTAGGTATGAAAGCATCTTCTTGATCTAAAATTAAATTTCTCCAGGGTGATTGTTGCAGTGAAAGGGATAATAAATTACCTAGCACAAACCTTCTTCATCAGTGATGCACTTTGACACATGCAATCTTTCAGTTCCTGGAGAGGATCTTTTCAGTTATTTCTCTTTCTAATAATACACTTCAGCTGTTAAAAGGTGGTTAGCAAGTTCTTATATTTCACAGGAGCGCTGAAAAATTAAATACAGCTGCTGTTTACATTGAATTTGCAGCATGTAGTTTTTGCTTTCTTCCATCTTTATTATTGTAACAGTGTGACTATTCCTAGATCAAATGTAAACGGTGCCTCTCTTAGGGTACAATTTCATCCCATTTGTATCTGTTGAAAAGTTAATGTGAATTCTGAAGAGACTTTGAGAATTTGGATTGATACATGTATTAACCTGTGGCAGTATTACTCCTTTTCTGCAGGCTTTGTACATAATTTTGCATATATTAGAATGTCAGCATTGAAATGTGCATTTATTTCTTGACAATTGCTTCTAGAGAGGAAATGGTTTATGGTCCATAGTGATAAATGCTTATGATGTTTTACACTCCATTTGTTTGCAAACATATCACATGTTTAGAAAAGTCAGGATTAAAAGAAGTACTAGAAAATATTTCATCTGTTAAAGCAACAATGGTAGTTTTACTAATCTGGGTGATCAGTTCTAAAGAGCTAACTACACCATTTTCCTAAATTTTACATATTCACACACCTAACTTCACAACTGTGAATTGTGAATTGAATCAATTGAACTATTTCTTTACTGTTCCTGTGTTTCCTTATGACTGGTTAAACACCTGTGCCATTTAGACATGGTTGTTAAAACATAAACATAACAACAGGACCCACATTACATTTTATGACTACAAAAGAAAAAGACATTTCCTGGGAGGTTTCTGCCAGTTTCTCTGTATGTGCAGAATTTAATCAAAATCAGTATCAGTCTGTCCACTTGAACTGGAAGTTAGTATATAGTAATTGTATCTTAGATTTTTGCAGAATTGTAAGGGTTGGAAGGGACCTCAAGAGATCATCTGGTCCAGCCCCCTTGCCAAAACAGGTTCCCTTGTACAGGTTGCACAGGTAGGTGTCCAGACAGGTCTTGAATATCTCCAAAGGAGACCCCACAACCCCCCTGGGCAGCCTGTGCCAGTGCTCTGTCACCCTCACCATGAAAAAGTTCTTTCACATATTGGTGTGGAACTTCCTATGCTCCAACTTGAAGCCACTGCCCCTTGTCCTGTCCCCACAGACCACTAAAAGTGGTCTTTCTTTACATTAGAAAGTGATAGACTTTTACAGAGACCCTAAGAGTTTGTAGATTTGAAAAGACAATTGTAATTGGGTTCTGGCCAAGCTGTAGGCAAAATGTAAGGGAATCAGACATTAAATTATTTTGTCTAATCAACAAAACTGTTCTTTATAATTAGCTGATAAAATCTAGGGACTAATAAAGGGAACTGCAGTTACAGTTCTTACTCTGCATTTTGTTTAGTTCTTTTTGATGACATGTCCTATGTCTTTAAGAGATGCATTGTCACTTTCATAAGGAAAATGAAATTATTTGCATTCCTCACCATAGACAGTAATTAAATATATGGAGATTGGTATCTTACTATAAAGGGAAATAAATCAGTAATTAAACTGCACAGATGGAATAGATATAATTAAAATATATATAAAAATTTATATTACCAGCCATAAAAAGAAACACATCTATTTTAAAAGAAAATATAAGCAAGCATAAAATCAGCTTGACTTGTAATTTTTTTCATAGCTGTTGAACATCTGTTGAAAGCACTTCACTAGTGTAAGTGATGATGTTTTTGCTTTTATCAGCAAAGATTTCATTCATATGAGTAGAAGGCTATAAATACAATACACACACTGCTGAGCCTGCAAGTGTAAATTGGAGTGTTTCCATTAAAGTTATGCTATGGGGTGCTGCAGTTCTCCTTTGAACCACCTGGGTTGGAAGAGACCCTTTAGATCAAGTCCAATATATTCATCTGGAAACACTACATTGCTTTTTTTTCCCTCTTTTAAACTTGCATGACTTACATAGTCCATAATTCAAAGAAGCCCCCTTCCTTTTTTTGTTACTTAATTGTCAGATTATGTGATTTTCTGCATTTTCAACATAGTTCAAATCCATGATAGTACCTTGTAAGAAAAATTCCTGAAGTTCAATTATGTATACTGTACCTACAATAACTTGTATTCATCATTCTGAAGTACCCAATGTATCTTTGGCTAGTAAGGAATGCAGCTAGAACCCAAATCATCTTCCTTAAATAAATGCCTGTCCAAAACTGAGGAGATCTAAATTTTATAGTCAGCTATTACCTGATGTGTCATGTCCAGAGAAAATAGTTCTTTGGGGATAGAAAGAACACTGAATAGCATTGGGTGAAATATAGTGTTTTCTTCATCTGGGAGTCTGAAGGAGCAGTCACAAATTTTTATTTTTTTGCCACAAAGATAAAAAGTATTGGATAATCTTATCTAAACAAAAAGCAGCAGCGGTTTCCTTCAAAAATAATTAACTTTTCTAATAGAGGGAAATAAATTATGTTCCCTGCTATCAAAACTTTAAAAGTTGCTGATATGAAATGAACATAAGGTTTGGTTAATGCCAGAGCATATTATTTCTCTTAATGAGGAAAAAAAACAGCTATGACTGTGGTTAAAAGGTCATAGAAAAAATGTAACAAGAAATAAAAATATATAAGTAAAATATTAAAAAAGGAAATTAGAATTGTCATATTTTAAATCTTAAGCAAAATATTTCAAATCTTTGCATAATGAAATTAGTACTGAAACACATGGAAATCTAGCTACAAACCATGAGGAGGTATCCAGCCCCGATACTATAGTAATAGAAGGAAATACTGGATAAATAAGAATGCATCACAGAAACATGCCTAGACTTTTGATAAAAAACATTTATTTGTCTTTTTCTATAGTGAACAGAAGGAAAACTTAATTCTGTCTAGGAAGCCCAGGGTTGCTCCTGTTCTACGTATGCTGTTATTTAGTGTAGCCTGAGTAGATTGTGCTGCTATTAATTACAGGCTGCATAAATTATCCTAAAAAAGGGCTTTATTTTCTTTGCTTTTGACAGATTTGAACCCTTTGGTCTGAAATTTTCTATGCCACAAACGGATTTGTTTAAATTTTGTGAAAAATGTTGCTGTCCTTTAAAAAAATATTAGTGAAATTCTACTACTGATCCTTATGAAGGAAAACAGAAATGCCTTTTCCCAATAAATTGCATCACATTCATACTTGGGGGTAACTACTTGAAAGTTAACAGGCTGGTGACCAAGGTAGAGATGCATACTTTGTACTACTGTGAAAATTTAGCTCTAAATTGACTGTAGTTTTGCAGATATGATGGAGACAATGGTGCACTCCAAAGATATCATCTATAAGAAGGATGATTTGCCATCTGATGATTTCTGCCTGGCAAAAAGTCAAGTTACTCATTATCCCATCAAAGCACACCAATTCCGTGACTCAAGGGAGTGAAACAAATACCCTTGTGCAGCAGGAGAAATGGAGGGACACAAAATCACATGGATGGGAAAGGAATAAGGGAGAAGACACTGCGACTTGTAGAGAAGCACTGGGTAGAATCAGGGCTTTAAGGAGAACATAAACTAGGAGTGATCACAGGTCCCCTGACAGGGACAAAGGAGGAAGAACCTGTAGGTTTTAGAGCAGGCATCTTTTGGAGCTGTGGTCGTTCAGACTTAAACAGTGTCTGAGCACCACACACCACTCACTCCCAGAGGAGAAAGAGACAGAGCCTCATTAGGTTGGGATAAGGACATTTTACTGACAAAACCACCATGGAAGTAGAACAATAATAGCCAATTACACTCACACTTGGTGATTACACAGAGCACTACACAATGTGAGGACCAACCCAACACCCCAGCAGCACTCAAACTGCTCTGGAGACACAAAGCCCATACCTCTTTCTCCAACCAGCCCCTTTTATGGGGGAGTGGTGTCAGGTGGTGAGGAAAACAGCCCAGGCTAACTCAGCCTACCTAGGCTGGCTGCTTGGGGAGGTTGACTCTGGCCTAGCCAGAACCAGGACAGGAGCCAACAGCAGAAATTCTCATTTCTTCATTCCTTTCTGTCAGCAGTAGCTAAAAGCAAACTGGAATTTCTTTTTCTAATTTCTCTGCATTAATTTGAAGGATGAAGCCTGCAACGAGGATCTAGGAGACCAAGCTGGTTTAATAGTAGCGGACAAGAGTCAAAATGGCCTGACCTGGCTATTTCTACCCTAGGCTTTAGCCTTTCTGCTTTGAACTCTACTCTTTCAGCTGCAGGCTGCCATACTTTTGATCCTGAACTTTTTTGTCAAGTCCAAAATTGGAGAAGAGCAATTATTTATGTAGTATGGATGGAATAGCAGTTACATGTTTTTAATTTTTGTTTCTTGACAAGGAACAGGAAAATTGCATCCGTAATTTAGTTAAGAATAGAAGCATTGAAATCTCCTACATGCAGACACTGAGGAAGGTGAGGCTTTATTCTTTCCTTGCATCAGTGCTTCTATGTTGTTACTAGAGAAAAGATGTGTAGGGATACTTTATGCTGATTATTATATCTACTTCATATAGGTAGAAAAATAGGGTATAAGGCCTCTTCAAGTGTGCAATGCAGCATTCATTTCCAATTAAAAAGAACTTGAAAAGATTTACTTGGCACTCCATTGGATGAAATCACTTAGATTTCATTTAGATCATTTGAGAAAAAACTGCAGTGAGTGGGAAGAATCACTGACAGGGTTAGAAAGGTGATGAAGTAATTTATTCCAATGGGATCCTATGCTGTGGGTGATCTTTTTGCTTGCATGTCCTGTTTTAGTCCTTTTAAATACAATCACTTAATATTTTTCTAAAGAGCCCTGTGTTTCCGAACTTCTGAATCTTAATCTGCAAACTTTAATTATTGCAAATTTGGGTTGTAATTTGTGTACTGTTTTTGGAAAAAGCATATTTTAGCTACTTGTACTTTGAAGTACTGTATGTATGCAAGTTTTCATTCTTTTCAAGTTTGTTCACTAGGGGATATTTAGCTTATTGAATTAATAAGTCATCTCTGGAAAGTAAATGTGTAGGTAACAGAGAGGGTTTCAAAGGTGTTGACATACTGTAATTCTGTAGATGCCATCAGCTTTAGAAAAATAGTGTTGGTATCATGGCACTTAAAGTTAAGGTTTGTGAAAATTTATTTCTTTGATTATGGAGAACATTTACAGTAGTGCCAGAACTGACAACTTCTGGATCATTTTTACTAATTGCAAGTTGGAAAGTTACTTATGAATTTCACTGATATATCTCATAGCCTTTATAAAAAGAACTCTATAGTTCTTATTTTGAATAAGAGCAATAAACACCTATTCTTTGTGTTCACGTAGATGTAGCAGAACTGGCAAGCAGGTGTGTTGCCTGTCCGTATCTTGTGGTTTAGTAACTAAGCACAATGCAGCCACTTGCTCACTTCCCTCACAGTGGCATTGGGAAAGGAATTGGAAGAGCATAAGTAAAAAAAAAAACCACCTTGTAGCTTAAGATAAAAACAGTTTAATCAATAAAGCAAAAGCCATGTGCATTAGCAGAGCAAACCAAGGAATTGTCCTGTCACAGTTTTCCATAGCTGGCTCAACCACCACAATTCCCCACTTCTCATGGGCAGGGCAAACCAAGGAATTGTCCTGTCACAGTTTTCCATAGCTGGCTCAACCACCACAATTCCCCACTTCTCATGGGCAGGCAGGTGTTCAACCATCCCCAGGAAAGCAGGGTTCCATCACATCTAATGGTTACTTGGGAAGACAAACACTATCACTCTGGCACAGATTCTGTTTCTTTCTTCTCATATTTTACTCTAAGTCAACTGTATTATTGTGTTTTTTGGCTAGGATAGAGGTAATTTTTACCCATTTTGTATATTCTGGTTTCAGTCCTCTGGTTATTCTCTCTTCTTCTTCTGTCCCAGTAAACTCTCTGTAATCCAATCCACAGATTTTGCCTTCTTGTTCCACTTCCCCTCCCCATCCCACCACAAGGGTAAGAGGAATGATTGAGTGCCCAGGTGGTGCTCAACTGCCAGCTGGGGCTAAACCGTGAAATGTATGAGATTAATAGATCAAACTGCACTGAAAATATACCTCCTGTAGTAGATATTGCCCATGTTAAAACAGAGATTAAGAGTAATTGTCTGTGGATGCTCCTTGCTGTGTGTACTGCATACAGGTTTTGCTTTCTCTTGAGTAGGAAGGAGTTTCAGGAAGGAAATTGATGAAAAAATCACTGATTGTTATTCTGAATTCATTTTATATACAAGTAGACTTCATGACACTATGTGTTAAAGCTTCTAATGGAGGCATTTTAAAATCAAGTTTTTGTAGAGACCAATCTTGAAAAGAGGTCCAGGTCCAGGCCCAGAAGTGAGGCCTATAGTTTCTTTAAGCTGAAGGAGAGGTAGAATAAAACATTGATTACTTTAATAGATTGCCAGTTTGGTGAAAGAGGTCACTATGGTTCCAAATGGTTTCATAACTTTATATTTAGATCTCTTTTTCAAAGAAACTCCTGATTTGTGTTTTAAATGGTAAAAAAATCCAGCTGAGACTGAAAAGACCAGAACTAATTTCTGGAATGAACATAGATGAATCTTTTGCATGCTTGGCAAAATCTTTCAGCAAAAACTTAACAGTTCAAGATATTCAGTGTAGGAACAAGAACCGCTGTGTCTCTGATTCCTAGTCTTAGTGCATTTTAGCTTATTAGCAGGAAGTTCCAGTACATTATTCCTTCCTTTTTGATAAGATTTGTGAAGGCCATACATGATTGAGGTCATACGCATATTGTAGTATATAGTTTTTCTCAGAAGGCAAAGCCTACCAGTTCACAGAATCACAGAATCACAGAATTATCAAGGTTGGAAAAGACCTAAAAGATCATCCAGTCCAACCATTCACCTATTGCTACCAGCTCCCACTAAACCATGTCCCTCAATACAACATCCAGTCTCTCCTTGAACACCCCCAGGGTTGGTGACTCCACCACCTCCCTGGGCAGTGCATTCCAGTGCCTGACTACCCTTTCTGAGAAGTAGTGCTTCCTAATGTCAAGCCTGAATCTCCCCTGGCGCAGCTTGACACCATTCCCTCTAGTTCTATCACTGTCTACACGGGAGAAGAGGCCGACCCCCAGCTCACCACAACCTCCCTTCAGGAAGTTATAGAGAGCTATAAGGTCTCCCCTGAGCCTTCTCTTCTCCAGGCTAAACAATCCCAGCTCCCTCAGCCGCTCCTCGTAAGGCCTGTGTTCCAGACCCCTCACCAGCTTAGTAGCCCTCCTCTGAACGCGTTCCAGGGCCTCAATGTCTTTCCTGTAGTGAGGGGCCCAAAACTGAACACAGTACTCGAGATGAGTTGTTGAGTTAGATCCAGTGACATTCCAACTCATCCTCCTAAATTCTGTCTCAGTGTGACCCTTTGTGCCTTACTGCTTGTCTCCCAATATTCCACATCTTTCTTCAGTCATAGCACAGGAAAAGTAATTTGCCACATTTTGGAACAAACTTGTTCCTATTATCATCTATCTTGAAAGTTCTTTTTATTGTTTTGCCCTATTTGTTCAGTATTTTAAACAAACATTGTCTGCTTTTACTCTGTACAGAAATTGATAGGCATGGTTGTAACAGAAATAGCGGTTCCATTTAGGCATATATCAAATAAAACAAATGTAATACTCCTGTCAGGTGAGTTTCAAACATCTTTGTAATGTTTTTTCAAGAAGGTCATAAAATGAAATTGTATGAAAAACAGTTTATCTTACTATGTGGTATCACCATCATTACAAAATAGAAATGTTGGCTACTGTGAAAGAGGAGTAATTTTCTTAATACTTGCCTATTAAAAAAAACCCAAAAAAATCAAACCCAAACCAGCAATGTTATCCTACAGAAATATCCCCAGCTCTCTATTGTTCTGTTCTCATATTGTAATACTTTCAAGATATTATAACAATTTACTGTGACAGAAGAAAATGAAAATTAATTATTGCACTTTGTTTTGTTTTTTACTCTCCTTTCTGCCCTACTACCTCCATTCAAAACACAAAGCAAGCCAAACAAAAATGTAATGAAAACAAGGGCAAACTCATTTCTGAGTGACTTAGGTCAATTCCATTGGTGAAATCTGAAGTCCTTTGTTTTTTTCTGAATTATTTTCATCAGGTATTTGTTTCTCTTAAGTATTTCTCCAAATATACCAATTCCAGGCATTTGCTGTACCCCATGGTGCTTCCCTGTTTGTCATCTATTTTGTTGTGGTTTGTTTCAAAATCTTTACAGTAAGCATTTATAGAACTGCTTTCTGCATTTTTGATTATGCTATGATAAATTTGGTCTGAAGCAGAATGCTGTGATACAGTGTTATACAAGATACAGTGCATGTAGATTAGTAAATTATGAATTACTTAATAAGTTAACTGCCAAGGTACACATGCTTTTGTAGGAAAATTGCTAGTATTTATTACTGAAGAAAAAAGGAACATGCAAGTCTTTAACTGTGGGGGGTGGAGGTGGGGGAAAAGAGTTTGAATTCTATGACTTGAATTAGAAATTGCCATTGGAACAGTAATACCACTTTTTTCATAACATAAGTCTTCAAATGCGTATTGAAACCAGTAACATTTTCAGCCATAAAGACATATGAGGCAGTATAAAATGGGGTTTAAATTACCACTCTGTAGCTGGAAGACTTTTTTTCTTTTTTTTTTTTTTTTTTTTCTATTCAGGAGCACTTCCCAATTCAGTAATCTAATAATGACATATCTTGAGATATTTTACAATACTTGAAGAATGAAGAGTCACTGTTCAATGCAATGTCTCTAGTCCCCATGAAACACATAGCTCAGTAGACTTGTATTTTGTTTATTTTTAGAGTAAGACTTATTCTCAGCGATACTGTAAGAATACATTCATTTTAGTTAATGTTATGTTTTCATTCCATCCAGTCAGAAAACAGCTATGCCTGTGGAAAAGTATAATGGCAATATAATTAGGATTTCTTCTAAGAAAAAAATTGTAACACATCCTCCCATGCTTATGTCATTTTAATTGGATGTTTAGCTCAAGGGTGGTTCATAATTTATCATAAACTTTAATATTAATAAAATCAGCTGGAAGGAAGCTATGCTTAATCTTCTTGATTACACTACAAGAAGTAAAATCTTAATTTGAATTTTTCCTAGGGAAAACTAGGTTGACAAGGAGATCATGCTGTTCACTTCCTCATTTGAGTAATGAGGAAATGTAGTATGAGTGCAGGGGAACTAAATCAAAAAAAGATTACATCTGGTGTACCATGCAGACTGGCAGTATACAGACTGCTAAGCAGCTTTTATGTCAAGGGAATGAAGAAGTATAACAAAAAGTCTTACCGCATTGATTTTGCCTGTTGGCTCTTTGGGAAAATTCTGATACTTTCTGAGTGCTCTTGTTCAGTCTTTAATTCTCCAGTGGTAACATCTGGGAAACCACTGTTCTGCCAGACACCAGAACCATTTTCCAGTCATTCCCCAAATTTATAGTTTCCTATAAATTTTCTATTTAAGTTTAAAGTAAGAAGGGAGTATTTAATCAGGTGAGATAGAATAGACTTGGTCCATATTATGTTTGTCTATTGATGCTTCTGTTTTCTTTTTAACATGAGAGCTGAAAACAGAATTTTGTATTTAAGTGCTCCCAAGATATGCTTACCAAGTTGAAAATAGAAAAGTTCTTTTTTCACCATTCCATGTTCATGGTTTTATTGTCCAAAGGTACTGAAAGTCCCATATTCAGTATGTTAATGTGACGCGATATAAGTGAAAGTGGTCAAATTCTTGTTTTTTACTAAATACATTTCTCTGGGAATACTTATTAAGTCTGCAATCTGTAGTCTTGACCTTTGCAGTGAGCTTATTGTAATGGGTCATTATTTAGTTACTAAATTTCTTTTGCCCTGGATCAGAAAGAGTTCCCACTGCTCATGTGCCTTGTAATGTTTTCTTGGATGTTCTTGTTATCTGCAAGTTTAATCCTTTTAGCTTCATGCTACATTCTGAGCTTTGGTAATGTTAAGAAACCCTGGCTCCCTTCAGTGCTTTATCACACAGTCTTCTCCATTTTGATTCTGCAATCTTCTGTAAAAGACACGTCTGATTTCTGTTGTCTACAATTTGTAAATTTGCAACAATCCTGTGTTGTTGTAGCTGAATGACTGTATGTTTCCTCTGTAAAATTAATATTCCTAGCACTGGAAAAACCCCAGCACTAGCTGAGTGCACAAAGAGAACTTAGACTTACTTCTGCAGAAAAGGGCTCTGTCTCTTTTCTCTTGGTGGTAAGGTGCCACATCTCACTGTGCACTGTAATCACACCTGTGTCCCCAACACAGAGCCTAAAAGTATTAAAGAGGTCTGGTCACAGAAGACAAAAACTAGCATGGCCAAAGATAAGAAAAAGAAGGAAGATTTCATTCCTTTTACCCTGGGAGTGGGGCACTGCTCTGTGGCTTCTTGTAATGATACAGTTTAGACCTGTTTTTTCCATTGTGTAAGAAAGATCAAGTCAGTGGTATTTCCTGCTTTGGCCAGCTCTGTCATAGTTCTAAATCTCCCAAATCGCTTTGATTTATGTGTATAGAAATAGGCTGTAAGACATGGCTGAGTGCTTAAACACACTTCAGTGCTTGTGTCATCTGTCATATGTCTGTCAAGCCTAGATGTATTGAAATCAGATGAAGTGGGATGACATGTCTCTTATTCAGACATATGTATGCAGAAGGGGTTGTGGCTTCTGTCATATTTAATTCTTTCTTTTTTTTTTGTTTGTTTGCTTGGTTTTTTAGTTGTTTGTTTTTCTTTTGTTGGTGGGTTTTTGTTTGGGTCCCTTGACCCCCCTGCCCCAAATGCTCTTTCAGGACTTATCTGCTCCAGCACGTCCATAACTGAACACCTACTCCACCCAAGAGCTTTTGCAAACGCCACATTTCAAGGGCAGTTAGAGTAAACACGCAGGCTTCAAAGCAAATAAAATAAACGCCCTTTGAATCTTAAACAGAAACTCAGTGCTCTGTTACAGGTGCTTATTTTTATGAGATCACCTGTTTTTATATTAACAATATATTCTTCTTTTAAGTCTTAGGTACACACTAGCCCTGACCTATTTCTGGTTTTAGTTTGCCAATTTCCATCATCTTTTATCACTTGTGGTATCTCAGATTTTGTCAATATGCTGCATATATTACCAGAAAACAGTGTTCATGGCCTGAGCTTGAAGCAAGGACACTAGTTAAGTACCTAAGATAATCAAAAGGCTTCCGGATAGGTTTTAGGTCTCATAGTTTGGTTGGGTTTTTCCCCCTTGGAAGCATGTTTATCTTTTCCTTTTGCAGCCATTATAATTAAAAACACATTACCTCTATCTCACATTCTTGATTCTGTCCTTACATCAGCACTGCATGAAAGATTGCAGTGACTTTTTTTCTGAGGCTATCTGGCTGGTGTAATTTAAAATGGATGCTGGAGATTGAATTCTCATTAGCCACCTTTAAAAATAAAACAGTAACACTCCTATACTAAGCTTTTAAGGTTTTCAGATATGTATGTCTCTTTCTATTTCTAGTTCTTTCTTTTGTATGGAAAATCTATCCCCATGAGGCTAATGGGCCACAGAATTGGAATACTTAATTCTTTGTGAAATATTGCTAATTGGGAATAAACAGAGATATTTGAGGCCATGTGTTTTCCTACACGGTTTTTGTTGTAGGAGTTTAAGCATTAGTGTAAACAAATGTGCAATATATTCAGATGATTTATTTTGTTTGATGTAACAGAATTTATGGTGTTGCTTAATGGAAGTTATGAATGCTGTTCTTCATATATCATTTCAACATTATGTGATTGTGCTGGAATATAAATCTGTACCTAATTTGTTATGCAAGCATTTATTCTATTTCCTTCTAATAATTAAAGGCATCAAAGGCCTTTTTAAAGAGTAAATGCAGCAGATTTTTGAAGTGTGTTTGCAGTAGAATGACAGCCTCTTAAGAAAAAAAAAAGAAAAATGGAATTGGTAAACAGTAGAGAAGAAAACAAGCTGGTTGCCTGTGCCTCAAGAGAAAACAAATTTTAGAACCATAATTGTGGATTGTGTTGGAATATGGATAGAATTACAGGATTTTTTTCCACCTGATCTCATTTCTCCTGAGGACCTCAATGACTTTTTAAACACTTTTTCTCATTTCAGTGCTTGAGTTATTTTTTTATTGCTAATATCATTTGCTATTATGAGTTATGAATATTTTCAGATATGAAGACACTTCTTTTCAGATGTGCCTATATCTGAGAAGAAAGTATCTCTAGAAATAATCAGACAAGCAACTGTAAAGGAAAATACAACATTCTGTTATATTTCTTCTTTAGCAGATCACTGATCTGAAACTCTATGTTGAGAGATGCACCAAGACCTCTTTTGTGTGGTTCCTTTCAACAAAGGAATAGCAAACAAAATCTCCTGACATTTCAGCTAGGGACCAGCACTGCTCTGGCTAGCAGTCCCAGATGGCTTTGAGGCTGATCTTCTCTAACAACCTTTCAATATTAGAAAAAGCTGCCCTTTTCATGAACATAGTGCTTATTCCTCGTTGTTCCCTATTGCTAAGTCTCCCAATTCTAGCTGTGTGAGTATTCATAGTACAGCTTGATTTCACAGTGGGGGTAGGTGGGTGTATACATGACAATGTAGAAATGTTGTTAGGAGCACATCATTAGTATTCATTTGTTGAGGTAATGAATGTACAGTTACCAACGAAACAAGCCCCATATACAGTTCCCTGCCTTATTTCCCTTTACTGTTCACATACATTTTAGTAATGGTGAAAATATATACTGGCACACTGCATTGTTTTCTGATAGACAAATTCCTTCTTGTGTACCTGACTATCCCATCTCTTACTTGGTCATGTAAATGAATTGGCCCTCACTATTCCCCAGAATAGGTTGACATCCTCTTCTGATGCTATTAGGACTATTTTTTTTTTTTTTATAGGCTCATTCTTACTAACTTCTATTATCACCTTCATGGGCTTTTCAGAGAACTTTCTGGTTTCATTTTAGCCTGGAATTTTATCCTCAAACAGCAATACTTATTAAAAATCCCAATCGAGCAAGATGAGGAGAACCTTTTTCTGCCCCTCTAGTTATCTGCGCTGATATGTAATACCTCAGAGCATTTCCTTTTTGTAGGCTATGATAAATATACTGTGAATATTAAATGCAAATAATTGCTTTCATTTAGGACATTTCTTTTAGCTAGAAATGTGACCAACTAGCGAAGCAGAGAAGCATTTCTATTTCAAAGCAATTTACCTCAACACTTAGATCTCAGGGTTTGTAGCCCTGAAGCTTGAGTTTTTAGTATTTTCTTTTTAGTATTATTTGTTTTTCTTCAGATGAATCAAAAATCATAATTTTTTTTCTTAGTGTTTTCTTCAACATTTGAATTGCTGAATTACTTCGAAAGTAAGGATACTTATGACTGAATGAGTTAAGGAAGACCTTTTGAGCTCCACCAGAGCAACATATGATGTACATTTTCTGTATAGAATCATAGTATCACAGAATACCCTGAGTTGGAAGGGACCCATAAGGAGCATCAAGTCCAACTCCTGGCTCCACACTGGGCCAGCCAGGTCAGGGCATGTGACTGAGTGCATTGTCCAGATGCTTCTTGAACTCAGTCAAGCTTGGTGCTGTGACCACATTCCCTGGGGAGTCAGTTCCAGTGCTCGAGCACCCTCTACATACAATATTGTTCCTCAGCAGCTTCTGTAATAACTTGCCTCCAAGCAGACTCCCATTTAAATGTAGATGGTTGTTCCTTCTGTTACCCACTTCATATGCATTTTGTAATTACAATTTTAATCCTTATCTTCACCAGGCTTATAGTTTTTCTTACAGCATCTGTAGTGGGTTGACTGGTTGAAGGCCAGGTGTCCCCAGATGGAGAGGGGAGAGAAAACAGAACAAAAGGCTCATGCATCAAGATAAGAACAGGGTGAGATAACTCACCAATTACTGCCACATACAGAACAGACTTGACTTGTGAAATCAGGGTAGGATAATGAGAAATAAACCCAAATCTTTAAAACCCTTCTCCCACTCCTTCCTTCTTTCTGGGCTCAACTTCACTCCTGAATTGTCTGCCTCCTCACACCAGCAGCAAAGGAAGATGGGGGATGGGGGTTGCAGTCAGTTCAGCACTCTTTGTTGATGTTTCTCCTTCCTCCTCACCCTCTTCCCCTGCTCTTTCCCTGGGCTCTCCCATGTCTTTCACAAACTTCTGCATTGTGCATCTCTTCTGCAGATGATCTCTTCTAGACAATAAGGAATAGACCACTCCTGCATGCACTGTCATAAGTTCTGCCAGCAAACCTGCTCTCGCATGGGGTTCTCTCTCCATGGATCCATAGGTCCTGCCAGGACCTTGCTCCAGTGCAGGCTGTCCAAGGAGGTCACAGCCTCCTTCAGGTGCATACACCTGCTCCAGCATGGGGTCCTCCACATACTGTAGGTGCATATCTGCTCCACCATGGAGCTCCAGGCAGACAATCTGCCTCATAGTGGTCATCTCTGCAGACTGCAGGGGAATATCTGCATTGGTGTCTGGAGCAGGTCCTCCTCCTCCTTCTTCCCTGACCTTGGTTTCTGCAGAGTTGTTTCTCTCACATCTTGTCGTTCTTCTCTTTGGCTGCAATTCCTGCTTCCCTCCCCAACACTTTGTAACTGTGTTGTCCTAGAGGTGCTACCTCAGCCTTGGCCAGTGGCAGGTCTGTCTTGGAACCAGCTGGGTTTGATTTTGTCAGACCTATGGGAAGGATCTAGCAGTTTCTTGCAGCAGCCACCCTGTAGCACCTCAGCTACCAAAACCTTGCCATACAAATCCAGTACCAAATTACCTGGTGAAATGTGTTCTCTTGTGCAGAAATTAGTCTTGCATTTCATTACAGCATACATTAGAGAGAACACCTTTATCTGCCTGTATTTACCTGGATTTTAATTTTTTTTTAACTTGTCCTTTGATTAAGGTCCTCAGCTTGCTGCTGTTCAGCCAAACAGTATCATCTCATCACAGTAGATTTTACATGTATTCTTCATATGGATGAAATGCCCCTTGAAGTCACTAGAAATAGTGAATAAGCCTTCATTTTTAAGAAAGCTGAACTTTAAATAGTAGAGTGAATTAAAAATGGGAATAGTTCCTGTTTGTCTTATTTCTAAATTTACTGGAAGCCCAGTTAAGATAAAAATGTCAATTGTTTAGTACTACTGTAGATTTAGGAAGAGATGGAGTGGATGGAGGATTAAGTTCCAACTCTTTTCTGCTATATGAGAGAAATGGTTCTTAAACAATGCTCAAAGAAAAATTGTGTTAATTTAGAAAGTACCATTTGCATCCAATCTTTTAATATTTGATAGTCTTGCAATAATAAAGGAGGTTGGTTTGGGCTTTTGTGTATATGTAATAAGAACATTCATTTTTTATTATAGCACTAAATCACAGAGATTACAATGATTTTGGAGCTTGCAATGCACATTACATTGTGCTTACGTATTAGCTATTGTATTTTTCTGCCACTATAATAAAGCATTGTTTTTGTTCTAATTTGTTTCTGCTCATTTATTTATTCCTGCTTGCAGTTCAGAGTTCCTTGCAACATGATTAGATTATTCACACTTCTTGCTAACCTCTAGATTCAGCTGGCATGAAAAGACTTCCCAACTATGCCACTAGTTGTGCTGTAAGAATTGTTCAGAAGACAGTAGACTCTTCAGGGAAGTCACAAAAGTCATGTGGTATGGAAAAAAAATATGTTGTGCCTCCATGTATTATACTGAATTGAAGACAACTGCCATTTGCTGCTTTCAGTGAATGTAAAATGGTTGCATCATGTCAAACTAAATGTTCATTTGACAAAGCAGTCTCTCTTCAGTAACCAGTAGAAGTCCTCAAGGCAGGAGTTTAAGACAAAAAAGACATATTGTGGTACAGTTTTACCTGGGGCTTGAGGACTCTGCAGTACAGCAACGTTGTGGAGAAAGTGTACCTCTGTGTTTAAAATAGCAGTGATGAAAGTCTCTCAATAAGCTGTTGGCTCACACTTTGAAGCCATGCAAAAATTTACATCAACAGCTTGCTGTGCCAGTAAGTTCTGTGGTTGAGCTACATGAGTGTTTCCTTGACAGCATCACTGTATGTGTCATAGTTCTTTATGTGAGAAGAGCTGGTGACTATTCCTATCCATTTCCATTATGGCGCTACTGACTTTATGGATCTTGGGGTTGGCCCTCTTTGGATTACTTGCTTCCCTTCTACTGATCTGTGATCATCTGGCAGCCTTGGTTAGTACCTTTCTATTCATATATTAACAATTTCAGATGGGACATCACAATATTGACAAGGTACTTGCCCACAGTCTTCAATATTAAAGTGTCCTATGGACACAACTATATGATGGTATTTCTAATTCACTCTAGACTTGTCCTCATGCTCTTTGCTTTTCCTTTCATCACTACTGAAAAATAATTTGACACTTGCACAGAACTGCCTACTGTGTAACTAGGCTCTCTTCAGGTATGATTAGGATTGCCCTCTTCACATATGCTTTGCATTGATCTACACAGGATTTATTCCGCTGTTTTATTACCAAGCCATTCTAAATCATGAGAAGCTTTTCAGGCAGGTTTACTTTACCATGCTGAATATTTGTAATTTGGTTTCAGTAAATGTTGCCACCTCCCAAATCACCTCCTATTCCAGATCGCTTGTGACTATATTGACCAATTCAGGCCCTTGAACATCCATTCTCTAGGAAACCTAATCATCTTTCCCTTTGCCCTCTAAGGAAAGGCTTGACCACCTTGCTTGGAAATTTCAAAGCAAAATTAGTATCATATTGAATTGCTTTCATCTAGATGTTAATAATTTGAGTTGTGAAAGACCTTTTTATCTTGCAATACTGAAAACAAATTTCTGCGTAGCACCAAGGTGAAAAACCTGCTATCTTCAGGAAGAGCTTATGATCGTGAGATCACTGTCACATTTGTTCTGAACAGCTTTCTCGGTATTAAGATCTATTAAAAGTGTTCAGTAACATCATTTAAAATGGATTAGTATGATTTTATGTATGTGTGATAATATTGTATTACAGAGTTGATTCCTTTTTTTTTCAGTGCTGTTGTTAATCTGTTGCTGATTATCAAAATCTATCCATTAGTATAATGAGTACATCCTCTTGCTATGATCTTGGTGAAGCATATCTAATAAACCAAGGCATTTGAAATTGGAACAAAAATGCTGTATTCATGTTAATAGAAAATTCTTAGATGAGTGCTGCTACTGAATCTGCTCTGATGAAGAGCTAGTAAAGTCAAGAGTTATAGAGGAATTTGCACAGTTGGAGGACAGCATTAAGTTTTACAGTAATTGTTATCTGTTAAAAATCTTTTGGGTAAAATACATTATACCACTTTATTTAAAGTTTACTGTGAAAAATCAGGTGCTACAGGTTAAATGTGTAAAGGTAGTTAATTTTTTTTTCAGTTATATTCAAATAGCATTCTTTGTTGTGGACAGAGAAAAACTCAAAAGATTTTTTATAATTAGAGGGTTTAGGAAAGAGTGGAGTGTCAGAGTTTCTGTGAAAGGATGCTGTGAAAATTCAGGTACTCCAAGTTACTATTCAGCAACCAAACAGCCTCCCCAGCTTTCTTTTGTTTTCAACATTATGCATTTCTTTTTCTTATTTTCCTATGAAGGGATGTTAATGTGAAATTCTAAATGTGAAAAATCATGGTTTCAACTTTTTCCAGAAAAAGCAGAGGATACAAAAGCACAGTCATCTTGTGGAGCACACAGTAAACAGCTTTAAATAAAAGGTGGCAGAAAGGGAATGTGACTTATAACTAAAGAGGTGGAAATCTCATCTGATCAGCTGATCTTTTTTCATTATTCAGAAGGAGGGAAAATGATTTTCCCAAAGAAGAAACGTATTTCAATTTTATCAGCCCTACTGGTTAAATGCTGACTCACTACTGATGGTATTGGTTCCTGTTCTCTGGTAGCAAGGAAATCACCCAGACACTCATGTCTCTGGTTCATCTCATCACATCTCATCTCATGTTGTCTCATTTCATCTCATCTCGCCTCATCATCTCATCTCATGTGACAAGTAAAATACCCATGTCCCAAGACAGGGCAAATATACTCAGACAGCTTTAGGCAGAAGTAAAGAGATTTGAGTATTTTTGTAAGATATGTGTGGGTTTTTTCATGCTCACTCTCACTGTAACATAATAGATGTATCTGTTTTATTGAAGGCCAGCTCTAAGATAGCTTAAGGTAGTTCTCAGAATTAGGGAGTTACTTTTCTCCATGTTATGCGACTGTAGTCTAAAAAATGCTGATCAGACTAATACTTGTAACTATTTCTTAGGCAGACTTATTTGGGGTCTGAATGTATGGGAAGGAGATTCTAGAAGCTTTCTATTAAAATTCTGTTTTTCTAAATATGTGAATGTGTATTTCTCATATATGCTAATGGAATTTAAATCACTATCATGGTTCTTAGATTTATTAAGAGTTATTTTACATTTATTTCCCTATGCTGAACATTACTTCTAGTAGCAAAACCTCTGTTACAGAAAGAATTACAGTAAGATGTGCTAAAGGTATTGAGTCTGAGACATTGTGTCATCTACCCTCACCTCTCTTGATTTCCTCAGTGTATAAAAGACAAACCTCTATACTCAAAACTGATTATAGCACAAGCTCACAACACCTCTTTGAACATTTTCTATTGAATTAGCACATTTTACTTATGTGTTAATTACAGACCTGTCTGTTTGCAGATGAAAAAGAACAGCATATTCTCATTTATATGCTGGGAAATAATTCTGTTTTGCTAGAGTTAGTAGGTGTTAGCTTAGCAAAGTGTGGTGGGTCTTAAATGTGTTTATGATGTTAAAATTTTACTCCTCCATATCACTTTAAGAATAAATATTAATCAAATTAAATTAATAATGAGCTATGTCTTCTTTTAGGGAAGAAACTGAGTCCAAAAAGGTTTTTTGATTTGCTTGTAGTTCGGCTGTTAACACAGAAAAGTATAAAGGCCAGATACTTTAAAACCCAGACCTGTTCTTCAGCCATAAAATGTCTCTCTTCACTAATTAGAGTATATTACAGTTACTAATTTGGCAGAAGAAGAATGTCTTTTCTTGCCACAGAAATACATTGGAAATTACTCAGGGTGAGTTATACTAGCATGATCTATAGCTTAACTGATGTAGTCTATTATATGTATCTCTGCCAACACACATATTCCAATGGTTATACTTCAGTCATTGAATTCCTTGCATGGAAAAAAAAATGTTGAAATGAAGTCCATTCAGTTTTTGAATTAAGTAGCACTATCTGTTGGCATATGTCTGTAGGCAATACAAGCAGCTCTGTGCTCAACAGACAGAAATCCAAGGTTCTCTTTAAAACATCAGCAGTATTGCTAACTGATCTGTGCTAGTAAGGGTTTAGATGTAGATGAAGGCTTGATGTTTCATGCATAGCAGCATTCACCGTGTACCTGGATGCTCAGAACTATTACCTATAGACCTTTGGTTAAGTGTTTCATTTAGTTTTGCAGTTAGATTAAGATAAACCCAAAGTATCTGCCCTTCTGTTTAGTTAAGAGGACAATATTTGCTTAGTGTGGGCAGTAGGGAAACTGAGACCGAAACAATGTAAATAATCCCTACTTTATAAAATTCAGTGTGTAAAAGTAGCCATGGTCTGTAAGAATTAGTAATGATCAACAATACTAGTACATGTGCTTTTGTGGGTAGAAATGCTTCCACTTATTGTTGGTTGTTTTTTTTCCCTCTGTCTTTTGGTAGATGCAGCAATTGTTCCATGAAAACTATGAACACAACCGGAAGGGTTACATTCAAGATCTTCACAACAGCAAGATTCACACAGCCATAACGCTTCATCCAAACAAAAGACCAGCATACCAATACAGACTACACAATTACATACTAAGTCGCAAAATTTCTGAACTGCGCTATCGAACCATCCAGCTGCATAGGGAAAGTGCTCTGATGAGTAAGCTCAGTAACAGTGAAATAAGTAAGGAAGATCGGCAACTGGGAGTGATGCCATCTTTCAGTCATTTCCAGCCACGTGAAAGGGATGAAGTCATTGAGTGGGAGTTCCTGACAGGAAAATTTCTTTACTCAATGGTGGAGAACCAGCCACCTCGGCAAACCCTGAGCAGTGTCCTGCGGGCTGCACTGGATGACACTGTGATGCAAGTCATGGAAATGATAAATGAGAACTCTAGATCTAGAGGAAGGCTCATTGATTTCAAGGAAATACAATATGGCTACCGTAGGGTGGACCCTCTGCATGGAGTAGAGTACATTCTTGATTTACTGCTTTTGTACAAAAGACACAAAGGAAGAAAAGTTACGGTTCCAGTTCGACGCCATGCTTACCTTCAGCAATTGTTCAGCAAACCTTTCTTCAAAGAAGCAGAGGAGCTAGATATAAGAAGCCTCCTAGAAGATACCAACACTGACACTCAATCCTTTTCTTTTCTTTCAAATTCTCTGAAGTTATTTTCTTCATCATTCCAAGACACCAAAGATGTTGGGGGACACAGTGACAAGAAAATACATATTCTTGTCCCTCTCACAGGAAGATTTGACATTTTCTCAAGATTTATGGATAACTTTGAGAAGACTTGTCTGATTCCCAGGCAGAATGTGAAGTTGGCAATAATTCTCTTCAGCTCTGAATCAGGCCAAGACTCCAGCAAACACATAGACCTAATGAAAGAATACAGCATTAGGTATCCTAAGGCAGATATGACCCTGATTCCAATGGCAGGAAAGTTTTCTAGAGGCTTAGGTCTCGAAATGGCCTCATCTCAATTTGACAATGGCACTTTGCTGCTATTCTGTGATGTTGATCTGGTATTCACATCAGACTTCCTCCAGCGATGCAGAGATAACACTATTCAGGGAGAACAGGTTTACTACCCTATCATCTTTAGCCAATATGATCCGAATGTAATATATGGAGGCAACCCTCCAGCTGACAGTAGTTTTGTTTTCACAAAAAGAACTGGATTTTGGAGGGAGTATGGATTTGGAATTACTTGTATTTACAAAAGTGATCTACTTAGAGCTGGTGGATTTGACACCTCAATTCAAGGCTGGGGACTTGAGGATGTAGACCTTTTTACTAAAGTGATAACATCTAGCTTGAAGGTTTTCAGAAGCCAAGAAGTAGGAGTTGTCCATATTTTTCATCCAGTTCATTGTGACCCCAATTTAGATCCAAAACAATATAAAATGTGCTTAGGATCCAAAGCAAGTACATTTGCCTCTACCATGCAGCTTGCTGAACTCTGGCTACAGAAACACTTGGGTGTCAGGTACAATCGAACTGTCTCCTGACACTTCAGCCCATTTGGCCTTTTTGGAGGACTTTACCTCATTATTGTTATTATTTTATTTTGCTATCATAGTTTTAAATTCCCTCCTTGTTGTCTTCCAAAGACTGTTGACCTCAAACAGGATGCGTGTCCTGTTCACTGATGTTTCTTATACCTACTGAACTGGTGAAGTGAATTCCTTCATATTTCCTTTATTTGAAAATCAGTCAAGTCACAGCGGTCATGTGAACCCAAGGAGTACATCCATCACAAGAGACTGCATCGGAAGAATGTTCTCTTTTGGCTTTGGGATGCAATATCATCTTTGTTGTGTTTAATAGATTTGATATGATACGAGTATTTACCAGTGAAGGTACCACAAAAGTGCTTTATGCTTCTTCTGGGGATGGAACTCTATAAAATAAACTTGAGTTTTATAATTTATATGAGGACTATATGTATAAGTGTTACTTTTCTTCATCTTTAGAATTTTTAAACTAAATGAGTAACTATGATTGTACCTTTATTTTTTAAAAAAAAAAAGATAAGCTGAGGAGTTACTTGCAAATACAACTGGTACTGGCTACCAAGGTCCTTAAATGTCTTATTATAATAACAAACTCCTCATTGTTGCTCACTCAAAGTGTAAAAGAACTTTATTTTCACAAGGAACAGGATTTTATGGAATGCTTGTGTATACTTTAGAAGAGTAGGTAACCAACATCCTTCATTTGCAGGCAAGAAGGAACTGTGACTTAGCATGTTTATTTATGATAAAATGCAGACATACAGCATTCTTTGAAACACATAATACAAGTAGTTATTTGCTTTTTAGAATGTCTGATACATAATTTTCTTTTACATTCATTTCATAAAGCTGCACTTGATACAGAGTGCATTATTTTTACATTTACTATTGATATTAATACTCAGTAGCAATTTGATGTTAAAATTAAAATGATTGTAGAATAATTATTTTAAAATTTCAACAATTACTACTGCTTGTCAAAGTTCCTTGCCTATATTTTAGTGGAGGTTATAAGACTGTTGAAGATTTATCTCTCTGGACAGCCTGTAGCTGTCATATTGTGGAATCATACAGTAAAGTATTTAAGAGGATATCAACATTAAAAAATACCATTCCCCACCCCCCCAATTTCTGTATTTTAGAAAAATGTTTATATAGGATTATATATGTGTGTGTGTGTGTGTGCGCACGCGCGCACATGTGTGGATACCCCTTATATAGATAAATAGATAGATACTGAGAGTGATTTCAAAATATGTACCTTTTTTCCAGTTCAGACAGCAATTTGTGGCAATTGTTATTTTTGCCACATACTTGGAACATTTCATGTTATACTGTGGTAAAAGCTCAAAGGCATCCAAGAAGCCATATGAACTCAGCCAAACAATATAGCAGGTACATCTAGGAACCTCAGCACCCTTGATTTCAAACTGTATTTTAAATAGATATGGGCAAGAAAAATTAAGCAACTATTGAATTTATCTTTTCAGATGCTTAAATAGACACTCAGCTGGAACTGACTCCCTTTGTGTTTCCTTTCAAAACCAACTAAGAGATTGGAATTGAATGACATATACATTTGTATGAAGATACCCTGATAAGTCTCCTAAGACATCAGGAGGGTGTGTATGTCAGTAAATGTCTCTTACCTGCAGTTCTTTTTTCTGGATATACCATGCAAGGAATAAGGCATCCCTGAAAATTAATGATGAAACTCAGAATGAAAGGGCTGGCCATAGTTTTTTGTATGCTTTAAAAAACACCATCCCCATTGCCATGGAGAAGGTAGCAAGTGTGGGAGATGAGAACAGATAGAAGGTAATTCATGCTTGTCTGCCCTCCCAGTAGCATCTTGCTTGTTATTCTTCTGGAGGGTCTTGCTTCCTAGTGCAGTATTGTTATCTCAAATGTCTGGAGAGAGTAAAATTTGGTATTACATATGAAATACTTCTTGGAAACCACTCTTTAAATTGAATGCAAAGGTCATGCTCTGTTCAATTAAGAGAGCCAAGAACAAGGTACATACAATTCATTTGAACAGTTGCAACTAATTGATGCAACTCATTGTAAATATCAAAACCTGAATGCCTGTTGATAAATGTTTGTGATGATTTCATAAACAGGGAAAAAAAATTACAAAGACATCTAAGTAAGTCATTGTCTGCTGGGATGTATTTCAGTGCTTATTTTAATTATTTAACTTAGTGTCCAGGAAGTATTTGCTCATCTTAAAGTAAAATAGTAGATTAGAACAAGAAATTAAATCAATCATTCAGTGGGGATAAAGATGTATACAGAGGACTTGCAGGATCAGGTCCTACATGATATAAGCAAAATGCTAGCATTTACCAGTACAAATATTTATTTAGAGTCTGACTGATTCATTTGTTTCTATGATGAATTACTTTGTTAAAAACCTGACTATAAATGTTTATTATGAAATACTGCATTGTCTTTTGAAATAACTATCCTGAGATAACTTGACAGCTTGTGTTAGTTTGTTTAAGGAATAATATGCCTTCTAAAAAGATCATATTAAAAGAAAAAAAAAAAGCACAAAAGTGTTAGAGTAATGTTATGGATGTATAGATTTAAGATGGGAATGCCTGGGCTAATCAGTTGTTTGCATTTGTCTAGTCTCAATCATAATCTTGGTAGTAAAATCAAATTTCTATGTGTATGATGTCCCTTAGTAAATGCATAACTAATGAATCACAGTAGAACATAATACCCATTATTTTCAGAAGCTCCTTACCCTGGGAATATGATCCCAGGTCTCGTTGCTGGGAAGTGGTGAACTGCTCTCACTGCCTTTCTTAAAAAAGAAATCTCAGCAATCTTCACACAGAAACCTCTGAAATCCCCACCACCATTCTGATATGTTTTCACATTCATGGTGCTGAATCTAATAGAGCATTTGTATCTTCTGGATGAAGGAAAAATATAATGTTGGGTTTTCCGGGATTTTCTGAGTACACTCTGCATCAGCATACTGGTTTTCAAACTGGAAAAAGGAAGAGGACCAGGGAAGGGCATGAGGCTCAGCTGTGGGAGTCAGCACATTCTGCCTAAGTCACCTCCTTTTTGCCACCAGTGCTGCCAGATGTCTCTCCTGGGAGCTGCAAGCAGGCAGTGCAAGCCAGAGCAAGAGGAGAGCTGCTCTTGCCATGAATAGATGCTTTTGGGAAGCAGAAGGGCCTTTTTAACCAGGGCTTGGAAGGATGCTGAACTGCGGTTTCATTGCCAGGATATTTTGTGCAGATTCTGTGTCTCCCTCTCCCCAAAAGGAAAGGGAGTCTTGTCCCTCAACCTTTCCCTATTCCCTCTTAGGGGGGCATTTTGAAGGAAAGGTCGAAACCATCAGTCCTTCCACTCAGCAGGATTAGCAGGGCTGAACCACACACTTGGAGTCCTACCATATCATGGGACATGTGGGGAAAAAGGTGCCAAATGATGTTACGAGAATGCAGTGCAGAGAAAGGCAGCTTCTGCACTCACCAAAGACCTGAAGATGAGCACAAAAGTGCCTTTTGGAGACTTTGTACCGGTGTGTGCATAACAGTGCTTCAAGACTTGCAAAATTATAGTGCTGGTAAAATGACTCATGGGAGTGTACTGCGGATCCTAAGAAAGTGTGGAGATTTCCAAGGAGCATGAGTTAACAACCACATTATTTAAACAGACCAAATAAGCAATTTAAATGTCTTCTGGTTTCTTAAGAAGCAATTCTAGTGATTAGTTAAAACATGTTTTGCCACAGAGATTTTTTTCTCCACAGTGCTAGCTTTAAGATGTAGGCAAAACACGTGCAGTCTACATCTGACTTTTCTGCAACTTGAAATCAGTTAAAATTAAAAAAAAAAAAAACAACAGCCAAAACCAAGTAAGAATTGCTGAGCCACTGGCTGGATAAAAGTTTTATGTTTCGGCTCTATTTAAAAAGAAAAAAAAAACAGATGAGAAGAAAATAAAAAATAGCTATAGCAGATACACACAAAAATCAACCACAATATGCTAGTAGTAGTGATGGCTATGGTCTAAAACTGCTGTATGATGAGATATTTTCACAGAAGTGTAACTATTCACAATAAATGAATATCACTGGAGGTTATACTCTCTCATAAGTCTGTAAGGAACATATTAAATTAAGTCAGTCCATTTTTAATTCTTCCACTTCTTAGAACAGTTCAGCATTCATTCATTTGATCAATGATCTGACATTTCTTAACTCACTCCCTCCTTCCTATTTTTCTTTACCTTGGGTCTTCTCATTTGCAGTATATACTACAGCACTGTTTCAAACTTTTTGATCTAGCATGATATTTCTGTTCTGGTTTTATGATGTCAATGTCATATAAAAATGGTGAACTAGGGTACTTTGCTGAAGGAGTTTCCAGGCCTGCTTCATAATGTTTCCATTTGACTGTCACTGTAAATTAAAAGCGTTTTGAATATTATTACTTCATCCCTTCCTCTCGTTCATACTGAAATCCCACCACAGCATGGAAATGGAAAAACTTTCCAATCCTTAGGCCCAGTAAAAGAAATAGAATCTAGAGATTTTCACAACTTCAGGGCTTACCATCTAAAGGCATTCCTTTAAAAAGGAAAACCTGAGGAATGCAGTAGGCTCTGTGAAGATATTCCTAAAAGAACTGCATGCTAGCTAACATAGGTGCCAGATACTTAGAGCAAGTAGCATTAAATTATGGTTATTTTACACATTTGTCTATATGGTGAGAAGACAAGCTGTCTAAATGCTTTGAAGATAGTGGTTGAACCATGAATGACCAGAGAACCAGTGAGTGTTGTTCTACCTCAAAATCAAAACTCAGATCTGCTCACAGGTAAGGACAATTCTTCTTGCTTGCCGTCTCAGGCAGATGTAGGAAGTAGAACCCTGAGTTTGTACAAAGAATCACAGTATCTTGAGATCTGCCTTAAGGCTTCTAGTGTGCATTTGCTGGTAGCAGCCACGAAGTTGAAACCCAGTGCTAACACCAGTTGAAATAAGAAAATGAGGAATGTAATTAAGTGAGAAATAAAATTAGAGGTGTTTCATGGGTGATGGGATAAATGGATACGATGTACATCCAGAGAGGTATGTGTGTGTCTTTGTTATGTTAAGAGAGTGGAACAGAAAACTTAAAAGTTAAACTCAACTTTACTTTCTTCCTGAACATGCAGTGACAAATGCTGAAACCTCCTGGAGCAATATGAAAACTAACAGACCTTTCATACCTGGTTTGTTCTGACCAGCAAGCCCAGTTTCACTACAGTGATACCTTAACTGGCAATTATGACTTTTTCATGTTCTCTTTTTAGACATGACTCACTGTACTGGTATTTAACTGGGAGTGAGATCTTTGATGGCTTTGTTCTATTTGTGCTTAGGATGCTGTAGTCTTTCCATCGTAACTTCTTATATTGCAGTGTTGTGTGGCACATCACTGCTGTAAATGAAAAAGAGATTGTTTAAGCAAGGCTTTTGGACAGTAGGATACAGCTGGTGTAATCTTACAACCGCAGCTATGTGGTTGAAATGAAATATGTTCACCTATGGTTTCTTACTTGCTGTAATGATACAATGTTTTTGCTTGATGAGAAACCCAGAATGCGTTATGACTGAATATATTCTGTTGACAAAGCTGAGCAAATTTAAATAACTGGGGCCAAGTGATGAGCCATGCACCTGGCATTTGCTGGTACTGGAGGATATCCAGAGAATATAGGTGCTTCTAACAAGTTATAGAAAGATTTCTCTGTTAAAAATGAATGAGAAATGCTGTTTTCCACTCCAGAACTGCCAGTAGCAGATTTTTATTGCTTGTAGAATTATATCAGTCCTACCTTCTGCCATGATCAACAGGTGTTTGTAAGATGTGAGCAGATCCCTGCACCTTTTCTTCATGTACAAAAGAGACCACAGAATTCAAGATTTAGCCTAGAACACTCTGAATTGAGACTCAGGTCTGAGAGAAGCATGGGTGGGCAAAGAAGGGAGCTTACAAGTAACCAAAGAGAAGATTCCATTTCTTCATTTTCTTTACACTTGACATGTAGCTGTGCCCCACAGGGAGCTACCAGGTCTGGCTGGGTAAACCCATTCATTAAGCTTCATGGAAAGAAAGGATAAATGCAGTGTATGTGACATTGTCGTGGTTTCACCCCAGCTGTGGGCTGAGATCCACGCAGCTGCCTGCTCCTTAAAGTAAAAGTGCAGGAGAAAAGGGAAAAGGGGGGGGGGGGGGAAACAAGGGAAGGGAAAAGGAAGGGGCAAATAACTCCGAAACCAAGAAACTAAGAGGCCCGTGGGTTGGGATAAGGATAGTTTACTAAGATAACAGAAAAATAAAATATAACAATGCTAACAGGACTTTAGAGCAAAAGAATATGAAACTATTGATACACAATGCAGTTTCTCACCGAACCACACAACTCAGGCCGCACCACCCAGAGCTGTCCCGGAACCTGACCGTCCCCCAAGACCCTCGCGTCCCGGCCGCTCGCGTCCCGGAACCGCCCCCCTTCTTCCTCCCATCAGCCCCCCTTTATCCTGGGCAGGATGTAATTGGCATGGAATACTCTCTTTGGCCCATCTGGGTCACCTGTCCTGGCTTTGACTGTCTGACTGCAACTAAAAACATCAGGGTGTTATCAGCACTGCTTTCATTTTAACTCCCAAACACAGCATTCCATCCACTGCTACAAATGAAGTTAACTCTATCCTGACTGAAACCAGGACAGACATGAACAGATAGTGGGAGACAATGAGGAAGGAAGTTCATGGGAAATCACAGGGAGCAAAAAAAAGTAGCTTCTTTTTTTCTTTTGAAAATTAGTCTGTGGATAAGCAATTTTACTAGCCATGATATGTGAGATCAAGATCCAAGTAAGTGTGAAGTAAGAGGACATTAATTTCTAAGGAAGGAGATGATACAGAGCGAGTACAGAAAACAAGACAGGGATCTCCTGGAGGGAGTCCAGTAGAGGGCTACGAGGCCTGGACCATCTCCCCTACGAGGACAGGCTGAAAGAAATGGGACTGTTCAGCCTTGAGGAGAGAAGACTAGGAGGGGATCTTAATAATGTTTCTATAGATCTTAAGTGTGGGAGACAGATGGAAATAGCCAGCCTCTTTTCAGTTGTCTCTGGAGACAGAACAAGGGACAATGACTTTGAATTCGAGCATAGGATGTTCTGCACCAATCTGTGGAAGAATTTTTTCACGGTGAGAGTGACGGAGCACTGGCACAGGCTGCCCAGGGTGGTTGTGGAGTTTCCATCGCTGAAGATAGTCAAGACCCATCTGGACACCTGCCTGTGTGATCTGTCCTAGGGAACCTGCTTTGGCAAGGGGGTTGGACTCAATGATCTCTGGAGGTCCCTTCGAACCCCTACAACTCTGGGGGGAAAAAAAAACAATACAAAAACCAAACCCACACACAAAAAACAGACTAACTGTATGAGCATAAATTAAAGTAGACATTAAAGTAGATGGGGAAAATACCACTGGAAATAGTAGATGGCAAGAAACTGCAGGAAGAATAGAACTTATGAAGGTTTAATAAAAAAACAACTGAAGAAGTAGTGTACTTGTAGCTATTGAACACTGGGTACAGACTGCCTTGCAGTGTTATTTGAGAAACATGAGAAACATGTTATGGGAAACATTGCTTCTGCACTGCACCCCACTGCTTTAACTGGGGTTGGTTTAAGGAGCAAATATCAAGCTTACATTAAAATATTCCTGCTTCTGTTCTATTTTTATCAGAGGCTAAGTTACATGCAATTATTTTCAAGTGTGTTTGTCCCCCATCCTGTGTGGTAAGTATCTATTTTGATTATGTGTTAACTGAGATTTTCTGAATAGAGTAAATAAGATGGGAGAGCTGTCCTTACTAGGAACAGATGAAGCCTAGTGGTATAGAAATCGCAACACTAGTGCTATGGTACACCTGTTGCAATTTGAAACCATTTCCTCTCATCCTATTGCTTGTTACGCTGGAGAAGAGACCAACCCTCACCTCTCTACACACTCCTTGCAGGTAGTAGTAGAGAGTGAGAAGGTCTCTCCTCCAATGTCCTCTAATTTCAAAAAGCTAACACTCAAAGAGATCTTCTGTAGTCTTGTCCCATCTTCCTTTCTTTTCCTATTCCATTTTAAGTTTCTAGCTTCTGTTGAACTTAGGTTTTGATGACAAACTTAGAGGACTGAGGAAATCTCTTTTTTAGTATTGCCATATAGCAGTACTAAATAGCAATGAATTAAATTTGGGGCACAGACTTTGTTGTGAATATATGCATTTAATCCAAAATTATATAGTCCAGGTAAAATTATTTTTCAACACCTTAGTAGTTTATTCATACAAATATGATTGTTAGACACTGGAATAATGTCAAGGCTGTGAAAACATGCCAAACTATTGTACTTTAGTTCCTAGCTCTGTTGCAAGCCATTTCCATTTGCCTGTCACTTTTTAAACTATCCTGAATTTTATTACCACTTCCTTCAGTCTCTTGATATCTTGAGTTTCTTGCCAGGAATGGGAACACCAAACCTTTCCAGACTTTAAAATGCACCTCCAAAATTAGGGCTGAAGCACACATAAGCAAACCTTTGAAAACAGAGAGAGAAAATGTTGAAGAAGCTAAGACTCCTAAGACATACAACAGACTTTGTGACATCACATTTTTATAATACTCTTTTTCCTGCTAACACAACAATGATGTTGATTTACTACAGACATAACTACTAAGTGATGTCTGACAGTAATGTCTGTGGAGTAAATTAAAATGTCAGTACAAGTGTTTAGGAGAAAAACAAAAGAGTAAAATGGAGCCATACTTCTCTACTGCAAGGCTAGTTGTCAGTACACCCAGAGTTGTGGGGTCAGAAAGGCCTCTGGAGGTCACCCTCCTTTCCATGGTGGAGCTTGGATCCCTGAAGGTGTATAAGCACCTTACAAAACACTCACTCTTGTGTACTTCACATATTTTACAGAACTGCACACAATTGCTGAATGGCTGAGATAGCACAGGATGATCTCCCAAAGGAGATCTAGCCCTAATTCCTGTTCAAAGCAGAATCATGTTGTGGAAGTTGCACATGACTGTCCAATAGGGTTTTGAGTATCTCCACAGGTGGAGACTCCACAGCCTCAAAGGGCAACCTCTGCCTGTTTAACCAGACTCACTGGGCACTGCTGAGAAGCCTCTCACTCTTGTCTTCTTTGTTTTTCTCCATCAGATATTTGCACACAGTTATAAGATCCCCATGAGCCTTCTCTTCTCTAGACTCCCAACTCTCTCAGGCTTTCCTTGTACAACACGTGCTTCAGGCCCCCAATGATCTTTTTGACCCTTCACTGGATGCGCTCCAGTGTGTCCATGACTCTGTACTGAGGAGTCCAGAACTATACTCAGAATTGTCTCACTAATCCTAAGTAGAGGGGAAGGATCACCTCCCTCTTCCTACAGTCAGTGGTCTCTCTAACAGTGTAGGATGCTGTTGGCCTTCTTTGCTGCATGGGCGTGTTGCTAGCTCATAGCTTGTTATCCACTGGGACCTGAGGTCCTCCTCTGCAAAGTCACTTTTCAGTCCTGGTCAGCTCCTAGTGTGTAAGGTTGCCTGGTATTATCCCTGCCAATGAGCAGAACTTTGCACTTCAGTATGCTGAATTTCATAAGGTTTCTCTTTATTTCTCCAGCCTGTCAAGGTGCCCCTAAATAGTAGCACCCACCTACTATATTAGTTATTCCTCCCAGGTTTGCATCATCTGCAAACATGCTGACATTGTGCTCAGTCCCATTGTTATTAATGAAGATGTGAAACAATATTGTTTCTAGCATTGACTGCTAAAGTACACCACCAGCCTGAATCTGGACTACATTGTGTCCTTGATTGTAAATCTCTGGACTTGGCCATTCAGATAGTATTCAGTCCACCTGAGTGTCTATTTATCTAGTCTGCAGACCTTCAGTTTGCCTTTGGGGATGTTATAGAAGTGTTGAAAACCCTGCTGAAGTCCAAAGAAACAACATCCACTGCCCTTCCCTTACTCTCCATATGAGCCATTTCATTATAGAAGGCTACATGTTGGTAATTCTTCTTTGAAAACACATGCTGACCAGTCCCAGTCACCTGCTTGTCCTTCATTGATTTGAAAATGGTTTCCAGCTTTCTTTGTTCCATCTGTCCCCTGGGATCAAGGATAAGCTGACCAGCCTGTAGTTCCATGGACCCTCCATCTTGCTACATAGGGTGACATTTGTCTTCTTCCCATTCTCAGGAACCTTCATTGAGTGACATCATCTTTCCAAGATGATGCAGTGACAACTGCCCAAGCAACCATTCATGAATGCACTTTCTCTGGTCCAATTGACTTATGTAATCCCAGTTTGTTCAAATATTTCTTAACCTGGTCCTCTTTCACCTAGGGGAAGTCTTTTCCTTCTCCAGATTTTCCTCCTGGTGTTAGAAGCCTGGGATTCACAGAGTCTCAGAACTGGTTGAAGTTGCAAGGGATGTCTGGAGGTCTTCTGATCCAACCACTCTGCTCAAGCAGAGACACCTAGCATTGATTATATAGAACCATGTCCAGTCATCTTTTCAGTATCTCCAAGGGTGGAGACTCCACCACCTCCCTGGGGTCCATTCCACTCTGATTCCTGATGTTCATATGGAACCTATTGTGTTTAAATTTGCACCTCTTGCCTCTCATCCTGTCAGTGGGCACCATTGGAAAGTCTGGATCTGTTCTCTTTGCGCTCTCCCTTCAGGTATTTGTCAAGGTCCCTCTGGTTGGCAGCATGATTCTCATGGATACCAGTCACTCCTCCCATTTTTGTCTCATCAGGAAACTTGCTGAGGGTACACTCTGCCCCATTATTGAAACCTTTATTGTAGTTGTTGAACAAGGCTGAGCTCAGCATAGTCTCACATGGTACACCACTAGTTACTGGTCTCCAGCTAGACCTTGTGCCATTAATAACCATCCTCTGGGGCTGTTCAGACAGTTTGCAACCCACCTCACTATCTGCTTATCCAGTACACACATAACTACTTGAAAGCAAACTCCTGAATGAAAATCTTAAATGAGTCCTTTAGATTCCTGAAGACAAATATTAATAGACAGATGTAGGCAAAGAAGTCACTGAGTGACTTGACCTTTTTTATGTCTTCAACATGATATTTCTTGCCCAGTTCAGGAATGGACTTGCATTTTCCCTTCTCTTCAATTTGTGGATGATGCATCTTTACTACCTGTTTTTGTTGTCTTATGCCACTTGCCAGGGTCAGCTCCTAGTAGCTCTGGCTTTCCTAACCAATCACTGCATGCTGGAACAGTGTCTCTCTATTTCTTATGGGTTACTTTCGCCTCTTGTATGCTTTATGTTTTGTTTTATTCATATATGCAGGTCTGTTTTTCAACTGAATGTTAAGCCAACCTTCCAGTAGAAACTACTGATTTATCTCTCAATTAGTAGCCTGAATGCATTTTCAGATTTAATTTATACTTCTAAAAAATCTTCTGGATTGTTAATTTAAAAACATACGTAGAGTGAATATGCAGGTGCAAAACAGCTACTGCAAGCTTCTGTCTAGGACCCACCTTCTTCTGAAGTGATAAGTAGGATACTCAATGATACAATGGGATGAGGTTTAAAAAGGCCAAGTGTAGCGTGCTGCAGAGCTGAACTAGTTCAGGTAACTAGTTCAGATAACCTGGCTGGCAGAAACTGGTGGAAAACCTCTTCAGTCACAGGAGTTGTTCTTGAGTAAATGTCAAAGGGATCGCTCACTTTGCCAAGTACTATATTTTGGATCATGGGAACAATCAGTTTGCAGCTCAAAGTTTAATCAGAGCAATGCAATTTGACAGCCTGCTAAAACCTATGAGACCAAGATAGATTTCCTAGAAACAGCATGCCATTAAAAATCTTCATCACTATCACCATTTACCCTACATAAATCCTTCCAGTTTCAGCATTATCAGTTTCAACTAACCGTAATGCTTTATGAAAGGTACCTGTCTGGCTTGAGTAACCTTTGACTGATTGACAACACTTTTGCATAATGCACTTTCCTGAAATTCATTACAGAGTTCATAACTCATACAAAGTGTACATTTTGACAGTGACAATTATGTTTATTGTGAGTTAAAAATTGTGAGTGTTCTTGACAAGCTTAATAAATCGGGTGGAAGCCGTGCTAGAACTCAGAGTTAGGTGGAGAACCATTAGAAACCCAAGTATGGAACAATATTTTTTGTAATGTATTTTGCGTAAACATTTTAGGAGCTCAGCACCATACTAGCCAATTATATTCTGTATTCCTTAAAATGAACGCTGCTTTCATGCGGTTCTGGAGCTGAGCTCACCTCCATACACACCACCTTTCTTTAATCTTCAACACAAGATACTGATGCCAAACTGTTGTTAATAGAACATCTTATACATACATCTGGAGTAGATTCTTCTTTCCATTGCTGACTGATGCATTGTCATTTGGGTCCCTTCCTCTCTTATTTGAAATAGCTACTAGGCCTTTGAGGTCCATTCCACTTCTTGGCCTGTGTTTGTACAATGTACAATAGAGTGTCAAGTTGTGGGCTTCAGTGCACCCCAGTAACAAGAAAGCCTCCTGTGATTTTTGCCTCATATTGTATTTGTGCGTCACACTTTAATAAAATTATATACTGATTTAGGACCTCATGAGGGCAACTTTGTGGAGATAATGCTATCATATCCACCTGAGGGTGCTGAGAGAGTTGTCAGATGTACTTGCCAAACTCCTTTGCATGATCTATCAGCAATCCTGACAGACTGGGGAAGTTCCACTCGACTGTTTTTCCACGTGAGAGTGGGGAAAATTCTGTGGATTGCCCTGAGTACTCCTCAGTGGAGCCACTTTTGCCAGTACCCTGTCAGAAATCCTGTTGTGGGCTGTTGAGGATACCTGCATCTGCTGCCTCACTAAAATGCCTTTATACAAATGCACGTAGCATGGGGAACAAACAAGAAGAATTAGAGATCTTTGTGCAGTCACAGGGCCATGATCTCATTGCAATCACAGAGACGTGGTGGGACAACCTGGATGACTGGCACGCTGTCATGGATGGCTATGTGCTTTTTAGGAAAGATAGGCTAGGGAGGCAAGGTGGAGGAGTTGCTCTTTATGTGAGAGAGCAGCTAGAATGTATTGAACTTGACCTAGGGAAGGATGAACTATCCGTTGAGTGCTTGTGGGTTAAAATCAAGGGGCAAATCGGTATGTGTGACATTGTTGTGGGAGTGTGCTATAGGCCCCCTGATCAAGAGGAGCGGGTTGATAGTGCGTTCTATAAGCAGCTAGAAGTAGCCTCAAGATCCCGGGCACTGATCCTTATGGGGTACTTCAACTATCCAGATATTTGCTGGCCAAGCAACACGGCCAGTCGTATGCAGTCCAGACAATTTCTGCAGTGTGTTGAAGACAATTTCCTGCTACAGATGGTGCAGGAGCCTACAAGGGGAGGGCGGGTGCTGGACCTTGTTTTTACTAACAAGGACGGGCTCGTTAGGGAAGTGAAGGCCAGGGGCAGCTTAGGACAAAGTGACCATGAAATGGTTGAGTTCAAGATCCTGGGTGCAAAGCAGCTAAAATCCTTTTGAAGTTAGAATGTTAAATGTGGGGTTCACAGGCTGGACTATTAAGCCATAGATATTGCTAACGCTCTCTGGAGGGCACAGATGACTCAGAGAAGCAATTAGGAAAAATAAATATAAAAGGAATTCATATACAAAGGCAAAAGCTATATGGGAGCAGCGAAAGACACTGCAATTACTCATTAAGTGTAAAAGGACAAAGTACTAGATATTGACAGTATTCACCTAATATTAGTATTCACCTAGTATTTAAAAAGTACTACAAAATCTTCACTTAAGCAGCATCATTTCTTTGATGAGGGAACCACACATGATTACTGCCACAAGGGAACTGGATGTTGACGTCTATATTGTTGCTCTAGGCTGTGCTTCTATAATTTTTTTGAGGATGTGGTGCTGGCCAGGGCTGAACGAAGGACTGAGACTTCTTGGATGGTATCTGAAAGGTCATAGTGGGGGACTGGAGAATCTCTTTTGGGATGTTATAAACAGAAATTAATGCCTGATCATTTGCAAGTAAAGTATGTGGCACAGAATTCTTAATGAAAAACTGAACTTGTACCAATACTTTGATAATAGAAACGTATTAGATATCTTGCCCTTCAATCTTAATTTGACATAATAAAATGGTCTTTAAAGGAAATGGAACTCAGTTGCTACACATTTTAGTGCAGCTGAATAACTTCCCTGAGCACCATTTAAGGAAAGCTAACCTCTTTAAATTGTTTCCTTTTGAAAAGGTCTTAAAATCAAAACTTATAAAGAATACATGATATTTGGTCAGCTACCTGCATTTTCTCTATGACAATAATAATGAATTTACTAGAAAATGCCATTAAAATTAATGTACTTATCTGCACCCACCTGTCTTGTACATTTGCAATTATGTCAGAGTCAATAATAACCTGTTTCTCTTTTCTTTACAACCCCTGGCTTCCACACAACCCAACCTGCAGTGTACTTGGAGAAGAAATATATCTGGATGCTGCTGGTGTTGCTACCCAAATCAATGCCTTCAGATATCACTCATGTTGATGCTGGCAAAATCCCACCTGTTTGTTGTTTCTAGCTGTTTTCTTGAAGCAGAATTATTTAAGACTCCAAAACCACTCCAGGGGAGGCTCTAATATTAATTCAAGATGTGGAACAGATGGTTAAAACAGATTCTGCTAACTGAAACACAGCCTGATCCTGTGTTTGTTTTACAGCCAAAATTAAATTTCTACTGAAGTTTTTCTAGCTTGTAGTTTATCGTTGTATTTAATCTTATCCACACTTCATTTGAAAGCTTGATGATAATGGGCTTTCTGTAAAGGAAAATCAAAACTCAAAATATCCAAAGATCCTAACTAATACTTATTCAAGTTTCTCTTAACATTTTTGTTTATGTTTACTTTTGAAGACACATGTTTTATTTGTTCTTTTTCCCAATCAACTCTTCTGTCCTGTGTTTCCTATCTCTCTTTGCTTTTTTTTTTTTCATTTCTTCTTTCTTTCCTCCTTTTGTTTTTTCTCTAGACAATGATTTCTCCCGTCATGGACTTGTCTTATTTCAAGGTAGATATTTATGTTCTACATGTAGCAGCAACATCTCACTCTTTCAACCTTCCCTTCTTTCCTCCTACAAAGTGTTTCACAAGAGTAACTGAGCAACCAGAGCTAAATTCACTTCGCATGTCCTGCTTCCTGGAGCATAAAAGGGAAAATATATTGCAAGTCTATATATTCCAGTGGGGTAAAGCCTGTTATTCACCATGTACACTCAAGCAGCTACATATTTCTGCCTTTTTCCCCCCTTAAAGCAATATACTTTCTTAAAAGGCATGCAGTCAGTGGCCAGTTTGGGTTGTGCTGATATATGCTGTGATGTGCCTGGAAATGATACTGAGCTGCAAATCAGTGTTTCATAAAAAAAACCAAACCCTGCTCTATATTACTTTGGACCACCTTGGGATATATAATATAGTACTAAATATGCTACATGCTGACTGAAAAGTAGAAATTGCTCTTAGGCTGCTAGAGAGAATACCTTGTCTCTTTATCCTTCCTTTAAAAATGTATTCCCCTGGCTGGTATAGATGGCATGTCTTAATTTCAGTTGCATGTCGAGAATCTGTGTAAAATGCTCCTGTAGCTGATTGAGAGAATTTTGAGATGGATTTGAAAGAGTCAAAAGCAGCTGCTGTGAATTTGAGGATTCTGGGCTACCCATTTTCTGACTAGAGACCAGTAATAAAAAGCAATTAAAAAAGCTAATCCCTCTGCCAACATACTCTGTCTCTGATTGATGACATGATTCTGTAAGTGATTTACAGTCTGCCCAGGGCATATCACTCATGTAGCAGAGGTGCAGCATCTCTATCTGGCTTAACCTTACTAGGCACTACTAGTATTGGCTTTATGATGACAGAAGATGGTGCAAGAGGAAGAACTGCTGACCTCCTCATTCATTGTTTGCCTCCCAAAGGAATGAAAAATTTGATTGGATAGTTTAACTTATAAAAATTGGGAGAGGCTGGCTTTGCAAAATATTTCTAGAAAATTTTTAGGAAGCTGGGAAATGTAAATAAATTGATTTTTTTTTTTTCACAGTTATACAAGCATTGTGATGAGTAAATAAAAGGTGCAGTAATCATTGAACTGATTAGTTTTACAATACGGGGTAAGGGCTCAAAAAGAGAAAGGACACAAAATGTAGCACAGGTATCAGGGTTTTGCATTGTTTATTTATGCAGTTATTGGCTAATATCTCAGCTTTTGCTGTCACTCACCTGCAGCTCATGAGGACAAATGGAATTATGAAATGGAAATCTAAGGTTTTGTTCAGGTAAAACCCAGATCATCTCCTAGGCTAAACAGGATTTTTTGTGGTCAGTACAATTCCTTCGTATGGTCATAAGTTTTTTCTTCTCAAAACTTCATGTTAAATTAAAAAATGAGAATCATCCTGCTGTTTATTTAGTAAGAATATAAATGAAATATGTGATTATGGTAAGTCTTCAGTACCTTTAATTTCGTTTATTTTATAATTTCTTTCAACACTCTCAGGTGGAATTTTTTTTAAGAGGAAAAAAGTGACACAGATAATTGCTATAATTAGAGTTACTGCTGCTAAAGCAATTATCCCTATAAAAATAATAAAACATAATATCAAAATTATCTCCAAAATGCCATTAATATTTCCATTTCAGGAGGCCAAGTACAAAAATTCACAAAAAAGCTGCAACTCTATCCTGAGGCTGCACCTTTGTACATTCCATGAAGATTCTGGATATCTGACACCACTCTCAATTCACTGTCAAGGTACACATCTTCACCCTGTTGAAATTAAAGGCCAAACTCCTATCCACTTCATGGAGAAAAGTGTATTCCCTGCCTTAATTCCACATATCTTTCTTCACAGGTTATTTCAGATTTTTGTTATCTCTTGAGAATTACTTAATTTGAACTTGTGTTATTAATGATCAGAGATCTCCAATTTATTATATTTTGTTGGCATATGTGATGCTGATAATTAATTATATTGAATGTGGTTATGTCAATGGATAAAGCTGATGTGAATCATAGAAACTGTCACCCCTACAACTGCAATCTCACATTTGCAGTTTCACAGAATGACATGGTGGTTGATGCTGGAAGGAACCTCTGAGATTCTCTAGTCTACCCTCCAGGCAGCTCAGTGCCCTGCCCAGCTAGGTTTTTAATATAACCAAAGCCAGAGTCCATGAACTCCATGGACAACCCATTCCAGAGTTTCACCAACCTCACAGTACAAGAAAAAACAATAAAGTAAAAAAAAATTATTTTCTTATATTTGGATTAAATTTTAATTTTTGTTTGGGTTCTTTTGGTTTTGCCTATTTTTTCCTGTCACGTTAGTCAGCCCCACTGAGAAGAGTCCATGTTCTCTCTTCTCCCCCGTCAGGTATTTAAATACAAGAATGATCTCCCTATGTACCCTCTATTTTCCAGATTGAATACTCCCAACTCTCTCAGCCTCTTGTCTCATGGCCAGTCCCTTAATTGTCAAAGTGGCCCTTCACTGGACTCACTCCAGTGTGTTCAAGATTCCCAGTTCATGGGGGACCCACAACTGGACCCAGAGCTCCAGAGGTGTCTCACCAGTGCTGAGAGAGGGGAAGGATAACCTCTCTCTTGCTACTGTCAATAGTCTAACTAACTCAGTGCAGAAGGCTGTTTGTCACCTCTGCTGCATGAGCACATTACTGGCTTGTGGTCAGTTTGTCGTTCACCAGGATCTGATGCCCTCCTCTGAAAAGTCACTTTTCAGTCCTGATCATTTCCTGGTGTATATTGTTGCTTATATTCTGTCCACAAGCAGAACATGGACTTTTCTTGTTTTGAACTTTATGAGGTTCTTTTTTTGACTGTTTTTCCAGACTGTGAAGCTCCCCTGAATAGTAGCAATAGCTTATTAACTATGCCTCTTACTCCAACTTTGTTGAGGGTACACCTCCAACTTTGTTGAGGGTACACTCAGCCCCATTGTCTGGATCATTAATAAGATTCCAATCAATGTTATAGAATCAAGGAAACATGGATTCATTAAGTTTGGAAAAGATCTCTAAGATCATCAAGTCCAACTGTTACCCCAACACCACCATGCCAAGTAAACCATGTCCTGAAATGTCACATATACACATTTTTTCAACACCGCCAAGGATAGTCACTCCACCACTTCCCTGGGCATCCTTTTCCAATAATTGGCCACTCTTTCAGTGAAGAAATTTTTCCTAGTACCCAATCTAAACTTCCCCTGAAGCAACATGAAGATATTTCCTCTCATCCTATTGCTTGTTACTTGAGGGAAGAGACCAACACTCACCTCACTACAAACATCTTTTCAGGTAGTTATAGAGAGTGATGACTCCCCTCAGCCTCCTTTTCTCCAGACTAAACAATCCCAGTATACTCAGTCACTCCTCTAAGAAGGGTCTAGACCCTTCACCATCTTTGTTGACCTTCTCAGACAAGCTCCAGTAGCTCAGTGTCCTTCTTGCAGTGAGGGGCGCAAAACAAAACACAGTACTCAAGGTGTAGCCTCACCAATGCCAAGTACAGGGGCACAATTACTTCCCTAGTCCTCCTAGCCACACTACTTCTGATATAGGCCTGTATGCCACTGGCTTTCTTGGCCACCTGGGCACACCACTGGCTTATATTTGGCTGGCGGTCAACCCACACCCTCAGGTTCTTTTCCTCCTGATGGCTTTCCAACCACTCTTCCCCAAGCCTGTAGTGTTTCCTGGGGTTGTTATGACCAAAGTGCAGGACCAAGCACTTGGCTTTGTTAACCTCATACAACTGGTCTCAGCCCATCCATCCAGCCTGTCCAGATCACAGAATCATAGAACCACAGAATCAATGTTAGGTATTGGAAGGGACCTCTGGAGATCATCTAGTCCCACCCACCTCCTAAAGCGGGATCATCTAGAGCATGTAGCACAGGATCAAACCTCTTTGGCTCTGAATAATTCCAGAGGAGACTCCACAACCTCTCTGTGCAGCCTGTTCCAGTGCTCTGTCACCCTCACAGTGAAAAAATTTTTCCTTATGTTCTCATGGAAACTCCTGTGCTTCAGCTTGCACCCATTGCCCCTTGTCCAATCACTGGACATCACTCAGAAGATCCTGGCTCCATCCTCCTGACACCCAATCTTTATATATTTATGTACATTAATGAGGTCACCTGTCAATCTCCTCCAGACTAAAAAGGCCCAGCTCCCTCAGCCTTTCCTCATAAGGAAGATATTGCACTCCCTTAATCATCTTAATGGCCCTGCGCTAGACTCTTTCAAGTAGTTTTCTGTCCTCCTTGAACTGGGGGGCCCAGAACTGGACACAATATTCCAGATGTGGTCTTACCAGGGCAGAGTACAGAGGGAGGAGAACCTCTCTTGACCTACTAGCCACAACCCTTTCTATACTCCAGGATGCCATCTGCCCTCTTGGCCACAAGAGTACATTGCCGGCTCATGGTGATCCTGCAGTCCCCCAGGACCCTCAGGTCCCTTTCCCCTATGCTGTTCTCCAACAGGTCAGTCCCCACCCATACTGGTATCTGGGATTGTTCTTCCCCAGATGCAAGATGCTACACTTGCCCTTGTCTCCCACTGCAGAGCCCTCAAGGAGATCAAAGGTCCTACCCAAATTGGTGTCACCTGGAAATTTACTGAAGGAGCACCCAATGCCCTTATCCACATCATCGATAAAGATATTATACGAGAGTGGAACCAAGACTGAGCCCTGGGCAACACCACTTGTGACTAGCTGCCAACTGGATTTAACTCCATTCACAACTCTCTGCATTTTGCTATTCAGTCATGTTCTTTCCCAGAGAAGGCTACACCTGTAGTAAGCTATGAGCCACCTAGCTCTAGTTAGTGTGACTTTGGGAAAGTGTCAAAGGCTTTAATAAAATCCAGGTAGATAACATTGACAGCCTTTCCCTCATCCACTATGTAGGTGTCCTGGTTTCAGTCAGGATAGAGTTAACTTCATTTGTAGCAGTGGATGGAATGCTGTGTTTGGGAGTTAAAATGAAAGCAGTGCTGATAACACCCTGATGTTTTTAGTTGCAGGTAGACAGTCAAAGCCAGGACAGGTGACCCAGATGGGCCAAAGAGAGTATTCCATGCCAATTACATCCTGCCCAGGATAAAGGGGGCTGATGGGAGGAAGAAGCAGGGCGGTTCCGGGATGTGAGCAGCCGGGACGCGAGGGTCTTGGGGGACGGTCAGGTTCCGGGACAGCTCTGGGTGGTGCGGCCTGAGTTGTGTGGTTCGGTGAGAAACTGCATTGTGTATCAATAGTTTCATATTCTTTTGCTCTAAAGTCCTGTTAGCATTGTTATATTTTATTTTTCTGTTATCTTAGTAAACTATCCTTATCCCAACCCACGGGCCTCTTAGTTTCTTGGTTTCGGAGTTATTTGTCCCTTCCTTTTCTTTTCCCTTGTTTCCCCCCCCCCCCCCCCCCCCCCCCCTTTCCCTTTTCTCCTGCTCTTTTACTTTAAGGAGTAGGCAGCTTCGTGGATCTCGGCCCACAGCTGGGGTGAAACCACCACAGTAGGTCACCTGATCATGGTAGGAAATCAGGTTGGTTAAGCAGGACCTGACTTTCATGAACCCATTCTGGCTGAGCCTGATCCCCTGGTTGTCCTGCATATGCCATTGTGAGCACACTCAAGATGAACTGATCCATAATCTTTCCTGGTACTGAGGTCAGACTGACAGTCCTGTAGTTCCCAGGGTCTTCCTTCTAAACTTTCTTGTAGATGAGCGTCACATGGACAAGCTTTCATTTGTCTGGGATCTCCCCTATTAACTAGGACTATTGATAAATTATAGAGTGGCTTGAAAAGCACCTCTGCCATCTCACTCAGCACTCTTGGGTAGATCCCATCCAGCCCCATGGATTTGTGAGCTCCTGGTGGTATAGCAGGTCATTAACTTCTTCATCCTGGATGGTGGGGGGTTTATTCTGTGCCCCGGTAATCCAACTCAGGGAGCTGAATACCTTGAGGGAAACTGTTATGACTATTAAAGACTGAGGCAAAGAAGGCATTAAGTACCTCAGCCTTTTCCTCACCTTTGGTGGCCACGTACCTCCCTTATCCAAGAGAAGATGGAGATTCTCTCTTGGACATTGGTTTTTTGTTCATGTATTTTTAAAAATATTTTTTGTTATTTCTTATGACAGTGGTCAGATTGAGTTCTCACTGGGCTAACTGGAATACCACTGACTGGACTTTGTGCATTGATCATCACCCTCTAGGCTCAGATATTCAGTCAGTTTTCAATCCACTTCACTGTCCATTTCTCTAACCCACAGTTTCTCGTGGTGTCTATGAGGGCATTTTGTGACACTGTCAAAAATATTGGTAGAGTCAAGGTAAACAACATCCACTGGTTTCCCCTCATCCACCAGCTAGCCATCTCATTGTAAAAAACTAAATAATTAAGAATAATTTTCCCCTTTTAAATCCTTGCTGACTACTTTCAATCACATTCTTATCATTCATATGTATGGAAATTGTGTCCAGGATTAGTTATTCCATCACACCTCCCAGGATCAAGGTGCGGCTGATCAATCAGTAGTTCCCTGGGTCTTTCTTCTGCCCTTTTTGAAATGAGGAGTGATAATTGCTTTCTTCCTGGTTTTGGACACCTATATGAGTCACCATGACTATTTAAATATTACCAAGAGTAGTCTTTCAATGAAATCAGACATCTCCCTCAGCACCCACCTGTGTCCAGCTCTGTGACCGGGTCTTCCTCTATGGAGGCTAAGTCTTCCTTGCTCCAGACTTTCCCTGTGGTGTCAGGGCCCTGGAATTTCTGAAGGCCATTCTTACTGATAAAGGCTGAGCCAAAGAAGATATTGAGTACCTTGGCCTGTTTTGTGTCCTTTATCATCAACTCCTGTGACCCATTCAGCAGCAGGCCCATGTTTTCCCTTGTCTTGTTTTACTTTGCCTTCCTCTTGCTGTTTATGTATTTGTTGATCCTTTCTTGTTTTCCTTTACATCCCCTGCTTCCTGAAACAATGCCATGTAGGCCTTTGCTTTCCTAACCTCATCTCTCCAATATAGAACAGATTCTCTATACTCCTCCTGGGCCACTTATTGGTACTTCCACCACTTGAACACTCCCAAGCTTAGTCAAGAGCCCTTGCTCATCCATGCATGCTCATCCTGACACCTTTGCTTGGCTTTCTACTTGATGTGATGGACCATTTTTAAGCTTGAAGGATGTGATCCTTAAATATCAACTTCTGAAAGGCTAGTAGGATCTCAACAAAACTGTCCATATGAAAAAATAAATCAGATAAGAAAACTTATGGGCAGACTGTGAAACTAAATTTGGCTTACAAAGGGCATATTTAAAATAGTCCCTCATTACTGCAGTTTCCAGGCCAGTCCTTAGTACTGAGTAGCAAAATGTTAGTTTTCATGCAGTGGTGTAGTGTTCTTTGATATTTAAAAAAGCAATTTCCATGATTTTTTGACTTTTTAAGTATGATAGTTTGGTAATCTATCCTGTGATATAATCATCTCCTGATTTAAGGCACATTCATATAGTAGGTACATGCTGAGATTACCTGTATTAGAAAAAAAAAAGAAAAAAGAAAAAGAGAAAGAAAAAAGGTGTCATTGAAGCTAGAATGGGCAGGAAATCCTTGTAAGTTCACATATTGCTCATGTGTCTCTCTTGTCACAACAGCAATAGTACTCTGACATCCCTGTCTCCAAACCTATCTTCTTTGCTTCTTCCCTCTACTCTCTCTACTCTGTCCCTGTCCCATTCTTTTCTTTTTTATTCCATCAGACGCATGCTTATTAAAAACTATCCAGCTTTCAAAGACATGACTTTTCTTGCCAGAATAATTTTCCTCAAATGTACTGACAGAATAGTGCATAGTAGGCTAAAATAAAGATCTTATAAGTTTTTCCCATAAATATTCCCCTTATGTCCCTGATGACATAATATTCCCCTTATGTCTGGCTCTACTTTCTGTCTGTTGCAGTTTAGTATAGCTGTGCTGCTTAGATGGCTTTTGCAAGTAGCAGTTACAGTAAACACGAGCTAATTCAAGGCCAAAGTTGGCCTCTGAGACAATCAGAGATAGAGTCATAGTGCCTCTGTGAATCACATATAGGAGAAAAAAACCTGCTGGCTGGCGCACTTTGCCACCAGAGCAGGGAGTGACAAGATGTAACAAATCTCCACAGACACCAAGGCCAGGCCCACAGGAGGTGGGTGGGGAGGGGGGGTGGAGGGGAAAGAATGTGGAGAGAAAGTTTCCCCTGCAGCTCGTGAAGAAGACCATGGTGAAGCAGGTTGTCCCAGCCCATGGATGAGGATGGGGAGCAGAGAGGTGTGAAGAGATTGATCCACGCCTCAGCAGGTTTGCTGGGGGCAAAAGAGAGAGTTTGAGACTTTGCAGGGAGCCAGGCCGGGGGAGTCTGAGCCCAAACATCAGCACCCTAAGGTGAAGGGAGTCCTGCTGAGAGGCCTGTGGTGAGCAGATGACTCACCGATATAGAGGACTCACGCTGCACAAGTTCATGGATACGACTCTAGTGTAGGTGGGACCCCATGGCACCACAAGGGAAGTGTGTGGTGTGTGTGTGTGTGTGTGTAATGCTCCCCTCCCCCAGCTGAGACGGAAGACACTCAGGAGAAACAGACTGAAAACCCCCACTCCCCATTCCCTGTCCCTCCTAGTGCTGCGATGGGAAGAAGGGAACGAATTGATGATTAAAGTCAAGGGTGTGAAGAGGCGAGGGGTGGGGGGAAGTAGAAGTGTTAAGATCTGGGAAAAGAAAACAGCTTGTGAGGAACCACCGGAACTCCACTCCCCATTCCCCGCACCATGTTGAGGGGGGAAGAAGAGATTAAAATCATGATGAAGTTTGAGTTTGCTAAGAAGGGGAGGGGTGGGGGGAAGGCGCTTTAAGACCTGGTCACTTCTTACTCTTATCTCGTTCCAGTTCACTGGGTGTATTAGTTGTAGTTGTAACAAATCACTTTTCTTTCCTTTATTCTGTGCCGAGTCTGTTTTGCCCATTGCACTAATTGGAGAGTGATCCTTCTGTCCTTATCTCAGGGCCTAAGCCTCCAAATATATATTTTCTCCCCTTTTTGGGTGAAGGGGGGAGTGAGTGAGCGGCTTGGTGGGCATCTGGCCTCTAGCCAGGGCCAAAACCACCACACTGTCAGACCTGTGTTCCCCACTCTTTGCTTCATTTCTCTACTCTTCCTTCCCCAAATATTTTAAAGTAAATATAATAAAACATCTTATACTAAAACACAGTTACACAGAGACAAGATGTATTGCAGGTTGTCCTTGAGTGAGGCAGGCAATATGGCAGAAAATTGAAAAATAAAAATATTTCATTGGATTTTTTCCATCCATGGGAAAATTCCATTCCAACCTGGTCGTGACTTGGGAAAAGCAGATATTATCAGAATTAACATAGGGTTAATTTCAACATATACTTACTACCCAGTAAAGGTAGCTCCCATTTTATTTCACTTTTGATACAATCTTCACTGTTATAAACCCATTTGTAGGGTTGAAGGGAGGTGGAGGGGGGGGGGGGCATATAATGAAACTAGTAAGATCTCTAACACTACTATACACATCTGTAATAAATTCACTTGATTTTTTAAAATCAGAATTATAAATTACAGTCATATTGAGGGCATATTATGGAAACAACCGACCCCAGAAAATCTGCAACGATTGTCACTAAGGTTATGTACCTAGATTATTTCATTAATCTCCCAGGTTGACAAGGGCGTTGTTTCTTGTCCTCCTCTGTGAACTGCTTTGCCTTTTGGCTACACAGACCTCAGCAGTTTCTCTTGCTGTAGTATGGATGAAAAGAATCCTTCCCCAGCCTTTCCCACTCTTCTCCACATAAAAAAGCACTCTCTGTTTTAACTTCACTTAAAAAAGTGAAGTTAAAAACCAACAAGTTTCACTTCAACAAGTTGTAACAGCTGGTTTATGAGAGGAGGCTGTATTCAGTAGCTTTGAAATAACTTTAATCTGCTAGCAGACTAACTTTTCAGGTCTAGACATGGGCTTGTTTGTGAAGGGAAGGCTTGAGTGCTTTGGCCCAGCTAAGGATCAAATGATTTGGAAAAGTGTTCATGCAGCTCCAACCCTTGTCTCAGTGCTATTTGTCATCTTCCTCCAGCAAACCCTTCTGCCAGAGAAAAGACAGTGAAAGAGAGAGGGCTTTTCCTCTACAGCTCAATCATCCTCCTCTGGAGAAATGTGTTGTTAGTTAAATTGGCTTAATGAGCTTCTTTGAAGCAAATGAACCAATTTACTTGGACTGCAGTAAAGACATGGACTAAAGCTTGCAGATTCATATGCAAATAAACCAGATCCTTTTACCCTAGTGTCACAATCTGCAACCAGATGATAGACTGCTTTGGCAGAGGTTAAACCCCCTTGCTTTCCAACCGACCTCAGATTGTACTGGGTGATTGGGGGTGGCTGAGCTTAACCCCTGAGTGATGTCCAATTAGGTGTTTTATCATGATCAGTTCTTCACAATTCAGAATTAAGACTCAGAATGGAGTCAAGGTTTGGGTCACTTTATTTAGCCAGCAACAAGCGTGCAGGAGAAGGGGGATGGGGCAGGGGGGGGGGCGGGGGGAGCGGACCGGTATGGGACACAAAGAGAGTTAGGAAGAGAGTGAGAGTTAAAGAGAGATCGTAATATCTACCACCACGGAGCTGGGACGTCCCGGCAGTCCGAATTGACTTCACGTCAGGTCAGGAATTCTACGGTCCTGCGTTGGATGCACGGCTGACAGCTTCACCACAGGTGTGCACACTAACATGGCAGTTATTTTTGCTTATATACAGTTCAATGATACTTATTCATTAGGTTACCTCATACACCTATACATATTCATAACCTGTCCCACTTCGTATTAAAATGAGTTCCAAGAAGCGATTTCCATAAACTCCTCCCAACTGTGTCTGCTCACTGCCTCATGGTGGTGGTCATCGGGGGTCGTGGGGATGAAGTCAGATGGCTCCTCTTCGTCACCGCAAGTAACCTTCTGTTTTGCGCAGACTCAGTTACCCCTTGACTCGGATCCAAACTACAAGTTCGGTTTCAGCAGGTTTTGTATCCTTTTGAAGGCAAAGGGAGCTTGAACTAGCTACAGTGAAATACTTTGTTTGAATTGATGAATTCATCGGACAGATAAGGAGTTTGCTAGATCGAGGTGGGGGACTGGGACTCGTCAAAGAAGTTATTTTATTTGCACAGAGAGACACCAACTTATGTCTCAATTGATGTTTCTTCTTTATCAGTCCTGGATTGTTCAAGTGTGACAGTTTTTATGTGAGGTCACCACTATGGCGCTTCAAACCATCCTGTTAGCAAGTCTTCCTTAACCCTTTACAAGCATCTTATTAGCAAGTCCCGTTTATCACAAATAGCAGTAATAGCAAGAGGTGCAATATTTCAGCAATGTTGAGACATAAGTTCACTGGTACAGGCATTTGTTGATGGACATGGTACGTCACACCTAGGAATAAGGGCAATATACTGTCAGGTCAACTGAGCAGCTCTTGAGGAAAGGCAGGGGGAAGAGGTGGGAGGGTGGGGAAGTAGGGGTGTGTGAAAGGAGAGAGGGAATTCATCGATCATTCAAGGTGTCAGTCTCTCTGACAGCTCAGGAGCCGGGAGATACATGGTTATCCTTGGAAAAGAAACATAGAGTGGCCCAGCGGGGTTGAACCAGGACCAGTCAGGGTTGCCCAGGAAACGGTTTGCCTCTTGCGCAATGATTCTGAGGGCAGCATTGGAAATGTAACATTGAGTCATTACATTTCAAAATACCAGAAAGACTGCTAAGTCGATCTCTTAGAAATTATTAATTATGAGAATTAAAGTTGGCAATATAATTAATCCAGCAACTCCACCTTACTTTGAAGTGTTGCCTTCCTGACAATGTTATATTACTTTTTTTCCCCACTGAAGGCCTTTCTACATCTCCCCATGAACTTTCAGTCATTTTAAACACCCTTACTTTCACCTTTTCTACCTAAAAATTAAATAAAAGGTGGCAGGTGAAATTTGCATTTGCAAAAATAGTAAGGTTAAAAAGTTGTAAATTAATACAGTCAGATAGTCTTAAGAAAAATATTTTAAAATTTTGAATGAAAGAGTGAATTACCTATTCCTGTTCTAGCAATCTGTTTCCCTCAGTGGGTGGGATCATCTCCTCTGAAAAGTAAACTCTGTACTTCTGAGTTTACAATTCCAGTACTTAGGCAGATGGTCACTCTGAGTCTTAGAAGGTTCATTGTTCCGTGGCTATTATTTTCCCATAGTCAATTCCAGTGTTGCTACATGGTTTATACCACCTGTTTTAGGCGTGGAAGTAGACCACTAACTGCTTAGTTAGAAAGCAGGGTAGATGAGTCTATGTGAAGCTGGATGTTTACCAGAACATGACCAGACCACTTTAACATTGCTGCTGGAATGTAGGGATAAGAGCAATATAGTGAAGTATATGCACTATAAAAAAAATAATATTGCCATCTTAATACTATTTTACTTTTTTTTTCCCCTTCACTGGCAAAAGTTTCAGGTTTTCTACCTTGTACTATGGTTCTTAGAAATTTTTGACACATCTTCAGAGAATGTATTAAGAAAAAAGAAAATGAAAGGCAAAGGGAGAAGGAGGAAGGGTGCAATGCGAAGGGTGAGGTGAGAGGGAAGGGAAGGGAAGGGAAGGGAAGGGAAGGGAAGGGAAGGGAAGGGAAGGGAAGGGAAGGGAAGGGAAGGGAAGGGAAGGGAAGGGAAGGGAAGGGAAGGGAAGGGAAGGGAAGGGAAGGGAAGGGAAGGGAAGGGAAGGGAAGGGAAGGGAAGGGAAGGGAAGGGAAGGGAAGGATAAGACCTGTAATAACTAATTATTTTCCAGCAACCACTGGACAAATTAATATGATTCTGTCAGAAACACTGTGGTTCTGTTAACCTTGATATTCTATTAAGTTAGAGAAAATGAAGATCCTTCTTGTTGATAAAAAAGCTTTTAAATCTTTTAGATGTGTGCCCTTTACTTTCTGATTTTCTACTTTCCTTTTTATTGTTGATTTATTCACTTTGGTATGAGGTCTATCTATTTTATGAAAGGCAAGAATTTCTTTCCTTTGTGGAGTGTGTTTAGGCTGTATGGAGTAATTAGCCCAATGTTAATGTGAAATCTTCTTTTCTCATTAAAATGCAAAGAACTAGTGTGGTGCTGATCAGCATTACCACGATGAGGGTGGACTGTTCTCAAAGCTGGCCACTTTGCAGAAGGAAGGAAATGTTTTTTGGGAGTAAGACAGGGTAATATGGAAAAACGAATGTATTTTAGCAATCGTATTAATAGTAAGAAAGACAAAAGCTCTGTACCTATTCACAACGAATGTTTGTTGCTGAATGGTTGGTGCTGGCTGAGAAAGCGGAGAAGAGGAGGAGCAAGGTGGCATTGCCCGTCCTAGAGGCAAGATGTGAAGATCCTAATGGTGAAAAAAGGTACTTTATTTTTTCTGGGCTCTTGCTTTTATCCACATTCAGTTAATTTGTTAAAATTTGTCTTGCCACTTAGGATACAATTGAGAATTCAAGGGAACACTGATTATGCTAATAATAGGTGTGTCAGAAGTAAATGGGAAAGGAGCACTTCTAACTTACTGTTGTAATTATGGCACTGATGACAGATTTGGCAGGTTATTAAAATCAAAGAAATGTCTGGGTATGGGAAAGATAACCTTCATTTGTACATATTTGTTTTCATTATCAACTTCTACTGAGGCAGTGAAAAAAAGAATAAAATATTATAGCCTCAAACATATGAAAACAAGTACAGGGACTTGGTTCAGGTCATAGTGATCAATTTGTTGTCCTATGTGATCCCTGTAGAGACAAACAAATAACACAGGGACCTGTGAGCACCTGAAGAACAAGTTTGAATATATTCCTCATTTAATACTAGCTCTAATCTGGTTTTTGATAGGCACTAAGATCCTTTTTACAGGAAAATAGAAGAAAGAGAACAGAGGAATTCTGCCAAAAGAGATTTTTACAAAATTGATCCTGAGCATATTCAGATGCACTCAAAGAAGAGTAAGCAATAAATACAGAGAGCCAATTACATGTGACTTTAATTTACTAAGTTTAATTTCACTTAGTTACTCAGCTACAGCTATGAAAATAGCCTTAAGGTATGCACACTAACATACTTGATTTCAGCATGGCTCTGTTTGAGCTTGCTGCCTTGCAGTATTCTGGAATATGTAAATTAAAACATGAATGAATTTCATTTTTCCAACCTCATTTCAGTGAGTTTACAGCAGAGACCTGAAAGTATGAAACTGAACCCTGCACAGAAATTGAATACCCATGTTTGCTATGGATAATGTCTTTAAGCATCTTGGTACTTTCCTTGGTTAACCTTTAACACTACTTTCTTCTCTTTGTTGTCAGCCTTTATTTCTTGCAGTAGTGACAGTATATTAAACCAAATGTGCTGATATTATCTATTCCAGAAGTGAATACACTCTTTCATTGAAAATTCAAAGCAGTTCTCCTTGCTCATGTTTTTTGTTAGATTTTCTGGGAACAGTAGTGGTGAGATTTAATTCATAGGGTGATATAATTATTCCCTTGAATTGCTTTCAGCCAGCTTTTGCAGTACTTCATGAAACAAGAGAGGCCAGCTGGCACTGCACTAATGCAAAGAGCCAAAGACTATGCAGTCTGTTTTGAATCATGTCTAAAATGCCCAACAAACATTTCTATTTCTATTTGTTTACTAATAGAATCCTTTCAGAAGTTCTGCTGAATTGTTTAAGACTCGGTGAGATAGGACAATAATTTTTTCTTTTGCCTTGTTTTGCTTTCTAACCAAACATTTCCTTCTCTTGATGTTACATTGGGATTGGGCTGTAAACAAAGTTCATAAGGAACAAATCTAACCTTTCATATTGTGGTCTCTAATTCTGCCTGACAGATAATTACAGAGGTTTCCCAAATGAGTGTCAGGAAGTACATCTGAGAACATAGCTGGGAGGTATGAACTAAGCTGATAACAATAAACTAAAAGTTAGGCCAAGCAAGGAAGTCGGAACAGTAAAAAAAAAAAAGATATATCACATTTTGACATCTAAGAATGTTCTTGTATATTCAGCAGACATTATCACATTGGAGAATCCTTCTCATCTGAAAGTCACAGCTTAATGCTCATAACACAAGTAGAGGATAAAATACTCCTGTCCATCATGCAATTCAGGACTTTAAGAGAATTTAAAGGATCTGTAGGTTCAGATATTTTCAGTGAGCGATTATCCCTACATCTCCCTCCTCTATGGGTGTTGCGCCTTAACTCTGAAGCTATAGTCAGCCATGTACAGGCTTATTATCTGACTGCTGCTTCACTGAATACTATTAAATTATTTTTAGTTTTAGAGGTTTTTCTTTCCCTACAGCACTTCCAAAGCCAAATAGCTGGCCTGGTAGTAATTAATTTGGTATACATACATCACGACTATTTGTCCAAAACAAATTTCCTGAAAACTCTAGTGAAAGATTACATTAAGTGCTTGAAAATGCAGCAGAGTAGCAATATATGTATTCTTCCTGGGCTTTAAATATCTGAGTTTTTTTAATTTAAGGGAGGAAATAAAGGGGGAAGATAAAAAGAAAATTAAAGGAAATTATTTTGAAATGTTTTGCTTTGAAATCTATTCTGTTTGTGGTTTTTTTGTTTGTTTTAAATAATCCTCCTACTTGCTAAAAACTCTTTGATCTTGTATCTCTACTGACAGAAATTATAAAAGCTGGAAACTCCAGGTCATTGGAACATTTACACCCTTCCACCTCACATAAATCTATGGTCTTTCAGATGGTCTTTGTTTAATTTGGTTTGGTCTATGAAGCTGAACACATCCTGGTTCTCCAAACCATGAGCGCCAAGCCTGAAAATGACTTGAATCACTAAAGAAATTTTTTGTCTATGGTGAAGCTGACAATCTAAACAATTGCTATGTGGAAAATACTACTTCCTTGATAATGGTAGTGTCTATGAAATAAGCTACTTTTTATTGGAGTTTCTACTTTTGGAGCTATGGGTTTGTCTGAGTGTGACATTTCTGTTTGGAATATATATAGAGAGAAATGTTTTTACTATCACATACCCTAAAAAACAACTACATTTGCTCATAATGTACAAAAACATTCACATTTTAAACAGGGTCAAGGGACAAGAAATATTGGTCCCAAAAACAACAAGGGAAAGTTGAGAGAAACTGAAGAGACAGCTAGAATGAAAGTAACATTTCAGCCTTAGCTGCTGTGATCTGCTTTAGAGCTGTGTAATGATGTATGTAAAAGAACAATAAATACATATTTTTCATTTATTTGTAGGAGAGCTGCTCTTCAGAAGGCTATTTGCATTTTATGTCAATGCATTTCACCATGTAGCAAAGAAACTCTTGCTGTAATAGTTATTGTAAAAGATGACAAGACCTTTGTTTCATCTCTATGCAGCTATAGGGGTTTCACCTGCAGTAACCAGAAACTGGAACAACATCAGCATCTCAGGTTTGAGGAAATGCATTGTGATTAACTTAAAATGAAGAAAACTTGATACGATGAGCTCTTTCTTTTCAGATTATGTTTATGTGGTGGTGGAGCCCTGGCTAAAGGCCAGACGCCCACCAAAATCAGTCTATTACTCCCCTTCTTTGTTGGACAAGGGAGAAAAAAAGTATTATATTGAGCAGCTCAAGAGGCAAACTTGTTAACGGCACGGGCAAAACAGACTCTACACAGAGTGCAGAAGAGAAAGTTATCTAATTTATTGCACTACGCTAAAGAGAAAACAGTGAAAAACCAGAGTCAGGAGTGCAACCAACAATCTTGAAATGCAATCAAGCAAACACTTTCCCCCCGCCCCCACTCCCTCCTTTGCAGGCTTCAATTAGAAGTTTGCTCCCTTTTTCCCTCCCGGTCGCAGCCCAGGAGAGGCAGGGACTGGGGAAATGGGGGTCTGGGTAACACCTTCCCCCCACCCCTCCATTCTAAAGCAGACTGCCCTTTAGCCATGAGTTTGCTCCCTTCTTCCCCTCCTGCTCGCAGCACGGGGTGGGGGTGGGGGGGCAGGGACTAGGAGATGGGGACTTCCTTGAAAGTTGGCGTCCCTTGCATGTTGGTTTCCTTCTTGGCCAGGGTGAGAGCATCCATTCCACACACCCTCCCCCTGCTGCACCGTAGGATCTCACCCACGAGAGCCAGTCCTCCACAAACTTTCTCCAAGGCAAATCTCTTCCCATCGAGCTTCATCTCTGCTCTGGCAGGCAGCAACAAATCACAGTGTCTCTCAGTCCCAGTCCTCCACGGGGCTATAGGCCTCCCCCAGCAAACCTGTTTGACTCATGTCTGTAGGTCGCTTGTGCTGACAGGGGCTCATCCCAATGTCAGTCACGGCATCTTCTCTATGTCTCCACTGGGTCCATCCAGCGTGGAGCCTCTCTACCGGGCAGGTCGGGTCTCTGCCTCCTCCATGGGTCCTTTCCTCCGGCTACTCCACGGGCTTCTACACCGGCTGCAGGGGCATCTCTCTCTCCAGCACCTGGGGCACCTCCTCCCCCAGCCTTCCTGGCCTTTGTGTCTGCGGCTGCTTTGCATTTATATGTAAATATATCACAATGCGCTTAACGGGCAAACGTTGTGGTCTTCCTGGCACTCCGTGTTCTGGTGGAGTCTTTGTCCCCTATATGTGATTCTCAGAGGCGCTATAAGCAGGCTTGCAGAATATTCTAGCAGTCATTTTCTGCAGCCCCTGACACCTCTCAGCACCCAACTATGCACAACCACGACAGTTTAATATTGCATAAAGGCATGTTCTGTTGTTCCAAGTTTGTTATAAGACTATAACACATTCTGATAAGTGCATTTTCTTCTGTCAAAATACTGATGTGTGCATTGTCTTTCTTGCATTATGTACTGTTTCTGAGGAACAATTTTTGACATTCTTGTTCAAAATATTAAAATGGGGAGAAAATAACATTCAAAAGTGCATAGACTGCTTGAAAGCAGCAAATGTAGAAACAGTGTGGTTGACATTGGAATGAATCTCTGGAGATCATGTGGTCTAATTCCTTGCTTAAAGCAGGGTCAACTGCAGTAGATTGCTCAGGGCTGCCTCCTGTCAGGTTTTTTCATATCTCAATTTGTGTGAAGTCCACAACTTTTTCTGGGCAACCTGTGCCAGAGTTCAACCACATTCACTGTAAAAGATTTTTTCCTTATGTTTAAACAGCTTTTCCTGTATTTAAATTATTGTGTCCATTGTCTCTTTTCCTGTCAATGGGTACCATAGAGAAGAGTCTGGGTCACTCATTTTCATTCCTCCCATCAGGTATTTATGCACACATAAAAGATTCTCCCAAGTTTCATTTTGCCTGAAAAGCTCCAGCTCTTTCAGCATCTCCTCATATGAAAGATGGTCCGGACTCTTAAATGTATTCATGGCCCTTCACAGGACTCTTGGCAGTTGAGCCCCTGGTCAAGTTTGTACTTCATCTATGAAGACATGGGAGCCTGTCACAGGCCTTACTGAAGTCCAGATTAAGAACATCCAATGCTCACCTCTTGTCTGCCAAGCCAGTCATCCCATTGTAGAATGCTGTCATGTTGGTCAGGGATGATTCCTCCTTTTTTAAACACATGCTGACTACTCCAAAACACTTGTTTTCCTTCATGTGTTTGGAAACAGTTTACAGGGTTTTTCCTCAACACCTTTTCCTCAACACCTTCCCAGGGATCAAGATTCCCTGGGTCCTCCTTCTTGCTCTTTCTGAAAACAGGAGTGATCTTTCTGTCAGTCCTCAAGAACCACCACTCTCCTCTGGTCCCCTGATTGCTATCACCTTTCAAAGAGGATCAATACAAGCTGCATAATGACATGAGCAACCACCCCAAGCAGTCATGGGTGCATCCCATTCATGGGCTTATATATAAAAATGTCTAATTTCTTTGTATGCCTTCCTTGCCCTAGACTTTCTTACTGATCTTGGGCCTGAGATAACTGAAAGAAAGTTATATATATGAAGATATAAACAAAGAAGCTGTTGAGTACCTCAAGCTTTTTTATATCCTCTGTCACATTTTCCCACAATTTTTGCTTAGTTTCGTGCTCACAAGGCTCTTGACCTTGGATTAAGTGATCCTTGAAAATCAACTAAAGTTTCTGAACCCTCTGTTCTTCATGACCACCTCCCATGGGATTCTTCCAAAGAGGTCCCTGAACAGGCCAAAGATTGTTCTCTTGAAGTTCAGGTTGTGATCTTCCTATTAGCCTTGTTCATTCTTCTAGGGCTTCTAAATTCCAGGCTCCCTTGGTTGCTGCAGTCCATGCTGCCCTTGCATACCTGACCAGTTGTCCTTATTTCTAAGTATTGAGTCTAACATAGCACGCTCCCTCACCCATTCATCACTTACTTGTCTTAGGAAATTATTAATAAATTTGAATATCTACAGGACTTTTTGTGTTGACAGATTATCTGTGTGGCTCAAGTTCTCAAGGCCAGGGTCCCCAAAGGTGAGGCTTCTTCCATCTGGCTGAAGAAGACTTAGCTACTTCTTCCTGATCATTCAGTTTGCAGCAGACACCTACCACAAAGATACTCACACTGGTTTGCCCTCTAATTCTGATCCATAAACTACCAGCCAGCTGACCACCTGTCCCAGGCAGAACGTCTTGTTTTCCTGCTGCTCTTCCACATTCAGCACAACTCCTTCTACTCACTATCCCAGACTATCCTTTACAAAGGATAAAGCACTCCAGATGCATGAGTTCTTCCACAGAACTTCTGTGATCCCAGTGAGACTGTAGCCCTACAGTGGCACACAGATGTCCAGTTCCTCTTGTTTGTTCTCCACCCTGCCTGCATTAGTGTGCAGACACTACAGGCGCTGCAGAGAGGCACCTTGTCTTCATGGTTTCTCAGACACAGTGTTAGCAGTTACTGTGAAAGTAGTAATTGTTTTTCACTCATTTTTTTTCATTCAGTCAGGAGGACCACTGTTGGATACTGATATGCATTCCAAATGATGCTTTCAAAGCCATGAAAGCTATTTCATGGAAAATAAACTTTTCTTTGTCTTGATAGAAGATATTCAATGCATCATAACAGAAGTAACTGTGCAAGTATTATAGTCTTAAGGGGAAAAAAATTTTTTACAATTTTTACAATTTTACATGTGTGTGTGTATGTGTGTATATTTTTATCCACAACACACACAGGTCACAGGATGATTGATGTTGACAGGAACTTCTGGAGGTCGTCTGCTCCAATCTCCTCCTCAAGCATGGGATCCCAGTGCTATATACACATAACATAATTTATATGTGTTAGATCTGGTTTCCAATGAAGATACATACATGGCTATTGCATTTAAACTGAAGAAATGAGTGACTAGGAATAAAAGCCTTTAGCAGATTATGACTTAATATCTTATTCTGCTGAAATCTACTAACCACATAAGGGAAACAAATCATTAGGGTACTGGTAGAAAAAGGACTAGACTGTTGACATTTTTCTGATTTTTCCTGAATAATGTTCTTCCTTATTGCAGGAATGGAAAGTACATCATGACTCCCTGAAGAATAATATTGCTATAAAGGGAACAGACAATAAAAAAATGCATTAAGAAATGATTTCCCAGTGACTTCTGTAGAAGTCCCCTCAGATTCATGAAAATCTTTCATCCATTGGGTTCAGGATCTTAATATCCAGGAGATTCAGAAGGTATAGAAGATACTAGGCAAATTACAAAATACAGATTTGGCAGCAAATGATTGTATCAAACTCAAGGGATAGAAACATAGGGAAATTTGAAATTTGGAATTTACTATAAAGTTTTAAGGAAAATGAAAAACACAAGAGTAAACTGTATGATACAAAAGACATAATATATGCTTTTGAAACAATCTGAAGTCAGAGACAAAATCACCATCATTTCAGCACAGTTAGGAACAGAACAGACTCTAGATTTAAAGATTTCTCAGAGACATCTTTTCAAGGGCTTTCATTCCTTTGAAGTAATAAGCATTGCCAATCAAGGTCAGTGTCTGCCAGACTTTAGGTTTGCACTTGGGTAGAGAAATCTGAGATGCTGGAAAAATCATGGGATACCTTCTGCACTAGTTCTTTGAAGGAGGTACTAAACTGTCCATTTTAATGCTGCATGACTGCAAATGACAGCACACATCAGTCAATATCAGTAAATGCAAAGTAACACATGCAGGAAAAACTAACCTTATCTTCATTTCATAGGTTGCTCCAATTACCTGCTACCTTTCAGAAAGAAACTGTGAGTCCATTAAGAACTTCACAAGGGCATGTAGCAATGGGACAAGTGGCAATAATTTTAGAAAAAACTAGAAAAGGGGAGATTTAGGTTGGATATTAGGAAACAAAATCTTCAATATGAGGGTGGTAGATCACTGGAACAGGTTGCCCAGAAAGGTAGTGGAGGCCCCATCCCTGGTGATATTCAAAATCAGGCTTGCTGGGGCTATAAGCAACCTGATCTATTGAAGATGTTCCTGCTTAATGCAGGGAGGTTGGACTAGATGACCTTTAAAGCTCCCTTCCAACCTTACACATTCTATGATTCTGTGATCAGCTGCAGGGATGGTTAAAAGTACAAAGATAGAATAGGGTTTCTTGGGAAAGGAGAAGAGAACAATTAAGAATACTGTGGTGCTGGATATACCTATGGGTCCTACAAACCTAGGTAAAAACAATCATCAACCATCAGGCTGTGGAGGGAAAGAGTATGTAAGAGTTTGGAATAGCAGTTAGGAAAAGAAATGGAGGACAATGATGTTAAGTATTAAGTGTCTGGATGTATCTGTTATTTCCCAACTGTTAGACCCTTGGAGAAGATTCCTTATGCCTCCTCATTTATGCCACATAGTTTTAGGCTTTTTCCTCAACCTTATGATGGTCAGAGGTAGGGTACAGCAAAACAATTCATGTCTTCCTATTCACAGTATTTCCAGAATTATTTTACCTCACATACCAAAGTGGGAAATTCGGTATAATCTTCTCAATCAAGTGAAGGCCAGGTGCCACAACACCTGCCTACTTTTTCCCCTCTTCCAAGGTGCAAGGTCTGTAGATTATAATGCAAAGAGATACACTTGTTCTTTTCATTCTGTTAAAAATGAGGTAAGGGATTAGAAGTGTACTTGTGAATAACTCCTCTTTTCTGCAGAAGAAAAAGGAAGGGCACTAAGTTCATGAAGCAGAGCAAAACATAAAGCAGTACATCAATTACATGTAATGAAGAACATCAGAAGAATGTCTAGTATCACTTTAGTAGGTCCTTATGCTGACAAAAAGATAAGATTTCAAACACTTTTTATTTTATTTGAGAAGGCTATTTCCTCCCCTGGCTTCCAAGTTGTTTATAATTTTTTTCCCCCCAAAATGTCACATTTGTTTCTGAAATGGCTCTGATATCACAGAATCACAAGGTTGTAAAAGACCTTTAAAGATCATCAAGTCCAAACATTCCCATCCTACAGTAAACCATATGCCTGAGTACCCTCATATACCCCTCATCTACCCTTCTTTTCAACACATCCAGGGATGGTGACTCAACCACATCCCTGGGCAGCCTGAAAACTCTTTCAGTAATTTTTTTTTTCTCTAATATCTAATCTAAATGACACAGCTTCTTGCTGTTTCCCCTTGTCTTATCATGTGTCACCTGGCTGAAGAAACCATTGCTCACCTCTATACAACCTCCCTTCAGGTAGTTGTAGGTGGTGATAAGGTCTCCCCTCAGCCTCCTCTTCAATGTCCTTCTTATGGTGAGGAGCCCAGAACTGGACACAGTACTCGAGGTGTGGCCTCACCAATGCCAAGTACAGGGGCACAATCACTTCCCTAGACCTACTGGACACACTATTTTTGATATAAGCCAGGATGCTATTGGCCTTCTTGGCCACCTGGTCACACTGCTGACTCATATTCACCCTGCAGTCAACCTACACCCCCAGGTCCTTCTCTGCCTGACAGCTCTCCAGCCAGTCTCCCACAAGCCTGAAGTGCTGCATGGGGTTGTTATGTCCCATGTGCAGCACTCTACACTTGGCCTTGTTAAACTTCATCTCACTGGTCTCAGCCCATCAGTCCAGTCTGTTCAGATCCCTCTGAAGAGCCTCCCTACCCTCAGGCAGATCAACACTTCCTCCCAGTTTAGTGTTGTCTGCAAACTTACTGAGGAAACATTCAATCCATTTATCAAAGTCATTGATAAAGATGCTGAACAAAACTGGACCCAGGACTGAGCCCTGGGGGATGCCACTCGTGACCGGCCTCCAGCTGGATTTTGTTCCATTTACCACCACCCTTTGGGCCCGGCCATCCAGCCAGTTTTTAACCCAGCTGAGGGTCCACCTGTCCACGCCAGTGGCAGCCCGTTTCTCCATCAAAATGCTGTGAGAAACCATGTCAAAGGCTTTACTGAAGTCCAGGTAGACCACATCCACAGCCTTCCCCTCATCCATTAAGTGGGTCACCTTGTCATAGAAGGTGATCAGGTTAGTTTGACAGGATCTACCTTTTGTAAACCCATGTTGACTGGGCCTGATCCCCTGGCCATCACTCATGTGTTGCATGATAGCTCCCAAGATGCCCCTCTCCATGATCTTCTCCGGGACTGAGGTCAGACTGACAAGCCTGTAGTTCCCCAGATCCTCCTTCTGGCCCTTCACATACATGGGTGTAACATCTGGCAGCCTCCAGTCGAGTGGAACTTCCCCAGTCTGCCAGGATTGCTGATAGATGATGGAAAGGAGTTTGGCAAGCACATCTGACAGCTCTCTCAGTACCCTCAGGTGGATTCCATCTGGCCCCATTGACTTGTGGGTATCTAACTGGCCAAGTAGGTCACTAATCATTTCATTCTGAACCATGGGAATTTTGTTATTCTTCCCCTCCTTCTCAGTGAGTTCTTGAGGATGAGTATTCAGAGAATATCTATCTTTACTATTAAAGACTGAGGTAAAGAGGAATTAAGGATCTCAGTCATGTCCTCATCCCTTTTTATGGACCATTATGTGGTTGGGTTTTCTTGTTTATCATGGTAGATTACTTCATTTAAGGTAATTGCATCTTTTTATGTATTGCAATTTTGCATAATTTTATTAGACATGGAGTAAAACCATGGAATTAATAAAAAAAAAAAAAAAAAGAAAAGAACCTTCAGTAGTGCATCTGACTGCTAATACTGTCCATGGAAGTTATTGGTATTCTGAATACAATACCATGACTACAATGTTCTCTAATATAGATTTGTATTAAAATCAAATGGACTGAGTGCCATAGAGGAAATGAAGTTTTTATCCACCTCAGTGAAGATTTTGAAATGGTAATTAAAGAACTAAATTTTCTAACCTGCTCTTATGAAAAACAAAAAAACAAAAATACGTAGTCTGGGAGCATTACTTAATACAGTACAACACCCAAGTGATTGTTCTGCAAGGGATATGGCAAAACAGCTCTTCAAATGAAGCAGACCTTGCAGAGAAAATTATTTTAAAGTTCAGCTCTGGATGAATAATAACCAGGAGGATTAGCAACTGTTCAGTAAATGAGAGCCAGAGTGTAGTGAAAATTGATGAAACAATTGCAATTCCCCATGCCTATGGTGTTCTTGATGGCATTTTGATATGTCATTCCTATTTTGTGCTAATCAGTCCTAAGAAATGAAAAACAAAGCCTTTGCATTATGTAGAGGACAGAAATAAACCCAAACACTTCTACCAGAACCCTTAACAATCTGAAAATCTTTAAAAATATTTTTTCATGGCAATACATTCAATTTGTATTCCATTGTTGATCTTTTTACCCCAAAGTCATGCACTGCAAAGAGATACTACTTTAGAGCAAAAGTTACATCCCCAGGACACTGTTGTTCTTCTCTGCAAAGAGCAGAATAGCATACTTTTGCACCATACACGTGTTTGGTGCATCTGCATTGGGAAATCCCACAGGACTACATCCTAAGCACTTTAAAGGCAATGCATAGTGAAAATAAAGGAGGTTCTGAGGGTAGATTCAGTGAAATTCACATTTTTTGAGTCTCCTATCCGTTAGAAATACAGTTTATATCTTATGTTATGTCTTGTGATGAGCTGCATCGAATATGTAACAGCTTTGTGCACATTTGGCAATAACCCTCCAAAACAAGTGGCTCTGGACCCCCATAATTTTGCAGCAGGATGCTAATCCACCCACCCACCCCGGCAGGCAGAGTACTCACTTTGAAGAAACTTAACATCTAGAGATGTAGAGTAAGCAGCATGATTTCACATCATTAGAAAAGAGATTGTTTTCTGGTCATGAAATCAGGTCATTTGCTATACCTGCAGTTACACTTGACAGTATTTGCAGCAACAGCCTGATAACAGACATTCTGAAATGTATCAAGCTGGAAATAAAGCAAAACTCCCTGAAGCATTGTGGCTAGTGTCACATATGAATAAATAAAATTAACTGAGAAAAATTTTTTTAGGAATTTGCCATTTCTACTGCTGAAGAAGTCTTTAGTTGTATGAAAGAGGCAGATGCTGGAGATCTAGTCTTAACTTTGATTTAGAAGACAAAGTTATACAGATAAGTTATGTGCAGTTTCATAAATATTTAAGTGTTCAAGTGCAGTAGCAGTTCCTGTCTTTAATTCTGCTGAATAAATTAATATAAAAAGATATACAAATGCAGTATATAGCCCTTGGCTGGCTTCCTAGTGAAATTCTTGGACCTTTGAAGTATTGTAAATTCTTACACCTGGGAAAAACAGATCCTTACAGTAGTGCCAACCTGCCCCAATTTATTGTGAGTTTCATCACATTTGATGGGTTTTCTTCCTTCAACTACCATTCATGGATTCATGAATATGAGAGTTAATAAGAAAGTAGTTTTGCCACCTACAAAAAGAACCACAAATATACACAAAATGCTGAGTTTGACAATCCTGCATCCAATGCTGGATCACATATTTTGCTATAGGAATCATTAGCTCTCAGTGAAATATTTGTAAAACTATTCCCACTACGAGTAAAACGAGAAAAGTGAGCATACGAGAAGAATTGGTTTTCTTTTCTTGCCTTCATTAGTCCAGTATGTTATGCCACCTTTTCTTCTGCTTCATCCTATATTGTATGTTCAATATTCTGTAAGAAACAAGTCATGCTATAGTATTCAACTCACATTTGGTAAACACAGAGAGTAGTTTAATGGTTACCTGTTTATGACAAATAGTAATTAATTATCACTAAACATTTCATCAGTGTTTAAGGATGTGTAACCGCCACTCCCAGTTTTCATAGAAAAAACTAAAAAGGAGAGGCTGGAGCATGAAGATTTAACAAGGCTAGAACAAGAGTTGAAAGGCCTGAAATTTGTACTCCACTAATGCAGTCTTTCCTATCTAGCAAACACACCTCATAACTTTGCCCTTCCCTTCCTATTTTCATTTTGGTGCCGTAAAGCTTTGTGAATTATAGCTTCCATACTGCAAGAAAGCAAATTCTCTACTGCCTCTGTGGAAGTTACTCAGAACTTGAGACAAAGTATTTTGTTCTGTTTCAGAATGGGAATTTATCATAGTTTGGGTTCTGTATGAAGCATAAGAATAAATGCAGTTTATCACAGTACTCATGTCTTCACTAGTAAAGTGTCTAATCTGGAGTAATTCAGTATTAGTTTTCTTCTTACTGCTACATTCAATTCCTCCTTATTTATATACACATCTAGTAAAGCAGAGCCAAATATGTAATTACTAGAGACTTTTTATCATCCCATTCATGTATCTTAAAGGGTAAATTGCTATGTATGTGTTGAGGATGATTTATACTTTGAAAGCATGTTGCAAGTAATTTATACTTTGAAAGCATGTTGCAAATAATTTCCAACTGATTTCCCCAAACCCCATTAAATATTCAAAACCCAAAGTGTCCAGTCATATTCATTTTAACACATTACAGCTTGACAGCTATAAGAACTGCTGTGAAAAATTCCTGTATTATCATAATCCAGGTCAGAATGCTTTTATAATCTCAAAGGAAATAGTGTAACGACCTAAATTTAATACCTTAGCAGCAACGCAATATGCTGAATGTTTAAGACACCTTGGGTTTTAGGGAAAATTACGCTCATTCTACCAGTCCTACATATTTTCCTATTTCAAATTGTCAGAGAGAACCGTTCATTTTCCAATGGAAGAGCAAAAGTACATGCAGTAAATAATGACAGTACTGAAAGAAAACGTTTTGTCTCAAGTCTGACCAGACCCAGATATTGCAATGAAATAATCTGTTGTTATTAAAGTTGGAGGGCACCATTTGCGGTAAAAAAATTATTAAATTGGATAATTAATGGCAGTGCTTCAAACACTCTTGTTTGTATAGCTGTACATTCGTTACTATTTGATAGAGAGAGTGTTATGTCTGAGCATGATGTAAATTTTTCACATAACTAACTCAGGACAGATAGAAAATATTATAATAAATTACATCCATGTGTTAGGGGTTTTTTTCCCAGCTTGGGTAAAATCTCACCATTGTGAGGTTATTTGGGAGCAGAGCAAGGAACAAATATTTTCTTTTTTTTTTTCACCACAGAAAAGGCCCAAACCCAAAACATGGTATGTGCTTTTTTTTCTCTTGTGGCTGCTAGTGAAGAAGGTATGCCAACATCCTGCATCATCAAGGATTTGTGACCAGTGATCTTACTTAGAGCCTCTGCTCCTCCTCCCTAATGTGCAATGAGTGAAGAACAAAACTGAGACCACACACTCCTCAATTTTGAACAGCAGTGAGAACTGATCATGCACGAGTTGCATGGCTATGCTGTCCCTTGCTGTCCCTCTGCATGGACATCTGCCCTTCTGGTCAGCTGTTGCTGTTCTCCTGGTATCTTACTTTGTCTAAAGATGTTATATGTTGTTGGACCACACAGTAAAAAGACAAAATAAGGGCAGAAACTTAAGACTTGAAGCATCAGGTTTTGTATTGGGAAGACTTACAGAATTCAAAATGGTAAGAATGTTGGAAAAGATTTCTTTTTTGCATCCCTTGCAGTAAACTAAGTCATGTGGGGAAGAAGTCTTTTTAGTTGTTATCTTGGATAATGTTAGCTCCTAACTAAAGGTAGGATTTAATTTAGGATTTAACTCCAAACATCTCAATTTAAAGTTGAAGCAAATACTTACACAGCTATTTGAAGATTAATCATGCTATAGCAATTAGCTAAGTGTGTGTGCACACATTTGAATCTCTTCTGTAAACTCTGTTTCTGAGAGATACTTCCCACTTAAATAAGCTAAAGGGTAGACTTCCAGGGAGAGTCATTCATTATTTCATGTAAGATACGTTAAAGCAAATGATGCATAGGAGCTCCATTTTAACGGAGAGAAGCCACAAGAGAAAGCAAGAATTATGATTACAGAAAAAGCAAACTATTTTTATATTACAGTTTATAGGACATGAAACAGAGGCCTGGCACGTGTGGCTTTTGCGATTCTTTTTCATTTTGCCCTTATTTGTTTCTGTAGCTCTCGTTAAGCAAAGTTCTCATATGATATGGTGGCATTTGACATGAGTAGGGAGTGGCACACTCTTCCCTATGTGGAGTTAAAGCACTGAGTAATACACATTTTTATGTATCCCCACTACCTTGTGATGGCACAAAGCAAAGAATATATCCCTGAAGTTAATACACTGAAACAGGAATATGATAGTGCCCTGATAAATATGAGAAAATAAATCCATGGATGAAACTGTAACATTAGGCTGCAGTTCTCAGTTCAGAGGAGTCACCCAGTGACAATATTTTTTTAAGGAATCTTAACTGCTATTTCCTGTCTTTCACACAGCATTTATCTTTAGCCAAATAAAATTATTTAAAAATAGGACAAATTTCTGTATTAGGTAGCAACAGTATGCACCAAGCTCTAAGGTTACAAGAAAGTCTATGCAAAACTAGCTAATATATTTGTGAAGAGGATAACAAAAATGTTTCAATAAAAGGAGTATATCATACTTGTTGAAGTGAAAGTAACAACTTTATCATAAAAAAAGGAAGAAAAAATAAGAAAGAAAATTCAGAAAATAATCCTGTAGCCATTTACGTGGAAAATGAATACAATTTCATAGAAAGTCTTCCTCAGAACTAAAAGTGTTCAGAATTGGGCCTATTATGCCACATACCATGAAAATAAGATCTACGGATTTAAAATTTCTTTATGAAAATTGAAGAGATGACCCATCTACACTGACAACACAATTTCCGTCAGCATTCATAAAATATGGTAATTTGTCTTCTTCTTCTTCAGTTTGTTTTCTCAGGTTGAAATTAACATGAAATACTAGGACAGGGCATGTTACAATTCAAAGGTAACCCACCACTGGAACACCATTCAAGTTCTGAAACTCTTCTAGGACATCAAGCATCAGCTATCTTCTACAACATTGTGCAAACATGGAAAATATAGTAACACTTTGCACTGATTGACCCTTGAATTTTGTAAATTTTTTATAATAACAGATACATAGAACTGCATTGTTGAAATACAGCATACAATACTGGAAATAAAGAAAACTGTCTGTTACCCTTCTGTGACGATTAAAATCTTAAGCAAGAGAAGATTAGCATAAGAACATATCAGTATGAACTTTCAGCTACACCATATTTTCTGTGACACTGTAATTAAAACCCCCAACATCTGCAGAAGTTTCCAGCCCAGTGTTCAATATCCTCCCTCCTAATAAAGCAGGAATTTGGCATTTTGCAGTACTTTCCAATCTGGCCAATATTTGAACTGAAGTACCTTAAATTAAATGCCCATCTGTCTTTAAGAAAGTGATTATATATATATGTATTTATACACATAATTGTACATTATCCATACACAAACTTCAGTGTATACGTGTGAAAAATGTGTGAGGATAACTGCTCTGATTCTTTATACATTACAGTTTTCTTGACACAGTTTGAATTAAAAATGTCCTATTGTTTACTGACTGGTTTCTGCATATATCTGATTTAAGACAGGGCTTTTAGGCTTAAGAAACTTTTCCTATATTTTTTTATTTCTTTGTTTTTTCAAAATACTTGGTAAGCTTAATGCAGATTCTCCATGTATAAAAGCATTATCTGTGTATGGCAACTAGGGACAAATGTTCTTAATCTCTGCAATCATATTTTCTGTGCATAAAGTGCATTTTGCTTAATTAGAATTCCTATTATTGTTATTTTATTATGTCACTGTATAACAGCAGTTCTTTGAAAATTAAATTAGGATCTGACTGATACTTGGGAGCCTTGACAAGGGAATTGTTCTCTCCCTGTCTTACCTCCATTCCTATTCAGAAATAAGTCTGAGCATATGGTTAACTCAAACACCAGTAAACTGATCCAACTAAAAAGTCCCTCCCACTTTTTCTTTATTTAAATTTTTTTGTAAACTTTTTTTTTTCTTTTCTTTAAGGCTCGATATTCTCTGAATTAGCCTGAGAGAATATGATCTCACAAAAAATACTGTTGGCCCAACTGGAGGCATGACCGAATTGACAAGCCCCTCTTGTGGGTTTCCATGGATGTAAAGTCACTTGCAATACCCAGCTTGCAATGATTGGAGTAGATGTGGAATGGATGGAAGAGCTTGGGTGATGGGACCTGGCCTCCGGGAGTGCTTGCAGCATGACAGCTGTCACATTGCTGGTGGAGCTTCCCAAACACAGTGCAAGTACATCCACCACCTCTCTGGACAGCCTGTTTGAGCACCTAACCTCTCTCTCTGTAAAGAATTTCCCCCTAATAGCTAATCCAAACCTTCCTTTAGCTTCAGTCCACTCCCCCTTGCCCTGCCATTTTCTACCCTTTTAAAAAGTTGATTCCCCTCCTGTTACCTTCAGGTACTGGAAGGCTGCAATGAGGTTCCCCTGCAGCCTTCTCTTCTCTAGGCTGAACAAGCCCAGCTCCTTCAGCTTCTCTTCATGGGGGAGTTGCTCCAGCCCTCTAATCATCTTCGTGGCCCTCCTCTGAACCCTCTCCAACAGTTCCACATCTTTCTTGTATTGAGTGTATTAACTGCATTTACAACAGGAAGTTCATTTACTATCAAAGGCTGTGGAGGAGTTAAAGCATAGCCTTGTTTTGTCCCTTGATGACGTACCAGACTTTTACAAAGCTGAAATACCATTTATAGAAGACTGATAAATATATCACAGGAAACATGTGGGCTAAGACACATCCCACACATCCTGTTTGATTGGGACTCTTAGGGAGTATTTTAAACTATTTTTGTAAAAAGTATTGCTTAGTCTAAAGTTCCTTAATTAACAATCAGAATTTATTCTTGTGTTGTTGGCTATTACCATTTAAAGATGGTGGGACTATATTATTTATATAGATAGACAAGTATAGATATATGGATATATTGAAGGAGAAACATTTAATTTAAATGAATCAACTTAGAAATCAACTATGAATTAGTTTATACCCTTTCTTTACATAGTTTTAGTGCCTGAGTTTGCAAAAATGACAACTGCTTTAAAAATAGGATTGTGAACTTGGGCCCAGATCAGGAATTTTTCTTTCTAATATGTGAGCTTGAGTCTTTGTTTTTGTATGTAGCAGGAGAGGAAAACTGTGGTTCTGAGTGTTTATCAGTAATTCCTTTCTCATTTCCATGAAGTTAGTAGATAAATATGCCCCTCCGCAGAGTTATGTTAATAATATTGGAGTAATAAGTTTGGAATAAGTAAACATGAAAACATAATTCATTAGCAGTTTTGTGAATTGATCTGGCATGTTATTATTTCATGTTTTTTAAATTACAAGATGGCTACAATTGTATATTTTAAAATTTCAGACCTTATATAACTGAAAAATTAGAAATACACTTTAGGTAGTAAGCAATTTTTCGTCAGCAAAATTATCGACGTATCTTTGCATTAATGCATATTCTCCATTGCACATTTCTTTGTGTTGCTCAGTGGCTCTTAAGATCAAAATTGTATAGATGTAAAAGTAAAATTTTTATTTTAGGTTGAAGTCATTCTCACTCTTATTATAGCAGAATCTTTTGTTCAGAGGCATCTTGTACTGGGAAAATAATCAGTGTGCTTGTCTGGATGATGCCTTTCGCCAGTGTTTCTCTATTACTCTCCCCTGTGTTTCCACTCAAGTTGGAGTTTTCCAGCTCAGCTTGTTCAGGTGAGGCCACCTAGAGCAGCAATGGCTCTGGGTGCTTCTCTCTGTTAGACAAACACTTCTGGAAACGTAGGTTATAGCTTTCTGTTAGGTAAATGAGATTATGTCCTAGAAAGTTTAGCACTCCAGAGACCTTTGGGTCCACATAATAGACACCCAAGGGACATAAAACACAGACTCCACAGGTTAGTTTTAGGATCTTTATGAAAGAGGAGAAAACCAGTCTACCTGTAGTCTCTGTTCTCCATTTTATATCCTATTGGAACTACTGGGGAGTCCACAAAAAAAGAAATCTCAGCAGCTACTGGTACAGAAACTGAAACCTGATCAGATATAAATTTACCTGCTTTTTTAAGAATAAAAAATTATAATAAATTAATTTAGCTGTCTTTTAAAGATATATACCAATTGATGAGGCACTGACACACTGATACCTATACATAATAAACTACTGATGCTTTCAGTAGAAATAGTCTTTCTCACTGGAAAGCTGGTCCACCTAGTAATAGTTGTGATATGGTGCCTACTATTTCTATTTTTTGTCTTTCATTCTGTGCATGCCTTTCAGCTGGTTCTGGCCCCTTCTGGTAGATCCCCGAAGGCAAGTCAGGTGCACATTTTCAGTTCCCTTTTTCTCCTCATACATAAACACATATTGTGGCATTAGTGCATATGTAATGTATGTGCATTTCAATAATTAGCTACTGTCTTTTCAAGATCCTAAAAGTACTGGGGAAAAAAAAAGTTAGATCCTAGATGACACATGTCTGGGTAAGAAATATTAAATACTGGGGTTTTTTAAATGACAGCTAGGGTATTTTAGTACTTTTAGCGAGCTCATTTTAAATCCTCATTCCCAGCCATAACTGTCAAAGCTGATAAAAGATTCTGTTTATTGGTGCCACCAAAACCAGTGCAAGCATTGGCAAGGTGAGGCCTATAGTCACATGAATACCAGGGACGATTAAGCTTCAGTGGCATGCAGTCTTCACTGAAAGGTTAATTTTTGAATTGTTTGCAAGTCCACTGCTGGGAAGTCAGCATGACTGAATTAAAAGTGCTTGTCATCTTACAATGATGCATGCTGTCTCTCCTGATCTGGTCATATTGTACTCACTAGAGATTGAGATGCTTCAAGGATATTATCAGATTAACATTTAAAATTGATGTATCACATGGTGTATCTGCAATAGCCACTGTACTAGAATACTATAGGGAATCCTAGTTGCAGGCAGTGTGATAATTCTTTTATTATAAAACCATCAACTTACTAGAGTTAATTTACTTTTGTGTTATAGTGGATTAGAAAGTGACAGTCTCTAAAGAGAAAGGATTTCCTTTCAGTAATTGTTAATGCTCAGGGATTTCTTGTCTTTGTCCCACTGGGGGTGAAGGTACACAGATCTCACAAGTCTCTTTTTTTGCATTTCCTTCACTGTCATGGTGAAAGTCTGCCAAAAAGTATAAAAAATATTCATGGATAGTTTTCTAATAACTTGAATCTCTGTGCAAATGAGATGCCAGATTTCAACACAGAGTTTCTGTGATTCTTAGTTTGCAGCCCAATTCTACAAATTCTACCTGTGATGGAAGTTGTATGGTGGTGTAGTGTTCTCCCACAACCTACTGCGTAATCTTGCTAGTATGTGTGTGTGACCAGAATTAGGGATGAGCTAATGCACTTTCTAGGGCAGATGCCTTTTATAAATATCTGTAGTGGTGGTATTTGCTCTCCTTTGGTGCACCTTTGCCTTTTCAGGTAAGCACTATCTCTTCCCCAACAAATTCTCTCTGTTTAATCTTTTGATGAAGTCTGATGTTAAAGTAGGGGTGCAGTAAAACCAACACCAATAACACTCTTGCCTATTATATAAGGTGTGTCTGGACAGATTTTGTGGGAACTCCTCTTACAGAAAGACTGTGTATCAATCCTCCAAAAAAACTGGGCATATGCCTTCTTCTACCATGCATATATGAACAGGAGATTATGTGGAGAAGGCAAAGATATAGGTGGGAAAAAACCTTTATTTCCCTGCTATCAGTAGCACTTTTGTTTGACTAACTATTCAAGAATAATTAATCTTCTAGAAATATAACCTATGCAATGCAACCAATGATGTTTTATTTTTTTAAACTGCTGTCATTGCAAATTGTGGTGGTTTAGGCCTGGCCTCTAGGCCAGACACCCACCAAAGTCAGTCTATCACTCTCCTTTTTAGCTGAACAGGGGAGAAAATATATATTGAGAGGCTCAGGAGTCGAGATAAGGACAGGGAGAGATCATTCCGTAATCAGCATCATGGGCAAAACAGACTCAATACATAATAAAGGAAAGAAACTCTCTAATTTATTACACTGCACTACACACCCAGTGAAACAAGAGTCAGATAATGAGAAGTGTGACCAGATCTTAAAGCACCTTCCCTTCACCCCTCCCTTCTTAGCAGACTTCGATTTAGTCATGATTTTGCTCCCTTCTTCCCCAAATTGTGGCACAGGTAGGGAAAGGGACTGGGAAAATAGGGTATTTGGTCAGTTCCTCACAAGTTGGTTTCCTTCTTGTCCAGTGCGAGGCATTCTTCCACACACCCTTCCTCTGCTGCAACAGGACACCGTAAACACAAATTACATTATCAGTCTATGAAGCTTATTGTTTTTTCTACACATTATGCCTTGAAATAACAATGCTGAGACTAAGATTAGAGAATGTGCTGAACAAAACCACGTAATTTGTTGCCTAGATGCTGTGGATGGAGGATGTTGAATGTGCTGCGGGTTTTTTTTCCACTCTCTCCTAGTCTTGCATAAACCCAGTCTGTATTAGCTCAAAAGTACTTTCACTGAGATGTCGGTGAAGATATACTACATAGGTGTGCACTATAGAAGCTATACTACCATGTGGTGAACAACTGGGTACCAGCATTGGGTCTTTATATAGTGTAAAGCAAAATCAAATAATTGTTTTGGGGTTAAGCCCTGAGGAAATATGAGGCATAGCAAAAATGTTTGTGTATTCCACAAATTGTCAGGATGAATCAAGATAAAACAGAGAACAGCTAAAATATGTATCTGAACAAATGTAATCACTTAAACTGAGACAGAAAATCCTTTATGTTTACATAGCCAAGTAGAAGCAAATCACTTTCCTAATTTTAAATGACCTGTTAGGCTAGGGTTCAGGGTGCTTCTTGGTGTTGTCTATCATGCTGTCCTCCCTGCAGAATCCAAGGGCAGGGTTATGCTGTGCTTGTTGCAGGTAAAAGATACCCAAGTATGTGTGCACAGTAATGTTTTAACCTCTGCAGTCTACCAGTCACTTGCTAAACTGTTACTTATCAGAGGACAATAGCCACACACATACAAGCCAAAGAAATAAAGCTAATTCGGTGACTTTACCCACATCTGTTTCTTTAACATGTGGCACGCAGCATATAAAGCTGACTGGCAAAATATGTTTTGCAAACAGAATTATGTCATCTGGATCTAGTTATAAGAAAACTTCTGTCTACATGCTTCTAAGTCCATAGTCTGCATTTGGCTACTCAGATATAAACGTGAAAAACTGAGGGTGTTGCCAGTGTTAAAGACTTACAGAAAAATGACAGACCATTATAATGGCAACATTTCACAGGTAAGTCTTGTTAAGTCAGGCTATTTTAGTCCTCTTAACCACTTCTGCTTTATCAGACTAATGGGAAATAAATTTACCTGTCCTTGTTCTGGTATATTCTGTAAATCTCTTTTTGGTCCCCATCACATTTGCAGTTAAAATAGACAGGTCTTGATTGAATCATGTGGTTAATTTTTTTTAAAATTGATTTTATGGTTTTAATAGCCACTCTTGTAAGCTTAATGCAGGAGTAAATGAGTTAATTTTATTGTGTAATCTGACTTTAAAGCAATATTTTATTCATAGAAGAGGTTTTAGACCAAAAATAAGCTTAGAGTTGGCAATTGAGTTAAAAATGTACCAGTTATTTCTGCCTTTTTTAATATTTGCTTCTTAGAGACTGTTAACATGAAAAGGGGAGGGGGAAATTCTTATTTTTAATGAGTCATAAAGCTTGTTCTTTTATGCAGTCATATGTCATGACCAGGTAACACTAATGATATCCATAAAGTAGAATTTTCCCAGGGACAGACATTTGTTTGGGTTAGTGCTCAGACACTGTTTAATTTAGGGTTTAATGTACTGACTCGTTTTGCTAATGACACTGCCTTTAAAAATGTGATGAAGGACTGATAAAGCTCTTGCAGGTGCAAGAGCTGGAGCACAGCCACAGAGGCCTGAAGTCAGCAAAAACTGGGGGGAAGGTAAAGATGGCAATGCAAATGACCCCCCCACATATTCAAGGAGCATGTGTGCTAATTTGACTATTCTTGACTGGTAGTACATGGTGTGGTAATTACTAACCAATTAGTATCAATTTAGGCAGTTTTTTTTAATCCTGTAACAAGATCAATAGGTTGTGAATTCTGTGTGTAGCGCATTGGCTTTGTGGAAATCCCACCTAGCGCCTGTATCTGAACAGACATGGAACAAAATCCAATTCCTTCAACTGTTTCCTCTTCTACTCTTTTGACATTTTACCTTTAATAATTGGGAAGTGCATATAAAGGTGCTTACTGATTGCATGAAAATTTATAATCTCTGTAGTTTTCTACCACAGAAACAAGGAACCCTGAATTTACTAGGGTTTTGAGGGGGGGGTGCTGATTCAAATCACAGTCTTGATCATTTGGTTCTGATTATGTGGATGGTAAGTCAAACCAGCTAGACATCCCCTTCTGGTACTTAAAGGCAGAAGCCACCCATAGATTGCTTTATTAACCATCAGGGCTATGGGTAAGCAAACTATGTCAGCTACATGGTAAATGTTAAAAGAAGTAACATAGTGGAGTTCCCCTAGATGATACCTTACCCTTGAAAGACACTTGTGAACACCGTTCCAAAGTGGAGCATATGCACATCAAGAGATAAAGATTAAATAGGAAGTGACAGGAGGAAGAAAAGGCAGAGGACAGATCTAAAGTGCAATGGAGATATTAGCTGAGAAGACCGTTTGAGGTGATGTTTAAAAGAATTGATTTATTGGTACAGCAAGCATCCTGCAACTGGATTTGCAGCAGAAGAGTGAAGGTCATAAATCATAATAAGTGGGGTTTACAAGAAAAATCATTAGACAAAGCAGTACAAAATCAATAAAAGCAATTCAGTCTGGAAACAAACAACGTAGCGATGAGGAACAGAAAGCACACAGCAGAAATACTGATACTTGTTAAACTAAACTGTGTGCTTAATGGAGTTTCAGATAGAAAACTTGCTTGGCCTCTTTTTGAGAAATGTTAAAATAGTTTCAGATCATGTCCTTTCCTGCCAGCTATTACAGTTTGAAGGTGTTAGGCTTTTGTAAGTCACTTGCAATGATGACAGGAATTGGGCTCTGTTGAGGGGAAATATACATCTGCTAAATTTTAGCTACAGACTGCTAAGAAATACTGCTAGCAAAGCCATTATGGCCCTGATACAACACCAGTACGGGAATTACAAAGATTCTGAGCACCATCTGCTCCCTGTTTCAGCATTCATTTTGATGAAGGATTGTAGAATCGGGTCACTGCAGTTTCCCTGGATTTTTTACTGTGGAGAGGAAATGCTGCTGGTGTTTTGGCAGCCTCCAGGTTCTTAGGATGCTCAAATATCTTGGAGTCACACCTTGAGACAGTGATGCAGTAGCCTGAAGAGGAAGGCAGGAAACAAAGTTGACATCAACAAGGACTGGGAAGGCCTCCAGATGCATAAAGTGAGTGGGAAATCCTCTAAAATTCTTGACTCTCAAATATTTACCTTCCCCACAGTATCTTGTATGCTTTAACCCTCTGAGGCTTATGTGTTCCCTGCCCCCTCCCCCCCCCCCCCCCCCAATATTTCTTTGAGTAGGACATAGTTGCTTGAGTAACACAATACAATGACATTACAGAAAACCAATCTTGTGTAATAAAGATTTTTTTTTTCATGAAAATTTCATCCAATAGCATCAGTTGAAAATTTAAAAAGTAATTAAAATTATATGGAGTGTGAAAAACGAAGTGTGGGATATGTCTAATATAAGTGAGAGGAAAAAAATTCTTAAAAGTAAGAAGAATTCCATTATTATAAACCAGATGGAGACATTTTATTGACAGTATTAAATGTGTTTAACATTAGATGATTCTTCATGTAACCTGCTAGCAACTGTTGTTATCATTAAGTTGTGACTCCATTGAGCCTTGCAGTGAGACCTGAATAGATTTTAGAGCTAGGTAATCACCAACAGCATGAAATTTAACAAGGACATGTGAAGGATTCTGCACCTGGAAAGGGGCAACCCTGGCTGCACATCCAGAATGGGGGATCAGATGCTGGATGCTAGCAATGTTGAGAGGGATTTGGTGGTCTTGGTTGACAGCAAGGTATACATGAGCCAGCAGTGTGCCCAGGCAGCCAGGAGGGCCAACATGTCCTGGGGTGCATCAAGCACGGCATTGCCAGCTGGTCCAGGGAGGGGATTGTCCTGCTCTGCACTGTGCTGGTGCGGCCTCACCTTGAGGACTGTGTGCAGTTTTGGGCACAAAACTATTGGAGAGCAGGGCAACGAGGATGGGGAAGGGTCTGGAGAAGAAGATGTAGGAGGAAATGCTGAAGTCCCTTGGTTTGTTCAACATGGAGAAAAGGAGGCTGAGGGGAGAACTCATCATGGTCTATGGCTTCTTGATGAAGGGAAGTGAAGGGACAGGCACCAATTTCCTCTTTGGTGACCAGTGATGAAACCCAAGGAAATGGTATGAAGCTGCAACAGGGGATGTTATGGGGATATTAGGAAGGGGTTCTTTACTGAGAGGGTGGCTGAGCACTGGAACAGGCTCCTCAGGGAATGTGGTCACAGCACTGAGCATGACTGAGTTAAAGAAGCATCTCTGACTTGTCTGGCCCTCTGTGGAGCCAGGAGTTGGACTTGATGATCCTATGGCTCCCTTCCAACTCAGGATACTCTATGATTCTAAAGGGCAATTTTGCATGGAATTTACAAAGGCAGCTGTGGGAAATAGCCCTTCAAATCAGCAAATACCAGGCAAATGTTGATATCCCATATCCTTGGATTGTGAAAATTCCAGGTATCAGATCTGGTTTCTTGCACATACACAAGGCCTTTTGGAAATAGTCCTCCTCAAAAGGATGACTATCTATCTTCTGTTTACACCTGAGCATCACAACTGCAGTGGCATAGCCCAAACATAGCAGCTTTGTGTTCAACAACTGATTTTATCAGCAGGAATACCATCTTGAAAAAAGTGGTTTGAGATTGGTGGAAGTGCAAAGTGGATATTTAGCAGAATTTTCTGGAAAAGAATTTACTGTGAAATGTAACAGGTGGAGGCAAAAACTGGTGTGATAAAAATAGGAATTGATTACCTCCAGTTGAGCTGAATCTTCTCAGTCGAGGGATAGTATTTTAGCTAAAAGAGATGATGAAGTTAGTAAAGGTCCATGAGGTTAATGGTTCTATCTTTGACTAGGTTTTGCGTTGATTAGGTCTTTAATGGAGTGCTGCATTTGAAAAGTGGCAGGAATTGTTTGTCATAGGCAAAAAGGTTCTTTGCTGAGGATTCTGGATATAACCAGGATTTTATGACTCCTTCTGACTTCTGTTTTTTTATATTAGTGCTTTGATAATTCCATGTCAAAGTCTGTCCCTAAATTCACAAATAGTCATAAACCAGGATGCTGATTCTGCTTCCAGGCTCATTATATTAGTTGCTATTTGGAAATTACTAGCAGAAAGCAGAAGGTAGCTAAACACTACTATGCTAGAAAAATGAAGAGAAGTGCAAATATGGGTTAATTGATTAAAAAAAAAGAATCCCCTAGTAAATAATTTCTGAGGAGAATCTTAATGAAATGGAGCTTCCTGTGGAAAGGACTAGGTCAGGTACAACAAAGCATTGTACTAGGTCAGGTACAACAAAGGATTATCACCCTTTGGTCCAATATATTCAGGAATTCAACTACAGACCTGCAGGATTTCATGTACATTCAGAAGAAAGTGCACTAGAAACAGATCAAAGCAATCAGTTTTGTTTAAATAATTAAATTGGAATATTCTTGGGGAAAAAAACCCCTTAAGTTTAAATGCATATCATAACTGAATTTATTTCTTTGGAAATAAAAATACCCTAACTGCAGAAAGACCTTATTTTAGAAATGTGTGTGTGTGTTCTGTGTAGGCAGAATTGTCTATGTATGCAAATGTCAGTACAAAAAATAGTTCCCATTTTCTGACAAAAGATTGACTGGACAAGTTGGGGAGGGAGCAAAGACACCAACTGTTTAATATTCACTGGCAACTTTTTTCATCCAAAGAGAAACTGTTCAGCCTTAGATCTTTGTCAAAGTATTCCTTTCCCAGAAATCACAGTTTATCTTTTAGTACTGTGCAGAAAATCCACATTGTCACATTTTACCAGAGAAGATACCCTAGGTAGAAATTACTCAGGTGAGGGAAAGGCAAAGCTTTAAGCTAATTATTTCTTGTCCTTAATCAGTGTGTCCCATCTGCAGGATGCTTGCCATGGCAATCCTGGTATTGGCAGCACATTGAGAAAATGCTGAGAAAATAAAAAGGTGCACCTCCATTTACTAACCGACTTCTGCATTAGGAGGTGGGCAAGAAGTTTAGTGCACTTGGTGCAGGACCCCATCATCTCTCTGATTATTCAATGAAATTTAAAGGAGCTCTCTTGAATTCAATGTAGCATGATTATGGAGTGAGAAGTTGCATCTTCCGGTGATGTGTGAAATGGATTTCGCACTTGTTCCCCCTGGCCAGCTGACCCTATCAGTAAGACCCTGTATGTTCCAGTATAGTCCCTGTTGGAAGCTCTAGCACTTACATTTGAATGAGCACAAGGTCTGAACTGTAGTTCTGCCTCTGCAGGGGAATTCTATCTACATAATATAGAGAGGCCACCACAGGTGTGTGGAGCATGCTCACAAGAGTAACAAAGGAAGTCCAGCTCAATCTATCTCACACATTACCATCTTTGTGTGTGTAGATGTCCTATGGGGAATCATTTGGAAAAATACCTACTATTAGTAGTAGTTATTAGTGTAGAAACGATCTCTTAAATTTAAATTAGGTATACTGTAATTTTGCCATACTTTCTTCTCCATCCCAAAAAATACTTGCTTGCATTTTTACCCCCTCTTAAACTGAAAACTGCTATCAAAGAAATGTAGCAGATAGTGGGTGACTTGTAGATTTCATCTGCACTGAGATGATCATCATGAAGAGTATTTCTCCTTTGAGATTAAATAACCACATTAGAATTTAAAAAAAAATGAATGAAGCTAGGATTGCTTTTATTTTTAGCATGAACTGCACTTTATTCTGAAGTCTTCTGACAGCCATGTTTCATACGACCTTCCATTGTGATAAACAGTTCAATTAACTGCTATCCTGAAAGTCATTCAACAGAAGAACAGAGCATTTGCCTCTATCCCATCTCATTTCCATAATCCTTTTTAACACCTAATGAATAATAGAAAAAAAAAATTTTTTTTCAAACAATTTATCTAGTCATACAGCATTCAGCCCCTCATTTCTACTTTGCTCTCATCTTGCTATTTTGCAGGGTTAATTTATCCTCTAGATGAATGTCTTACTTTTTAATTACTTCAGGGGGAGCTTAAACAGAGATATGAATAATCCAACAAAAAGATAGTTGCATTCTTTCAATGGCTACTTCTGTTCCTCGTGTCTGATTTGCTAATGCTTGGCAGACACCTGCTGATGGGTATATAAGAAACTAGTTCTTACTGTTGTCAGAAGAAATTTAAGGAAACAATAATCCCAAGTTATAACATCTCTGTCTCTATAAATATCAATTTACTATAGCTTTTAAAATGAAAACTTTTCTTCTTCCATATTAAATACATTATGAGAAATAAGGGTAAAGGGGTACTGGGTGAGTTCATCTAGGATAAAATTTGCCCTTAAACATCATAGCATTTTATGGAAATGTATTTTTTATTAATTAAAAGACGTTAAACTATTCTGTGGACTTAGGTTGGAAGCATACATTGAAGCAAGAATTATCTGCTGTAATTTAAAATATTAAAAAGTCACAGAAAGAAGGAAAAAGTTAAATATACTAATAGTAAAAAAATCCACCTTCATTACAATTAGTTGAGATTTATGCTAACAAACAGAAATCTTTCATTTGGAATCGTAGAATGTCTTGATTTGGAAGGTACTCATGTGGATCCTCCTTACAGGTAGCTATAGAGCACGATAAGGTCCCCTTTCAGCTTCCTTTTCTCCAGGCTGAACAGTCCCAGCTCACTTAGACTCTCTTCATAAATCCTGTTCTCCAGACCCCTAATCTGCCTAGTCTGCATCCTATCCAACAACATGATGTCCTTCCTATACTGCAGTTCCCAGGACTGCACACAGTATTTTAGGTATGGCCTCACCAAGGCTGAGTACAGGAGCAAGATCATCTCCTGGACCTGCTTGTCACACTGTTCCTGATACAGGCCAGGATGGCATTGGCTTTGCTTAGCCACCTGGGCACACTGCTGGCTCATATTCAGCTGGCTGTCCCAGGTCCCTGGCATGGCTGTGCAGCTCTTCAGCCACACTTCCCCAGACCTGTAGTGCTGCTGGGAGTTGTTATGGCTGAAATGCAGGACCTGGCACTTGGCCTTGCTGAAACTGATACCACTGGACTGGGCCCACCGATCAAAACTCTTTAGGTTCCTCTGCAGAGCCTCCTTACTCTCAAACAGATTGACATGTCCACCCAGCTTAGTGTCATCTGCAAACTTGATAAGGGTGCACTCTATCCCCTCATACAGATCATCAATAAAGATGTTAAACAGGAGCAGGCCCCAGCTCTGAGCCCTGAGGAACACCACTCATGGATGGCAGCCAACTGGATTTTATTCCATTTAACACAGACTTGTTTGGGCAGTGCTCTCCAAATCTAATATCAAAGAAACTTTCTAGTTTTCTCTCCAAATATCATAAAGTCAACAATTAACAACACAGTAATATCTATCTGTATAAATATCTCCTCTTTGAAACTGCAAGAAATACTGATGTATTGGAAATCTTAGGTTCTTCTGAATTAAGTAGGTTCTCAACCTACTTAAAATTCGGGTCCTTACAGTTTCTTTCACTCTTCTTCTCAAAGCTATTGTGCTTCTAGTAGGATGGGGAAGATTCAACTCTTCATTTGCATAATCAGAGGCTGTGGGTGTGAAGGGATAACATATACTTATCAAAATAACTAAAGCAATCCATTCCTTCTTGTGATATCTATTTTTCTGAGGTTCAGCAAGTCCCAAATGGTTCATTAGCTACCCACCTGAAGGGCATACTCTAATTAGGATGTATCTGATTTATTATTTTTTATGTACATGCCAGAAGTTAGATTTATTTGACATCATGACACTGTTTTCTGAGCAGACTTGCTACAAGCAAGTATCCATAATATACCATGTGTCCATAGAGCTCCCTCAGAAGAAAGTCTGGGATTCAGTTAGTTAACATTTATAGGGCACTTGGGAAACCATTATGATTACCACTCATACTGTGTAAGAAGCAGAAGATTACCCTTATTATTTGAAATAGTCAGACAACCTTATGTCTTAAGCCAGGATGCATCATAATTTTATATGTGGTAGCAATTTGCATGAGAACCTCCTCTTGGTCATTAAATTACTAGAAGAGGTCACTGGTGTGGCCATTTTTGCAGCAAGAGCACTTAGGAAAATACTGTCGTTACAAATTATGTTAATCATAAAAATATCCAACCTCCAAATGATTGCAACTCCATTTAAGATAATGATAACAGCTGTGGTTGGTTAGCTTTTGTTTTGTGTTATGTTTGTCCAAACATTTTACAAATTAATTTTGTGTTTCTTGATCTACCTATTGAATTTATTCCTAAAATAGATGGGCTTTAAACTCATCATGAGCGTATTTAAATACCAGATTTCTCTTTCAGTAGAAATCTCTCTATCTGCATGTGTTTTAAAAAACTTTTGACAACCACAATGTATATGATGAAGAAAAGAATAATAATGAAACAATATGCAGTTAAGAAATTACATTTATTGCCTAATCATTAATGTACATACAAAGCAAATACTTCATCTGAGCTTTTCAGCATGATAGGCCTCTTACAATAAAGATTTCCCCTGTGTATGATTATGCAACCCATATATTAAAATATTTCTAGATATGTCTTTTAAAAACTAAGTATAATGCATCCAAAAGAATGTTTTCATCCTCTATGCACATTTCTTATGTCACATTTAAAAATTACAGTCAACAAATGCTCAGTGTCAAGACTAGTGTCAGCAAATTGGTTATAATGAAATACATACCAACATAGGTGTGGTGGTTTGACCCTGGCTGGAAGCCAGATACTCAACAAAGTTGCTCTATCACTCCCCTTTGTGGCTGGACAGGGGGTGAAATATATATTGAGAAGCTTAGGAGTCAAAATAAGGACAGGGAGAGATCATGCCGCAATTAGTGTAATGGGCAAACAGACTCAAAACAGAAAAAAAAAAGAAAGAAACTGTCTGATTTATTACACTACACAGAGAGAGAAGCCAGAGAAGGATAATGAGAAATACAATCAAATCTTAAAACCCCTCCTTTCTTCTTTGACTTAACATTATTCATTATTTTGCTCCCTTCTCCCCACCAGATGTCACAGGTGTTGTGGCAGGGAATGGGGGAATGGAGGTTTTGGTCAGTTCCTCAAAAATTGTTTTCCTTCTTAGCGGTGGGGGAGGGATTCCTTACACCCTTCCCCTGCTCCAGCATGGTTTTCCACTCACCGGACATGGTCCTCCATGAATTTCTCCAACATGAGTCCTTTCCCACGGGGATTCAGGTCTCCACCAACTGTCCCATGTGGTGCAGTCCTTCAGGAACAGACTGCTCCAGGATGGTCCCCCATGGAGCCAGAAGTGCCCCAAGCAAATCTGCTCTGGCATGGGCTGCAAGTCCTGCCAGGAACATACTCCAACCCAGGTCACAGTGTCTCTCTACCTGCTCCAGCATGGGACTTCCCCATGGGCCACAAGTGGGATCTCTGCTCCCCATCATCCTCCATGGGCTGCAGGGGGACAACCTGCTCCATTGTGGTCTTCTCCATGAAGAGAAGGAGAATCTCTCTCTTCCAGCACCTGGAGTTCCTTCTCCCCCCTTTCTTCACTGACCTCGGTGTTTGCAGAGTGTCTTAGATCTGCCACTCCTTTCTCTGGTGGCATAAAATGACTGATTGCAGGTTTATTCCTCTTAAAAGTGGTTCACAGAGGTGCTGTGTCCACTGCAGGTTGGCTGGCCTGAGCTGGCTGGTGTTTACTCTGTCAGGCCTAGGGGAAGCTTTCAGCTGCCTCAGAGCCACCCCTGCAGACCCCACCCCCTAGCCCCCACCAGAATCATGCCATGCAAAAACACAAATCAGGAAAATGTAGCAAATTGTTCAAACACACATTGTAGTGATTGCTATACTTTCATCATCTGGAACATATGTACAATAATATTGGTAAATAGAAGTGCTGGGCACAAAGAGACTTGTTCCTAGCTCTTCTTTTTTCTGGCTATACATATTTCAATATGTTGAAACAGAATTGTAGAGGCTTACACAGAATGTTCTGTAGTGTCACAGATAGAGGTAAATTCATAGTTTAGACTAAAAAGCAAACTTTAAACCTTCTCTTTTTGTGTGAAATTTGAACAGCTGGAGAAGTCAGAGCAAAAGGTTCAAAGGATAAATCTTTCTCCAGTTCCTCAGATAAGTTAAAGCCTGTAGGAAGTGATTGCAGCCTGGCTGCTGGTCATTGCTTTGCCAAGGTCTGTAAAAATCACTTTCCTTCAAAATGTAAAATACCCCAAACCCTGTTTAAATTACTTTACATTTCAAATGAACACACAGAACACTCAAAATGCATGAAGTCTGTGCCTATGTGTGCAAAAAATATTTACCCTTCATTCCAAAATATCAGTGTCTGGCCCAAAGATCAGAAACTGCAATAACCTCTGAAAGCCTCCCATTTGCTCTACTTAAACTGTCATCTTGGCTACTAAATTTATGTTGTTGTCTTTGCAAAAAAAGAAAAAAGACCTGTATCTTGGTTTTCTAAATCCTTGTCCAGTCATATTCAAGGAAAAATGAAACACATAACAGTAATGGACTTTCTATTTTCATTTCAAGTTTCCATCAAGGTATCTGTTTGAACAGCCATTGTGCATTCTTAGTCTTAGACAAAGCAGTCCTATGAGGCAGCCATAGTATCAGTTTTTTCAGAAAACGTGGTCAACTTACATTGTCTACATCTTCACATCTGAGAACCACAAACCTAGTATGGCCCTAAAGCACCTCGAGGCAATTAAACTACATCCACTACAGTTTATTTCACATGTTCAGACAAAACAAACAAGCAAACAGAAAGAGTATATATCCTAATACTTCTTGGATAAGCCATAGGACAAGGCATATTTCTTCAGGAGCAGCAGCAGATGTTTAGCAAATTTAAAATCTCAGGTCTTTTATACTTTGAGTGCAGCACAGGAAATTAGTTCTTTCCTCTTGCTTGTCACCATCATTTAAGTGCTCACAAAGTCTAAATAATGGAAACTGCAGAGAACTAAAGTTCCTAGCAAAAACCCTTAAAAAATTAGTAAGTTTCTGAAACGTCCCTTCAGTCTTACCACTGCTTTCTTGTCATAGGAGTTTTCATATCCTAAGAAGGAATACTATGTTGGAAACCAAGCCACATTTGGAAAGTCAGGGAACTACAAGATATTGAAGATCATTTTGTTCAAGTGGTTGCGATGGACTGCCTCTGACCAAGGTGAGTTATGGAAGGAAAGCTGATACATATGTTTTAACTACCAGATGTCAGCCTCCATGGAGTCCATGGATTTCTCTGCTGGACTTTGCCCATAACATTCTGTCTTACTTTCCTGGATGACATCGTTAAGACATTTATCCCAAATTATAATATCTAAGGTGTCACAGGATATTTATTTTTTTAAGTGTGAAATCCCAAATTATAAATGCCTGAGAGACTAAAAAGAATTCAGGCACAGAAGCACAGCACAGAAATTAATTAGGCCACCAAATCATGCAGAATATCTGCACCTTTGGAGTGAGTCATGAATTGTGCATGTAATTCCTCTAAAGGGTCTTTGATATAGTGAGGAAAAAGCCTTTTTCTGCTGAGAGTAGTGTGAACACACTGGCTGATCTTTCCTTTTCAGAAGAGAACCAGCCCTGGAGAGGAGTGACTTACACAAAAAGGTGTTCCATCTTTTCAGTTTGTCAGAAGTTCAGTGTAACAGTTTAAACAGCATTTGTAGGGGGATTGTAGAGGTTTCAAACAGAAGACAAGAATAATTAACAAAAATATTTATTACACTGTCGAGAGGATTTTTACAATGGGGAAGACATAGCAGCTTCCTTGGCCAAGTATCTTTAGTAATCATACTACTGAAGAATTCAGGGAGTTATTAACATGAATTTTAATGTATCATCCAAACCCAAACATAAGTCGTCAGCTATGCTTCTTCCTCTTCTTTCCTTCCTGAACAGCATCATTCACAAAGACGGAGACTGCAGAAGATGTATTACACCATGACTTCTCTCCTCCTTGTCAAATACAATAAGGATTGTTTCCATCATCCAAGTGTAAGCGCATGCTCGAAATCTCTCAAAAAACTCTCTCAAAAATTAAGGCCTCTAGAGATGAAACTTACTTCTCTTTGATCTAAGAAGGGGGATCAATATACCTGCTTAAAACTCTATAGCAAAACTCAACTCTGATAGTCAAGTAATTCTAATGTTTTCAATGCACAGTATTTCATGTATAGCAAGTGGCTGACAAACACAATCTTCAAAATCCTTGAAGCCTAAAGCTGTAAAATGGGGTGATTTTGAGAAGCAATCGGTCTTTTATTGACAGCTAACAAACGCAGCGTGGTAATCACCACATTATTAAAAGATTCAGTCATTTGCTCCTCCAGCTTTTGAATTACCATTTTTTCATACTATATTTTCAACAGCAATTAAAAAAAAGTGTTGGTGGAATATGTGATTTATAGACACAATTCCTAGTTGTTAAAAAATAAGAGCTTAGGTTCTAAAAAAATACTGTTAAATAGTTCTTTTTCACTTGGGCACAGACATTACAGAATCACAGAATAACAGATTGACAGCGGTTGGAAGGGACCTCTGGAGAACAACTTGTCCAACCACCCACTCAGATTACGATCACATAGAACAGGCTCCACAGAACAGCATCCAGGCAGGTTTTGAGTATCGCTAGAGATGGAAACCCCACAACCTCTCTGGCAGCCTGTTCCAGTGCTCTGCCACCCTTACAAGTAAAGAAGTTGTTCTTCAAGTTTAGGTGGAACTTCTATATTCAAGCCAACTCTTTGCTGAGAGTTCTCGGTATGTTTACCAGATTTTTTTATCAAGGGGTAAAAAAAGCAGGAAAACACACTAGACTAAGCCACAGCAATATATTTTAAATAGTCATAATTAGTACAAGTGTTTTAGAAATCAAAAACATTTGAGTCACTGACACAGATTTTGATAGGAGCTGCACAAAAGTGATATGAATCCAGAATGGGTCACTTCTTCATTCCCCAGTAGCAGAGCAAATGCAGACCCAGACTAAAGCAGTCATGGTTGCCTGGGGTTACTGGCAGCTGCAGTAAAAATATGCAAAAAAAATATACATAAAAATATGATCCTTAGACCCATGGACCAGACATAAATAAAATAACTTTTGCTTGCAAAGGAGAAAATCTAATGGTGGGGAAAAACCTCTGGTTGAAAAAACATCATCTTATCTTCATTCTGTAGAGCTCACTGTTTAGCTGTTCCAAATTTATTTGTAACATCCAGAAATAGGCAGTTCCAGTGCAAGGGCTGAATGCAGTCTCTACAGAAGGAAAGATGCTTTTCCATTTCTAGGGCTGCAGCATGAATTCATCACAGAACCTCCAATTTTTTTACAGTTATTCTGCATAAAATTAGGTGAAAGTATTTGAGAAAAATTATGTGCCATGAGGAGCACTAAGAAAGCTTCAAGTTCCAAGATAAATTCAGGTAGATTACTTAAATCACTTGAAAAATCACTGCTTTGCTTTTTCATTCCACATTCTTTCAGTCATTGATACAAGTTTAAGAACTGAAAAAAAAAGAAAACAAACTTTTTTAGAAATTACAAAACCCACAGGACACGGGGTGTATTAAGAATAGCATGTACAAGACATAGTTGTATGGTACCATTACACAGAATTATATGCTGAGTTAAAAGCTCCTTAAATGTTGTGAATTATCTTGTTACTATACAAAAAAGAAATAATTTGATTAGTTTACACAGTATTAGCTAATTTGAGGTGTTTAAGCTGCTGAGTGCAAAGCAGTTAGTAAAACCATTCCATACACTACTTGTTTCCTCAGCTAGCAAGTAAATTGGTGTTATTAATCCTTTCAAATATAGGTGTATGTAGAATGTGCAAATTCTAGGTTTTAAAGGAATGTATTGCTTTATCATATATACTCGTAACTTGTATACTACAATCCATTAGACATCAAGGCATTTATAGCAGTTCCAGTCAATATTTTTATTGAATTAGAATTCTATAGTTTAGTACACCTGTCTTCATAGAAAAAAACTAAGAGAGTTTAAATACTGCCTTTATCCAGGGCACCCTCAGCAAATTTCCTGACGACACTGAGCTGTGTGGTGTGGTTGACATGCTGGAGGGTAGGGGTGCTATCCTGAGGGACCTTAACAGGCATGAGAGGTGGACCCAGGCAAACTGTGTGAAGTTACCTGAAGAACAAGGCCAAGTGCAAGGTCCTTCATGTGGGTCAGTGCAATCATAAGCCCAACTATGGGATGGGTGGAGAATGGATTGACAGCAGCTCTGAGGAGGTGGTCTCAGGGGTGGTGTTGTAAGGATCAAAATGATCCAGCAATGTGCACTTGCAGCCCAGAAAATGATTTGTGTCCTGGGCTGCAAAAAACCTAATGTGACCAGCAGATCAAGTGGGGTGATTCTGCCCCTTTACTCTCATGAGACCCCACTTGGAGTACTGTGTCTGGCTCTGGAGTCCTCAGTACAAGAAAGATATTGAGCTGTTCATGTGAGTTCAGAGGAGGGCCACAAAGATGATGAGAGGGCTAGACCACCTCTCCTATGAGGACAGGCTGTGAGTGCTAGGCTTGTTCAGCCTGGAGAAGAGCAGGATTTGGGGAGACTTTATTGAAGCCTTCCAGTACCTAGAGTCCTACAGGGAAGCTGAAGCACTGTTTACAAGGGCATGTGGTTATAAGAAAAGGGGTAATGGGTTTGAATTGAAAGAGGAGAGATTTAGATTAGATATATGGAAAAAAACTTTTCACTATGACAGTGGTGAAGCACTGGAAGAGGTTGCCCAGAGATTTTGTGAATGCCCTCCTTACTAAGAAAAATTGCAATTATATAAAATTTTGTTGACTGCATTTCATCCCAGACTTTCTTTCAGAAAGGTGTGACAAATAAATGTAATTAACGAGATCAGATTATCAAACTATATAAATTGCTACAGTTCCTGTCATCAATTTTAGAGACAACAGGGGAATTTACACAAGTGAAGAATTCATTTTTTCCACTGACCTGTATGACTATCTCAAGTGCTTTAGTTTACCTTATCTCTAAAACATGTCTTCAGCCATATGCAATATATATCCCTATGTCTAGTAAATTAAGGTCCATCACCTGTACAAAATGTTCACTGAATATGTACAGGTAGCAAATTTGGGGATTAATAATTTTGCATGTAAGAAGTAGAACATTAGTTTGAAGATGTGCTCAGATGTACTTGTATGTTCAAGCTATTTATTCATTATTCAAGGAAAAAATTAATTATGGACTGCTGCTCTAAGTAAAAATCTAGGTCAGCAACACTGTTGCTATTCAATAGTCTTGTCTAATTTTAATTGTGCTTACCTTCCTCTTGGGGATGTCCACTTGCTGAAGTATCACAGCAAAATACTAAGAAAACGTGGGAGTTTATCTACATTATTTTCCCGTTTCTTTCTTCTTCTATAATTTTAGCTATAACAAAACTAAAGCAAGATTGTGTCCCCCAGTTTCAGTATTGGTATTATCAGTTAGTTACAAACCTTAATGAATCAATACTCTTCCTCCAAGACAGCACCATCTGATCTCCCATGGATGAGTTTTTTCCAGCTCTGCAAACTGAGGAGGTTGCCACAAGGTCTGTGAAAACAAAGCACCATTAAATGAAAGATGGAAGTTTACAGCTCTGTAATGCCACTACGATGATTTAGCAACATCTAGTGACTTGGGAATGAAAAATAGCTCTTCTGAAAGAAATAACTATGTACACACACAGATACATGCACATTTATTAGGATGTTTGTCTTTTCTACTTACTTGCATTATGGCACAGTACAGAATGGCCTGTTGAGGGAGAAATAAGTGTTTAGAAAAGGTATTGTAGACATATTTTGAAACTACTTCATGTTGCAAGAAATGTATCTTTGACATTAGGCACTATATTTGTTTTAAGAAGAAACTTACCTTTCAGTTCTTTAATATAAGGAAATTGTTTTAACAGAATGGATTTTTTTGTTATTAGAGATTCTTAAAAAGAAAGGTAAAGTTTTCTGAACTTTTTTATTTAGACTATTTGAGAAATTACCTCAAATATTTTATATGAGAGGCAAGAAACACACACTTGTGTCTTCAGTCCTATTTTGGATCAATATAAATTGCAATATCAGTGAATTGTTCATGTGAGTCCATATTTGCTGAATTGGCTAAGCAGTGTACAATTCTGTTTTCATGTGTTTAGAGTTCTGAAAATATCTACTGATTTCTTTATAGTAATCAAAGGCAAAGAAAATTATAAAAAATAAGAGGAAAAGAGCAGATAGCAAAAAAAATATATTGTGATATACATTTCAGTGACATCTTCATCTTAAATTCTGCATGCAGATCTGATAATTTAATGTCAAAAGAATAAATTAGGCAACAAAAAGTACAAAGGAGGGGAACCAGAATTATTCAAGTTCTGGAAGAATTTTTATATGAAGTGAAATTAAATAGAGAAAGACTTCTCATCCTGAAAAAGAGGTAGTTGGGAAAGATTATGACAGAAGACTACAAATTCCTGGAAGATAAAAAAGATGTTTGAAGTTCTTTTTCAGAAAGTATATGATTACCATGTGAAACTCACTGCTGCAAGATGCTTGGGATATCAGAATCTAAGTAGGCTAATAATCCATTAGGTAAGTGAATCAGAAAAACATTAAAATATTTAATTGCTACTACTCCCAGCACAGGGAATTCAGAAACAGAGATTGCTGAAAACTGAAATTTTGCTCTGTAAATACTGTGTTGACTCTCATTTCACAGGTTTTCCTCTGTGACCACTGAGGAGAGTTCCAGTACTGATGTTCTTGTGGCTTGACCTCACATTGTCTTTCTTCATTTGACTTTGGTAGTGAGTTCACACATGGATTCCTTTGATAAATCTGCTCCTCATTTTAAGTAGAAAATTAGATTACATTGGGAAAAATGTGATCTAACAGAAGCCTCAAAAGAGGATGATAACTGGGAAAGTACCTCTGACAATAAACTTGGTAGCATTTGATTTGAGAATTTTTCAGTAAAAATTTAGAACAAAATAGGAAATATACCTTTATTTTAAGAGCAATGTGAATCCTCTGGCAGGATTTGGAGAAGTTATTGCTGATGCTGAGTAACATTGTAGACAATCCAGACTGCTATGCTGCGTATATATAATTAAAATATGGGATCATCTTATGTTGGATTGTAAGTTTTGTTCAGCAGTGCTTAAATCACTTAACAAGTGTTTTAAATATTGCTTATTTATTTTTATTTTTATTTTAATTAAACCAACCTAAAAAGAAATGCAATTACTAGATCTTTGACCATTCAGTGTGAGTACAGAACACAGAAACACTCTTGAGTCCCAAATACAGAAATATTGTTCATATTATATCACAATTTAAACAATTATTTAGAAATTAAATATTATCTGTTTATGCCTGCTTACCTAAATTTAAAGAAAAATTAAAAATATTCCAATATTAAGTACGTGATATCTTTATAAGCAGTCAAAACCTTTTATGGATACCAACTGAAATCTCAAGTACTACTCACAACATGCACAATGGTAAGAGATCCAGAAACATGTTGGAGTCAGAATATTGCTTTTCAAAAGTTATGTATATCAGTACCAATCTCATAAGGACAGAAAATTATAAAATGACCAATATGTTTGGTAGCAGAAGGAAGAGATTTTAAAACAAAACATTAAAATATGATTGGGGAAAAGTTACAGGAAATTAGTTGTCAATTGCATACATAAAATTGCACGTAGATTCGTAATTTACTCAAAAAACATTGCACTACTTAGCATGTAGAGCTAGTCTAAAAACTTGTGTAGCTAAGCAACTGAAGGATTTTACTTTACCTCCTTATAGAATTCAACACTTAAAATCAGATTCTTTCATGGATAATCTCTCTCATTTTATTGTTGTTACCCAACAGTGTTGAGAGAAGAAAACATGAAGACTCTTCTGAGCTTTGTTTCCCTCAATAGAGTTCTTTGTTGACAAATGACCTGTCAAATGAGATTAGTAGAGAGATCGTTTTTTCACTGATTGCTTCAACACTCTGAGAGCTTAAATTTCTTATTAACAAATTAACTTAATCCTAGAAATTAATAAGGGGTTATAAAGTAGTTAGATAATTGTAGCTATTTGATAAAAATAGCTATGATAGCTATTTGGGCTCTCTGGCTCAAGGAAGATCGGGTAACAAACTAGTATTTCTTAAATTATGCCCTTACATAAGGGCAGGTAGACTGAGTAATAAGCAACACACAGGAACTGTTGAACTTTCTCTTATTTTGATGTAATTTGAAAATCAGAATGAAAAGCATGGTTCTAGAGGAGTTATTTCTGTTAAAACTGTAGGTGCCATTGGAAGTGAAAATAAAATTGAAAAAGACTGGCAGAAACAACAAAACCAAATGCAAAGTCACAAACAATGGGCACACAGGAAATAAACTCTAAGGTACATGTATTTGTCCCCTATTTACCTATTTAAATCTTTTGTCTCCAGTTCTGCTGGGTTCTCCAGACTTTTTGAGTTCCCTCAGATTCATCTTGACCATCCCTCCTTTGAATGTTATTACTAAAAGTCAAATACAAGTATACAGTCTACAGTCTTTAACTCTAAAACCTTGCAAAGCTCCTACAAAATTTTGGGGTCCTATAAAATGCTACTCTTCCTATCAAAAAGAACATTTAGATAAACCCTAGAGCAGGGGTACAATATTTATTGTGATAATTGGTAACATCCAGTAACTGCAGAGCCATCTTTTTTAATTCAGTATCTTCTTGTTGGAAGTCAGCAGTAATATCACTGAAGCATCTTTAGCATCACAGTGGGAGCATGAAAAAAACTCAAATTGGAAAGAAAAGCAGTTACACAAATAGATAAACCTAAGACACAAAGTCTAGTTGGGGACCTGTAACAGGTGGTGTTCCCAGGGCTCAGTCCTGAATCCAACCCTGTTCATCAACAACTTGGATGACGGGATAGAATGTACCCTCAACAAATCTGCTGATGATACAAGACTGGGAGGAGTGGCAGGCACACTGCAAGGCTGTGCTGTCATCCAGTGAGATCTGGACAGGCTGGATAGTTGTGCAGAGAGTAATCTTATGAAATTCAACAATGGCAAGTGTAGGGTCCTGCACCTAGGGAGGAATAACCCCAAGAGTCAGTACATGTTAGGGGCTGACCTGCTAGAAAGGAGCTCTGTGGAAAAAGACCTGGGAGTCCTGGTAGACAACAGGCTAACCATTTTAAGCAATGTGCCATTGTGGACAAGAAAGCCAATGGCATCCTGGGGTTTATCAAGAAAAGTGTGGCCAGCAGGTCAAGGGAGGTTCTCCTCCCCCTCTACTCTGCACTGGTGAGAGCTCATCTGGAATATGGTGTGCAGGAAGAGCTATGAAAGAAGTAAGCAGTCTGCATAGCATCAGAGACAAATGAAAGAGAGATAGGTAAGGATCTTCTCTGACATGCAACCTCTTGAAAACACCTGAACTGCTATTGAGATGTGGGTAGCGTTCATCTCTAGCGTAAGTGTAGCCTCTGGAGAAGGTAGATGGAAGTTGATGAATTCAGGCACAAAGAAGGCAGCTCCTGCCCTAACTAAGTATGTACAACAACAACAAAAAGTTCACTTCCCTTAGCGTTGAAAATTACTCGATGTGCCTTCTGGAACCCCATGTCTCTGGAAGCAGGGGAATGCTGTATTAGCACAACAAGGAATGCTGGAGCAAACGGGGCACACATAAGTGCATGAGCCCTGTTGGGATGAACCCACAAGTGCTGAGGGAACTGGCTGATGTTGTTGCAAGGCCTCTTTCAATAATCTTTGGACAATCACAGTTATGAAGGAAGTGCCTGAGGACTGGAAGAAAGCATGTGCCACTCCTCTGTTCAAGATCAGCAAAAAGTTCATTTAACCTCACCTTGATCCCTGGAGAGGTGATGAGGTAAACTTCCCTGGGAATATGACTGAGCACTGACAAAGGTTGTCCAGAGATCTTAAAAAAATCATCTGGACACAGTTTTGGGCAACCAGTCATTTAGTCCAACTCTCCTGCTCACCTCAAGCAGATTGGACCAAATGAATCTCTTCTTACCTTAGCCCTTCTGTGATTATGCACATATGGAATTCTATGGATGCTAAGACAAAGAAGGAATGTATTGGATTCTGCTGAATTTGGATGCAGGTCAGGGGCTTCCTAGAGGAATGTGTAGGTTTCCATTGATAGTTTGTCCACGTATCACTTCCATACATAACTATTTCTAGGCAAATCACATTCTTGAACTGGTTTCTACAGTGGTTTTGCTTGTTAACCCCAAGCTCAAGGATGGATATGTGGCAAAATGGGCTGATCATGACATGTGTGTGTAGGTGTCAGCTGCACTGGTCTTTGTTGGAGGGGGAAGAAGGGAGTAAGACCATGATGAAGTTTGAGTTTGCTAAGAAGGGGAGGGGTGGGGGGAAGGCGCTTTAAGACCTGGCCGCTTCTCACTCTTATCTCGTTCCGGTTCACTAGGTGTATTAGTGGTAGCTGTAATAAATCACTTTTCTTTCCTTTATTCTGTGCTGAGTCTGTTTTGCCCATTGCACTAACTGGAGAATGATCCCATATTTTCTCCCCTTTTTGGCTGAAGAGGGGAGTGGCTTGGTGGGCATTTGGCCTCTGGCCAGGGCCAAAACCACCACAGTGTCCTACAGATGTAAACTAAATTTCTCATCTTGCTCTCTTGAAAATTAATAACCTTTACTTAACAGCAATTATTCACACACATGTGCACAGAGACACACACACAAGTCTACTAGAAAATTTTCAGCTGAGGTCCCTTCAGCCAATGAATGGTCAGAGGTCTCTTAGGGAAAAAAGATACATATTGGCTTTCTGTTACCAGGGTTTACAGCTCTGCAACACAGCTGGATCTCCAGCTACTGCACCAATGGCTACATTGTGCATCAAATTCTGGTCTAGGCTTCCTGCTCTTCGGAAGATGAATATAGGTATGTTTCATTGGTAACAAATTATTTTACCATTGATTCTAAGGAAATGATTCAGTGGTTTCTCAGTCAGACTGTTGTAACTTACTCCCCTTATGATTGCATGTGATAGTGTCTCTGATGTTTCAGCTGCTTGTAACATGCTGTTCCTCTCCTTGTTGAATTGGGCAGTTTCCTTACTGCCTTCTTGTAAGAGGAACAGAAAAATAGAAATAGTAGAAAATCCAATTATTTTATTAAATATTTGTACTCAGTCTTGGGGCTTATATACATTACATATATTTAGCCATAGCTTTATGAGATGTGCTTTATGAGCTCTGTTTCACAGCACTACTGTGAAGAGAAACAAGAGCCTTTTGTGCTTCACTGTAAGTTCCAGAAGCTATAGGTATTACTTTGGGAATAATCATTTACTTGTATTTTTTCCTTCACACTTTATCAATGCAGAAACCTTTTATGCCATTACAAATCTCTTTTCTGAGAATGCATGTAACCATATTTAGATACATATATTTATATATACTTAAACAAGTATATATTTATATAAGAATATATATTTTAATTTAAATAGACCATATTTTTAAAAAAATTAATGATTTTAAAGGCTCTGTTTCTACAGATTAAGACATATTGATTGACAGCCACATTTAAAGCAATAGCATGACTTAGGGTGTCTAATTTCTGGTTCCCAAAATTTTGAGGCATCCTGAAGTACATCTAACTTCAGAAAATTGATTTTGACAATCCAAATTTAATGGGTTTATTGGTGTTTTTTGTATTTAGTGGTACTTCAGTAATTTTAAATTATGTGTTTGTTATCAAGAGCTTTTTTTTTTCCATTCCTTTAAAAGACTGCATAAAATTCCTTCAATTACTAAGAACAGCTGAAAGTCCTTTATTACCTTCTTCTGATCTTACCATGGAATATTAAAGTGATGAGCTTGTATTCTTTCTGCTGTGATTCTTGTAATTTCTCCAATGCACAGTAAGGTAAGTAATTAGCTTATGATCTTCTTTAGGCAACTGCTCCTTTTTGAGGTTAATAGAATCCACTTAGAGTCACTGCAAGGCAGTGCACTTGGAAGAAATTACTGCTCCTTTTCCTTTTATAATAAATAAATGTTAAGGAAACATAAACAAGTACTAAAGAAGACACTCTTCAGCAAACAGGAGCTGTATCAAATCACTAAATTAATGAAGAAAAAGATAAATCCAGTTGAAGCAATTCAGTCAATGTCCTACAGAAAACCTTCTGCTTCTACCTGTTTGCTGGAGAGCTCCCAGGATTGTCTTATGAATGTGGCACTTTACTTCGTTCTGGGGACAAAAGTTGCTCAATAACTGTGGTCTTTTAAACTTTGTTGGATGATGCTAAAAAATGTGCTAGTCTTCCAGTGCCTAGAAATTTGTAACTGGCTCATCAGTTTCTCCTTTGAAAAGAGGAAGAACTAGAAGTATACCTCTGCACACCAGTTCTAGGGCTTGTAATTCCAAAGTCTATGAAGCACAGACCATCTCCCAAGAGAAACTCAATGGGACCTAAATACTCTATGGATTTTCTGAGTTTTAATCTTATTTATTAATAAAAATATTAACATGATAAGAAGTAGACAGAGGGATTTTTTCTGATTCAAGTTTCCAAGGAGATGCTTGTGTTGAGTTTCAGGTGTATTTTACATGAGTCAGTAATGAACCATTGAAGTGTGATATTAAATTGTTTTTTAAGCCTTCTTTTCTTTCTTCTCATGCTCTTTTGAAAAATAAGCAAAATCAATCTGTACTTGTTGTGAGATAAGTGGTACATCTGCAGGATATGATCTTTACAGCTCATATGTTTTGTTTTCCTCACTTTTACCTTTGTCCTTTTCATGTGCTTCATGACCATTTTTCATTTCCTTCCATTGCCTGATTTTAATCCTCTTTTTCATTTCTGCTTATTCCCCAGTATCTTCCTCCTCATTCTCGAAGCCATACCATTATTTACTCTCCTCTGTCTACATCAATATTTCCACCCTTTTCCCACACAATTTTCTCTGTTGTTTTGCTCTCTCTCCACTTGCTTTTCTACTTCTCATTTTCTTTGTAGCCCTGTACTCTTTTCATAATGCTAAAGACCCTTTGCTGGCTTCTTATTTTTTTCAGAACAGAGTATATAGCCATAGACAGACACAAATCTGTTTCGAGGTTATGTGCATACTTCCTCAGGAGGCAAGCTATAAATTCTTTTAAGATCAATTTCTTCATGATTTAGTTGATTTTTACCTCCTGTCAGTGTCATAATCAACACTACAATAAAAATCCAGCGACAATCTTTCATTGGAAATTCAGATGAACCCTACAGTTTTTGAGTCCTGTGCTATGACAATGAAAAACAAATTATAAGGCTTTAGGCTATGAAAATCCTTTGTCTCATAGAAATAATTAAGAATCACCACTGCATCGCTGAAGACATAGTCAGACCTTCCTGAATTAGTTACATTCATAAGCATCTCACTTAATTACAGCATAGTCCTTATCTTCTCCCACATGTCTGAAACACTATTAGTTTTTTGTTGATTACCTGAGAAACTGTATTGCAAGGATAGCAGAGAAAAAGCCAAATAACACAATGTGATAAGTCATTCCTTGGAATAATTGTCCTCCTGGCACTGGTTTCATGTGGAGGGAAGCACAGAAGCGACAAGAGTACTGGGGCAATTATGAATGGAGAACAGAAATTACTCACATTCTCATGCAAGTGGTAGATAATAGAAGACCCTAAGCAGTGCTGAATTTTCCACTTCACAATGCCTACAATTTATAGCAGTTTAACATTTCAACCATTTCTGCATATTAGGCTTTGTTTTTCAAGCTGGCAGGACTCATTACGTCTTTGATCTTTCACAGGGAATGAACAACAAAAAAGGTCCTCCCTCACATCAGGCCCCAGGAACCAGTGCTTATGGACACATGTAAACACCTACTAAAGGCTATTTTCCCACTTAAAAGCAAGCTTTATTGTCCTTTCACCCACACAAGAGGACAATAATTCCATTGGCATTAAAATTTGTTTCTAATCAACTCTGAATAGAGCTTTTTAACACAGGCTTTATTGCTATTGTTCAATTGAGATGAACCTGACCTGAACTCAGAGCATAGCCCTATTGAATTTGTAATTATTTTGCTACAGTTTTGTCTAAATTGATCTACGTGTTTTAACATAGAAAATACATGTATTTAACTTTTTTCAAAAGCAAAAGTGATACACAGAAAACCTCAGGTGATAAATAAAGCAAGGTGGGCCTGGCTGAGCCAGGGCTTTGAGGGAGCATATCAGTGAAAGACTGTACTGACTTGCCACCATCAGCACACAAAGCTGTGGAAAGAGATCTCTGTAGACCAGATGTATTATGAGCCAAAACTAAACCAACAAACTTCTGGAGTAAAACAATTTTCATTTTCTGGTTAATGCAAAACAAAAGACTCTGAAAACAATTCTGTCTCAGGCATACAGGTCACATGCCAGGCCCCAAATGCTACAGTCTCCCAACAAAAAATATTTTTTATTCTCTTTATTACCTGTGATTTTTAAATTCAGAAATGCACACATTAAATATATATGTATGATTTTTGTCTTCAGGTGAACTGTTGGACTCACTGTAAAGTGTCTGTTCAATGCACAGGTTAACTTTGTTACCCACACAATTTTTAGACGTTGGTTTTTCAGCATGAAAGAAATTAAAGAACAAATTTGGATATTAAGCTTTGAAACAGGATGACTGCTGCAGAGTAGAGCTGTAGTTTTTGACCTAGTTTCAGTCTGATTAAAAGTTTCCACGTAGACGTGATCTAATTGCTGCTATACAGTATTTCAGAGTAGCACTGCAGGAAACCAAGAATGAAGTGCTTCACTTCTAAGCCAGAGGATGAAAAGGAGGAGCTAGGAAAGGCTCCTATGGGAAAATAATAGTCCTTTGTGTAAAGAAGATATTCTCCATTCTCATTTTAGTTGCACAGATCTTAATGACACTTTACAAGGAAATATGGGGTCCATATAGGAATTTATGCCTTCATTCTATACATATACTCACTGGAATGAATCTGAGGTAGATATTACCAGACAATGCAAACCACTGAATAATGCCTTTCCTTGAAGTCACTTCTATTATCTCCTGAAGCAGATCAAAGTATACTTGAATATTAACAAGTGTTGGCCTCTTAAATGCTCGGAATTTTCTTTGTGTATGTTCATAACTGAGAATCTCATAGAACAAGCAGGTCTTTGGCAAACTATTCATACAATGGAAAAGATTGCTTAAAAGTACCAATGCTAAAAACTTTTCTTCTCATTGATATGTGTTATGGGACTCTGCATACAGAAATGGACCTTTGGATAAATTAGCTGCATACCCTTTCGCCCACTTCCTAAATGGAATTTAATAAATTTATGCTATTAGAATAGTGGTGGTGATCTGAAATATGAATTTCATGTTACTGAGAATAAAGACAAATTGCCATAAGTAATTTTGCTTTCAGAATGCATTTAGTTTCATTTTTAAAGCCTAGAACTCTTTTCAAGAAAATGGATGTTCTGACAAATGATGTTGTGCCTGCAGGAAAATTCATTAATTTATGACACCCTGTATGTGTTCCTATCTTTACAGGCCTCAGGATGAAGAGTTTTGCTTGTTTCACCAAAGTACCATTTCAGACTGATTGGATGCCCAAAGAGAGCACATGTCAATGTGCTTTCAGGTTTGACATTGATTGACTGAAGAAGTCAGGAAGAAATCATTAGATGCAACAGGTACCACCAAAGTATCCATGGCTGTCAGGAACCAAACTGCTCAGAAATTAGATGATTTGGAGGGTGGGGCAAAAAGGCAGGGAAGTGGAGGTTGTTGGGGGGCAAGGAGGGAGGGGAATTGCATGGCAAAGGTCTTTTAGCTGCACTTTCCTAGTGTAGAGAATATGGTATGCCACCTTTTATCCAGGTGCAATAAATAATGTTCTGTTCTTTGGTCACATGGTAGCCACTCAGAAGAACATGTTCAGCACAAGGTTATAGAATAACAATATCTGAACGCTAGTAGAAATAGTACACTATTTTCCCAGCACCCAGGATTATCCATATTTCCACAGATGGAAAAAAAATAGCTACAGGGTTCCCAGTTATACTCCAAAACACCTACATAACTCTCTTTTTCATGGGCTAGAGAAATGTCTGCACAATTTTGCTGTTGTATCATTATTTCTGTAATCACTCAAATCATACTAATTTGTACCATGATGTTTTGAATGCAGTTATCATACCCAAACATGAATTTTCTTTTTTTCCTGCATCTTGTCACTAATACTGAAATTCACATGACTCTGTTGCACAATAGGGTGCATCCCTCTATAGTTTATTCTGGTAATGTGAAAAAAGGGTCAGATATTTGGGCATGGAGAAAAGACCACTATATCATGAGACACATTTTCTTAATGCTTTCTAGAATGATGTTACTCATCAACTTGTGCACCCCACCACATAGGGGTACACAAACTAATATACTGAGAATAGACAGAGGATAGGGTGCAGAAAAGCTGATGTTTATCGGGATGTAAGAACATCCTTCCAGTATTCTCTCTCTGCCTGCAACTCAGCGAAGTATAGCAACTGTATCATGTTTGACAACCACTGGCCAGGCATTTGAGTAGACTCACTGGATAGCCAGTGTCTGTAAGAAGTAGATCAGAAGAGTTACTTAAGTGTAACTTGGACAGAGTTTTTCTAGTGCACAGTTACAGATTTGATCTGATGTAGGGAATAATTTCTGCCTGTAATTCATGTGCCAGAGAAGTCTCCCTTAAGGTATGCCAGGAATAATACTGCAGCAACTGCTGTTCTTCAGTGAGATGAAGAACTCTTATAAATGGCTTGCAAAATCTAAACCTGTTGAGATAATGTTGTCCTATTTTCACCTTCTGAATTGCCTCCAAAGTCCAGCAAATTTGACAAATACATTTTGTTGCCCAAATATCCTTGTACAAGTTTGGTACTGGGAAATATTTCTGTAAACTTCCATAACTTGATAAGGATTTGATCATAGACTCTTCCACACCTATCAGCCTGTGGTGGTTGAGCCCTGGCCAAAGACCAGATGCACACCAAAATCAGTCCATTACTTCCCTTCTTAGTTGGACAAGGGAGAAATAACATAATTGGGTGGCTCAAGAGACAAACTCGTTAATGACGCAGGCAAAACAGACTCAACACAGAGTGCAGAAGAGAAAGTTATCTAATTTATTGCACTGCGCTAAAGAGAAAACAGTGAAAAAGAACCAGAGTCAACACAGAGTGCAAACAACAATCTTGAAAACAAATGCAAATCAGGCAAACATTTTTCCCCCCACCACTCCCTCCTTAGCAGGCTTTAGTCAGAAGTTTGACCCCTTCTTCCCTCCCAGTCGCAGCCCAGGAGGGGCAGGGACTGGGGAAAATGGGGGTCTCAGTAACACCTTCCCCCCACCCCTCCATTCTAAGCAGACTTCCCTTTCAGCCATGATTTTGCTCCCTTTTTCCCCTCTCCTGCTGGCACCACAGGACAGGGGGGCAGGGACCAGGAGATAGGGGCTTCAGTCAGTCCCTTGCAGGATGGTTTCCTTCTGGGCCAGGATGGGGGCATCCATTCCACACACATTCCCCCTGCTGCACCGTAGGATCTCACCCACGAGAGCCAGTCCTCCACGAACTTCCTCCAAGGCAAATCTCTTCCCACCGGGCTTCCCCTCTGCTCTGGCAGGCAGCAACAAATCTCAGTGTCTCTCAGTCCCAGTCCTCCACAGGGCTATAGGCCTCCCCCAGCAAACCTGTTTCGCTCGTCTCTGTAGGTTGCAAATGCTGGCAGGGGCTCATCCCAATATAAGTCATGGCATCTTCTCTATGTCTCCACCTGCTCCATCCAGCATGGAGTCTCTCCACTGGGCAGCTTGGGTTTCTGCCTCCTCCATGGGTCCTTTCCTCCGGCTACTCCATGTGCTTCAGCTCGGTCTGCAGGGTCAATCTCTCCTCGGGTACCTGGGCGCCTCCTCCCCCAGCCTTCCCGGCCTGTTGTGTCTGTCAACTGCTCACATTTATATGCAAATACACATCCCAATGCCCTTAACGGGCCAAAATTGCAGCCTTCCTGGCACTCCATGTTCTGGTGGAGTCTTTGTCTCCTATATGCGATTCTCAGAGGCGCTATCAGCAGGCCTGCAGAAGAATCCAGCAGCCATTTTCTGCAGTCCCTGGCCCTCTCTCTCTCTCTCTCTCTCTCAGTAGCCAACTATGCTAAACTGCAACACAGATGTACATGGTGTAATATATCAGCACACACAACACAGAAAATCTTTAAGTTCTTCATGTATTATGGATCGAAAACTTTACACAGCAATAAAGCAAAGGGGTGTGGCATGTAATGAAGTCATAATCTAAATCCTTATGTACAAAAAGGTCTTCTGGTATTATACACATGGAGAGTTTTGTCCTCACATGCCAAGGAGAGATCTATGCAGATCTCTCTGCATAGAGAGACTTGTACATGAAGCTTCCCCTGCATGCACTTCCAGTTTTTCTTAAGAACAGTTCATTAGCTGCCTTTGCATTCCTTTCTTCCAGACACTGCATCACCTAATTAAATCCAGATAGAACATTGCTTCATTCTTTATCTGTATTAAAGAACAGACTCAAACACCTTATAATAAAAGGAATTATTTTCCAGTATTTTCTTTAAAGCTTTTTAGTTCACAGTGCTCACAGCAAATGAGTTGCATATTTAACAAGCTACATCTCATCTCATCTACAACAGCATGGCTCTGCTGATACTAAATTTAGAAAAGGAGTCACAGGTGTGAAATATCTGCAAAGAGTCACTGAGACAGATTAAGCTTGGCTCTGAGTTAAGCTCTAAATAATTCCAAAGAAGGAAGTTTTATTACAGATCATGCTGCCAACATTGTTTCCCCATGTCCTTGATAGATAAACATCAGGCCAGCACTGTCCAGTTGCCTGATCTGATGCTGGGATGATGAATTTGGTTTAGGATCATCTGTAATTTACAGGATATCTGTGTTCAGATGGAGCTGCTAGTTTAAGCATTGTGTTAAGACAATTTTGTGTTATATCTAAGCCATCCTTTTGCAGTGAATGGTAAACTTTAGGATGGAGCTAGGGTTCAGATCAACAGAAGTTACTGGCTTTAGATTAAACTATTGGTAGAGGGGCCTCTGGACAGAATAAGCTGTATCCTCTATAACAATAAAGGAGAGTAAGTCAGTAAGTAGGCTAAATTAAGCTGTAGTTTGGAAAGGTATTGTGGTTTAGCCTGGCTGGCAGCTAAGTACCATGTGACTGCTTGCTCACTCCTTTCCCCTCAATGGGATGCAGAGGAAAATCAGAAGAAAAAAGGAATAAAGAAGGTTTAATAGTACAACAAAGGAAGAGGAAAGTAGCACTAATACTTAACATATATGAAAAGGGTTACTATACAGTGCAGTTTGTTCACTGCCCCAAAACAATTCCCAGCACACCCTGAGCCATGACTCCTCCCTGGCCAGCTACCTTTATATACTGAGCCTGATGCCATACTGTATGGAATACCACTTTGTTTAGTTTGTGTTAGGTGTCCTGTTTCTGTCCCATCACAACTTCTTGTGAAAACTAATTCTACCCTAGCTGAAAACCAGGAAAAACAAAGTCTGAAATATGCCAGCATTGCTATGTGTAAGTTTAAGTGTAAACCAACAGGTTCTGGTGAGTGTTGACATTAGATCTGTGTTCTGCTTGGTAGGGGCAAACAATAAAGAATTCAGAATTTGCTTTGACACTGCCAAGTTGAATTTTAGGATAATACTGGCTATTTAGTTGCATCTGAAGCTAGGCTGGAAGATATTGCTCAATTTGAAAGACCTGGACTACAATGCAAATGCATGCTTGATCCTCAATAGGTTCCTGATGTGGGATAGAAGTGATAGAATATAGAAGGCATTAGGTTGGAAGAGTCCTTTAAAGGTCCAAGCCCCATGTAGTAAGTACAGACACCTTAAACTAGGTCAGGTTGCTCAGAGCTTCAGCAAACCTGACCTTGAATGTTTCCAGGGATGGTGCCTCTGGGAACCTGTTCCTGTGTTTCACCACCCTCGTAGGGAAGAACTTCTTCCTAATGTCTAACCTAAACCTACCATGCTATGGTTTAAAAACATTGCCCCTCATCCTATTGCTACATACCCTTGCAAACACTCTCTCCTCAGATTTCCTGTAGGCCCTCTTCAGGTGCTGGAAGGCTGCTATAAGATCTCCCCTGAGCCTTCTGTTCTCCAGGCTGGACAACTCCAGGTGTCTTAGCCTGTAGGAGAGGTGCTCCAGTCCCCTGATCACCCCTGTGGCACTCTTGTGAGCCACTCAAGCAGATCTATGTCTTTCTTATGCTAGAGACCCCAGAGCAGGATGCCATACTCAGGTGGGGGTCTCACCAGAGCAAAGTAGCGGGGGAAATTCACTTCCCTCAACCTGCAGGTAACCCAGGATGCAGTTGGCTTTCTGGACTGTGAGTGCACATTGTTGGTTCATGTCCAGCTTTTTGTCCATTAGTTCCCCCAAGTCTTTTTCTGCAGGGCTGCTTTCTATGACATCATCCACAAGCCTGTATTCCTAATGAGGATTGTCCTGACCCAAGTGCAGGACCTTGCACTTGTCCTTGAACTTCATGAGGTATTCACTGGCCCACCTCTCTAGCTCATCCAGGTCCCTCTGGAAATGTTGTGAGGCAGTCTGTGCTGTTTATACCTGAAAGTGTAATGCAGCTCAACCAAGCTCTGCAAAAACTGGAAACCTACAAGTAGGTCTGCAGCATGACAGGCCAAGAAAGTTCCTCATTTAGGCTTGGGATTTCATCTTGCATGTGGAAAACCAGAAGTACATTACCAGAATTTTCACCTCAGAGTTTTCCTTGTGTACTCTTCTGTTTCCTTGTGTTGATGCAAACCTCTCCAATGCAGCTAAGTTTTTCTTTCAGTATTGTTTATCAAATGTACACTAGGAATTAGGTCAGTCTATGTTAATTTCTCCCCCTCCACTCCAGCAGATGACTACTACAGTATTAAAAATCTAATCTTCACTGCAAAGCAAAGATCAAACGAAGCTAAGGCACAGCTGTGCCTCACACTTTGTTCAAAGATACAGAGTCACTATGAAGAACACCATCTTTTCTTTTCCCTTTTCCAAAACATTAAAAAAACCAAACCAAAACAAATTAAAAAGTTGTTTGTGTTTCTGGTTTAATTTTGTTTCTAGTTGAGCTTGCCAATCTGCTGGTTTTGTATAATGTCATGTGTCAAGGTAGAAAGTGTTTTAGACTATGAAGTGCCCCCCTGTGGAATCTTTGTGCCTCTTCCAAGTAACAGTGCAATGGGTTTTCTAAATTACCTTTAAGCACTTGGAATCAAAATAGTGGTATCTTTCTCTGTGTATATAAATTTTCATCCTATAGTGCTGCTATACTTTCTGACACAAGTTAAACAAGGTAAAATTGTTTCAAATCCCTCAGTTCTGGTAGCTTGGTGGCTTAGTAAAGTAAATGTAGATTCTGTAGTCAGCTGGAATGTCACACCAGCTACAGAAACATAAACTGTTCAACGCATCGATGAGAGTATAATGAAATGAAGCAGAGTCCTGCTGGATCTCATCTCAGTGCAGTGGGGTTTGTGCATTTCTTTTCTAGTCAGGTGTATGATTTCTTCAGGCTGATGGTATGAACTCCCAGGATAGGCATATGAGAAGACTCAGATGTGTCATTTGTTTTAGTGATTATGAAAACAAGCAAAGCCAACAGCATATGTACAAGAGAACAGCCACCTGTGATACGTTTCTTGGTAAACTGGGATAAATTAAAGGACTTGTTCTCGCTGGGGAAAGGAGAGTTAGAAACCTATCATTCGTTCCCTTGCCTTTTTTTTTTTTTAAACGGTTAGAAAAGGGGAAGAAGATGTCTACTTGCTTTGGATCACTGAAAGAGCTCTTGTAAACAATGGTGGGCTAAGATGCACACAGTGCCAGGTGATGACTCAGAGATCAAAGCATCCTTTGTGTTAAATAAGCAATCTGGTCTTTCAGTTACCAGTGTTCTTTTCTCATCTGACTTCATTGCTATCTGATCAACAGGAGGCAAAACCACTAGCTTATGAAATACAATAGCAAATGCTAAGGAGAACTGTTAAATCCTTATTAAAGTATGTATTCACTCAGTCTCTTTTCAGGACAAAAAGAATACTTAAATGGATAGCAAATCTGAGAATACTTGACTCCAGATATTTTTAAAGCTGTGAAATGCTCAGTTATAACTGAGAATGGAATGGACTATCTAAACTTTCTTTTTTGAAACTATAAAAATTTCCATCAGTTGAGGAGAGACACTTTCTTATTCTAAGTTAGTGGTTCACAGAAAACAAGTATGGTGATATATATGCAGCTACTGTGAATTCAGTCATTAAGAATTATTCTTGAAATTGTCACCAGCTTTAATAAGATTCATGTTTACAGAGTAAGTAAACTCTGCTCATGTATGACCTTAAGATAAATGCATGTGTTGTTATGTTAACGACAATATGGTAAGCAGTGTTCTGTAAGCTTTGTTCTCCATTTCATGTTACCTAAGTATGTGGTTCAGATAGCTGGAAAGTAAATGCTTTGGATTCAGCACAGTCATGGCAATAAAGCTTTTTTCTATTTTATTGTCTTTTCACAGAGCTTGCTGCATGATGTCGGTGGTTTGGAAGATCCAGAAAGAAAGCAGTTTTTTCCAGTATGTGAAGCTGTATACTACCTGATAACGTACTGCCAAATGGAGGTTAGAGAGTCAAAACGTATTACAGGGAAGCACTGTGGTCTATTTAAGAGACAGTATGCTACTCTTCTGGAAACAGGGAGGTGGAAAGGAGGGTGGCAGAAAAGAGATTACTGTTTTGCCTTATGTAAAATTCTGGTGAATTTTAACTGACTTTTTCTTACAGAAACTCGCAGTTCATTTAGGGTCTTCTGTTAGTCAACAGAGAAAGTACATTTGCTAGTTGTAGAATAGAAGTTTACATACAGAGCAATAAAGTTTTATAGCTTATTTAGCAGTTCAGAATCAAAAGATTGCCTTTTCTAGTCCTGAGAATGTCTCTCATATGCAACAACAATTTTGCTCTTGCTATACTTTCTGACAAGTCTGGATGATTAAAAAGGGGACATTTGACTATATTTTCTACTGAAACATTTTGCCACTTCAGTGTTTCTAAAATAGCTCACATAATTTATTTTACAGCTGGGTTAGCAATGACTAGGAATATAAAGGAATAACATCATGGCTTCCTGCCAGGAAAGGGGAAAAAAAAGATATTGGTGAAAGTAAATACAGGAACATAGTTAATGGGAAAGGGTTGCTGTAACAAATACAACTACTTCTGGTGTAGGGGACAAAGGTGCAGTGGGTTTGAGGATTGTTTTTTGGATGGTTGTTTGTTTTTTTTTCTTGTGCTTTGGTGTTTTTTTCATAATGAATGTTGAATCTCTGCAGCCTTTATAAGATTTGATAAACTTCTAGTTGATGGTTGAAAATTACAACAGTTGCATATCAGGATAATGCATTATACTGTGGTAAAATTGTCATAATTCACCTATAAGGAATTAAAGCACTTCAGGAAGATATATAAATGGATTTATCTCCAAGGAATAAAAGACACTGTCAGAGTTAGAAGCTCTTTTAATGTAATAGAAGTGCCTAAAATTTGGCATGGTTGATCTCCTTGTGTTTCAGTGGTTTAATTGTTCTTACCTCAAAAATAAAATTATAAGATAATCCTTCTATTGTAAAAAGGTTTTTAAAAAAAGAAAAAGTATCTGTATTGCAACAGAGACAACTTTATACAAAATTAAGTCAGATTTTACCCTATCAAATAAAATGTAGGGAAAAATGGATGTGCAAATTGCCAAATTAAATGCTCTTTCTCAAAATAGATGAAAGACTTGGCATGAATGCTTTATGTCTTTAGCTACAAGATATAAAGCTGTTTCTGTCATAAGTTTATGTCATAAACTTATGTCATAAGTTTACCATTATCAGAGCTAGGCAGATCCAAATAATAAAGCAACAGCTGAAGTGAAAGCAGAGAACCACGTCATACTACTAAATCTCTGAATCAGTACTTGCTAGAAGATGCTTTCACAAAGCATTTGTTGTGAATATCATAAAATTACAAATTAAAAAAAACACAGGAAAAAAAACCTGTGAAGTTTGGTGTTGATTTCACACTGTATTATTTCAGACAAAATATTTGTTTTGTGGTGCTGGTATTGCTTCTTTCTTGAAATGTTGTACTATTCAGAAGAAAAGATCACAGCTGTATACTTCTCAGTTTCTGTCAATTTTGCTCAAAATTGCCCTATAAAAATCAGGTCCTGAATATTCAGTTTCATTGACCTAAGTTTTGGGGCCTGAATTTGAGCTGCTTTCCTTCAAAATATGCCACCAAGTTTAATGGACTGCTTTGTCTTTGGATTATTTGGGGGTTTTCTAACACTAATACTTCTTAGAAAAGCACTATATTCTCAGTAGTAGATCTTTCAGCTTTATCTGATAATGAGATTTTTTTTCCTATAGTTTGAGTGATTAATCACCTCTCTGAAAGATTTCATTTACCTTTTTTCTGTAATTAAAAACAAAAAACTGATTGCAGTCTTTTTTTTTCTTTTTTTCAGGAGAAAAGTTCAAATGAAACTTTAATCAGACAGTCCTACTGTTGGATTTGAAAACATTCTTATAAATTCATACTTTACAATTATATCAGACCTTTTTAAGGAAGAAACTGTATGTCTTTGCAAGCTAACTTGATTAACTGTTCATCTGCTTCTCAATTTTCTCTAAGTTTGCAAAATTTTTAATTTCCGTCACAAAAAACTTTGTGAGCAAATAACATTGTCAACATAATACTTCAAAAACTATGGTGATCTTCTATTTAAACTTGTCCGTATAAACTCCAGGAAATTTGAAGGGAAAATCTTGTTTGTTAAAGTAGAATTGATCCAAGATGGATTTAGGGATCATCAGTTTTCCTTAATGCTTTTTTCCTGTCTTGGTTTTCTCTTGCTGACATACCAATTTGAAAATCATTCATATGGGTAGTGTCATTCAATTAAATAAGTCTAATGTTTCTGAAGTTACAGTGCTATCTCACTAGTAAAAACTATTTGCAGGATCAGAGCTTAAGTAGCAGCAATTACTAGATGCTGATGATATATTGAGATCCTATATTAGATTACTGAATTTTATTACAAGCTGGTACAAACGTTTATTACCACCAAATGTGCTTGAGTGTGGAAAAGGCTTGTGAGGGCTACTTTTGACCTTTTTAATAGGATGACTCAAAATCCTGGAAGTTAGTAAAATTCAACAGAGAAGTTAGATGAGTTTAATTAGAAGAAAAAGAATCCTTGAATTGACTGCAATTCCTTAGAGTCACTCGATTTATCTTTCTAAGAGCTAGTTTACTCTATCTTCCCAGAGAAATTCTGGCTGCTGGGGAATTAAATAATCATTGTGATCTCTTGTGGTCTTTGTGGTGAACCTGAATTTCTTCCAGATCACACATCTTAAGTGCTGCACAGGCCTGCAATGTAGCTGTTAGTCTCTAAAAGAACAAATAATGCTGCAGAGCTGCAGAACCTGAGTGTGTGGGGTTTTTTTTCTAAATGTTGATGCTCAGATAAATTCTGTAGGTTGTTTCCTCAAACTTTTTCATACAGCACATATATGTTGTATCTGATACAGAACTGGAAGCAGCAGCTAGTGACAGTGCAAGCACTTTACTTTCTTAATTGCCTGCCTGGTGTGTCATGATGAGGTGAAGGTTGTGGATGTTTTGAAGTTCTGGAAAGGTTTTCCTTGTAGAGTGACAGAGAACTTGAGGAGTTTCATTCCCTTTGGAGTGCTGAGTGAGCTGCTGGACCTGTGGGCACAGACACTGCCCATTTGTTTCTTGACAGCTGTGCATGGTGACATTTGGTATGTCCTGTTATTTCCCATCAGCATTCATCTTTAAGTCTCCAAAGCACTGCAGTGCTATAACATAACTGAAGTACTCTGCCTGGATAGACTTACTGGCTGACATATCCAGGGGCCCAAGCCTGGCAGTCTTACAGACTTTTTGGCAGCATGCTCTATGGCCACAGTTATAGCATTCTCTTTTCACTTCTAATGGGGAAAAGAGGTTCTTGGGTTTTATCTATTCCCAGTGTTAAAATTTTGACAGTTTTATATTTTTTTTTTCTATAACAAGAATAATTGGAATAAAAACAGCTTTCAGAAGGCATATAATGACCTTGTTAAGGGTTCTTTGAACACCAGCCTTCTTAAGATGATGATCTTCAGGTCAATCTGTAAATTATGGGTAGAAAGCTTAAATGTCGCCATCTTCTTCTTGTTATGCAGTCACCTAAAGGAAGGTATTCTCTGGCTGCAGAAGGGGATATAAACTCAACCTATTATTCATATAACTGTAGTGTGTTTAAAGCCATGTAATAAACAGTCTGGTGATTTTGTCCCACATTTACTCCTTGTCACTATGGTTTACTTTCTTGTTCATGTGTCAATGCCTGCATGACATTAGCAAAGTGCAGTTCAGCTATAATGCAACTCACATTAAGCCAGTTCTAGTCATAGGTCACTGCAATTCACAGCTTTTAATTTGCGTCTGTACTGTCTCTCAGTACAGACCTTTGGAACCTAGCTCAAATTTTACCCAACTATTTTGATTATCATATTAATCTGTAGATTACAGCTGGAAAAAGACTTAAAGAGAAATAAACTGGTCCATTCACTACATTGTTAATACCCGTAAAATTAGAGGCTTTTTTATATGAGCTAAATCCAGTGCATAAAATTGGGAAAAATAATACATGTAAATGCTTGGAAATACACACTATTTGCATATTTGGCAGAGAAGAGCTTGTCAGCAGTTAACGCTGTACCTTATGACTTACAGGAAACACTGTCTTGAAAAGGGATGGAAAATTCTTCTGACGTTGTATCATAGCTTTGATTTTGCTCAGAAAGTTTTCCTTCTGAGTTTGTGTATCTGGGAAGAAATGTATCCACAGCATGACAAATATTATTATTTAGTCAGGTTGTATAGCAGGTTGTGGAAGGCTTGCTGGCTGTGTAGGTAACATATAGATTTCCCATACATATAGCAACTTTGGTTTGATGTTGCACAGAGATGTTACTTGATGCTAACAACTTAACCTGACTCTTCAGTGATTTACCATATTTCCAAAACTGTGTCAAACTCCAAAAATACTTGGTTAAAGACCAAATGGAGATGTTCATAATTAATAGTTTTGAAGAGATTTCACATTTGCAGTGGATAGGGAATCTGGAAAGGCATTGTCTAATTGTTTTGTAGTAACAGCTTCAGATTAATATAGTCTAATACACTAGATTATATTAAGATGTATTTTCAGTATTTTATCTATACTGATTATCTTGTCACAGGTGGTAAAGAAGGAAAAAGGTCTCACAGGAATGAAAGAGAATATATTGTCAATATTTTGTATCATGAAATAACTATATCAAGAAACTACCATAGTTTGCTACAAGATCAGATTTATAAAACCCAATTCTGAATGTATTTTTTCAATTCCTATAAAAAACGACAATTTTATACTGATGTTTCCCAGAAATGCGAAAGGTAAAATGATTTGCTGCTCCACTACCTTCATATAAAAGTATTACTTTGCAAAACTTTCAAAGTTCCTATTTCTTGTGATTTTTTAAACTAGTCATCACATGTGGCTTTTCTTGTCTCTCAGATTCTCATTTCTAAAGACAGATCTTACAAATACTCTTTACATAGGACTACTTGAGTAGGTACTGCACTTACTCCCAGGAATAGTCCAATAAAGTCAAAGTGCACCTTGTACCAAATCCAAGACTCATTAAATCAATTGAAGTGTTTCCATTTACTTCACTGGAAGCTGAGTCCAAGCCATCATGTTTGCAGCTCTCCAGAAGTACCATCACTTATCTCAAATGCACCTACTTAAATTCAGTTAAGAGTAGAATAAATCTCCCAATATTTTACAAGGCATTAAAATATTTCTGTATACGGGATTGAGAAAGAAAATGTGATGACACTTTGTCCATTAGAAAATACTTGAATGCTGTGCTGTAAGGTCTAATATAAAACAACCAAATACTGAACAAACATGATGATGGATGCACGTGCATCAGGAACTGATTGAAATTTACCAGAATTGTTATCACATAGGTCTTACTTATTTGCCTTGTTGCTTGGTAAGTCATAGAGTAATAGAATCACCAAGGTTGGAAAAGACCTTCAAGATCATCAAGTCCAACCATCATCCCTTCACCAATGTAACCTCTAAACCATCTCCTGAAGAGCCACATCTACCCATTTTTTTGAACAGTTCCAGGGACCACTTCCCTGGTATTTACTTATGTACTGAGATGCAGATATATCATCCTAAAAGTTTCAAAAGAATTCACCTGAAGGGCTCATAAAAAAGGCTAATTATCTTTGCAGTCTTAAATTCAACATAATAGGTATGACCTGACTTAAGTTATTTCTACATTCTAATTGCTGTACACTCCTGGGAAATAGTTTCATATCTTTTCCTATGTTATTTTTTGTCCACTGGACTATTGCATGTAAATGGAAAAGGAGTGTGGATGAAATCATAGCTGTCTGTAGGTGCACAGTTCTTCAGAGCCTTCACAATAAGATCACTGAAAATAACTTTAAGGTTCATTCTTAGTAATTCATGACCTACTAAATGAGACCTCTGTGTGTTATTGAAAAGTTTAATTAAAAAAAAAATTGGCCATTGTTAATTGATAGACCATTTACTAGTTGTTGTGTCAGTAAGTCAGAAATACAGAACTCAGTCATTCCTTTGAAATAATTCCTCTGAAAAACCAAGAAAACCAACTTTGATTCTTTCCTATCCTTAAATAATTTAGGCTACAGCCTACACTACATGGTTGCTTTTCTTCCATCACAGAAAGGATTTAAACTGTTTCTCTGGATCAACTTACTTCTGGAAATTAACTCTCAGTGAAGATTTACTCCATCATGGCTAGTAAGTGACACCTGAAGCAGCCAAATCCATGAACTACAATATGTAACCAACTACACTAAAAATAATAGTGCCATGGAACTAATTTTTTCAGTCTTTTTACTAGAACACATAGTCGTGCATTTCAGGACAGATGAATAACTTTTCTGACATGCACTTGAATAGAACAGATTAATTTAATCTATTCAGGGATGACTGAGATCAGTTTGAAAAAATGCAGGTATTGTGCTGCCAGCAGTGTTGCAAAATCATCTTAATTATAAGGACTCATACTGTGAGTTCCACAAATTGCTCAGCAAAACATTTACCAGTGAAATGCTGTAGTTCAGAATGAATGGAAGAAAAGAGATTTTGCCAGCTGTTTCAAACTAGCACTATCCAGTTCTTGGCAAATACCTCCAAATACAGTACTGGTGGCAGCTGGTGAACATGTAGTTGATTTTAGTCTTACAGTGATATTGCATTTACTAAGTATCAGGTACTTTCACTAAGCAATTTATGCTGTGAGATTCAGCCTTTCTGTTTTCAAAGTACCTGGGATTATTTGCATTTGTAATGTTTTCATTTTGAAATACTTACCAAAAAACCTCTGTAGATAGGTCTTGTTTTGCAAACTACTCCTTAAACATTTCTTCTATTTGTCATACCACATTCCAAAGTTCTTTGTTCAACTTGATCAGATGTATAGGTTTCAAAGAAATTTCAAAGCAATGATTAATCCTAAGTTATTTTAAATGATTATCTATATTTCTTGGGTAGCCCAGTCAAAGTTGAACAATATAATATAACATACCTGTACACCTAGAAAACAGAAATGGAAGGCACTTTTCCAGACAGACTTGCTTAGGAAAATAAAATTGATTTAATCGCTTGTACCATAACCTCATTTTGACAGAGCTCAAAAAGTTACTTATAAATAGGAGAATGTTAAGTTAAAGAGGTGATCCTGTTCCTGTTCTGATACACCTGCTGCACACAAAGTCTAGAACTTCTCTTTAACATGACATTCAAATGTTATATTTATTTTCATCAAACATGGCTTTTGATTTAGTTATATTTAGTCAATGTCTTTGTTACAGATATGGTAGATTTAATGGGTATGATAGATTCAATTCAACAATTCTGAACAAAAAACAGCATTCAAATTCTAGGTCAAGATCATAGCTTCCATCCATTTTAATATACCTTATAACAAACTCCACAGTGGGCTTAATCCAAATACAAGATTTTAGTTTAATTTGTTTTAGGGACTTAAGTACTGAAATTGAAAGGTTGTTCCTATAGTTTTCCTTCTCTCCATTTATTCTTATTCTGAACAGAGGTCTAGTTTAAACATCCCCTATTGCAAACAGAGCACTAGGATGGCAAAGCCAAAAAAGACCTGCTCCTCTGTGTGTCACCATTAATACTCTTTCCATTTCTGCTCAGCAGTAGCTATAATAATAGCAGTAGCTCTTTTATGTATTCCTAGCTATTTTTGCCCAAGTGCAGAACTGACAATACTCAAAACTAGTGTATGGCACTTCTAAGAGAGGACTCCACTCCTTTATTTTGGATGCTTATCTCAGGAAAAAAACAGGGGAGAAAACAAACTTCCTTTCAAACAATCTGCCCTTTAAAAGCACAATGAAGTCTCTGCTAAATGAATAGCAGAGGGATAACCTCAAGAGTGTTTTCCTGCATTAACATACCCTTGTCACTTATATTAATGCACAGGAAAGATGCAGAAGCAATAATTAGAAGGCACATAAGAATATTGCATATACATTGAAAAATTACGTTTATGAGTATAGGCCTGGAATGCTGAACACAGTCTCCTTCCCAAGAGGTGTAGCTAATTTCTTGGTAGTAGGTGTTATTATTTGCTGTCTCTGATGGAATCTTGCTCTTTATCCTGGAAGAGGCAGGACAAGGAATGATGGCTTCAAGTTGGAGCATAAGGTTCCGCACCAATATGCGAAAGAACTTCTTCACAGTGAGGGTGACAGAACACTGGGACAGGCTGCCCAGGGGGGTTGTGAAGTCTCCTTCTCTGGAGATATTCAAGACTCATTTGGATGCCTACCTGTGCAACCTGTCCTAAAGAATCTGCTTTGTCGGGGGTGTTGGACTCAATGATCTCTGGAGGTCCCCTCAAACCCCTACAATTCTGTGATTCTGTGAATCTGTGAAAGTGCAACAATTCTATTTATAATACTGAATATCTCAGTACTTTCATGCCTTTATTTTTCATTTCAAGGATGGTTATTTGGACTGTATGTAATACACCACATTTGCTCTACTTAGAGGAAATTCAGATTATTTTTTTCCCCAACTCAGTTAACAGGATAAGGCAAAAGCTAGTGTGTAGATGGTTGTCCTATTGTTGTCTGATCTGGTGAAACACAATAGCACTCATCACTATCACATTTCCCCCCTTGTTAAAACTTTGAAAACTTTATTGCAATTTGATAAGGCTAGACCATTTTGGACAAGCAAAAATCATTATTAAAGTGAAATTTTCACCCTGCCTCCTCTAGGTGACTTTACTGTTCCTGTGTGTCAACTTGATGGTACAGAAGGATGAAATCTTGTTTCAGAGTAGATGCATGGACAGTGTCAGGAATGGCTTTGACATCCTGTATCATATACTTAAAGAATAAGAAGAAACATGAAGCACAGTTCATAATGTTAGCGACTTTATTAAAGCAATTGGTGTGACTTAACCCCAGCTAGCTGCTAGGACTATGCAGCTGCTCACCCATCCCCTCCTGGTGAGATGGGGGAAAAAATTGGAACAGTAAAAGTGAGAAAACTTGTGGGTTCAGGTAAAGACAGTTTAATAGGTAAAGAAAAAGCCATTTGCACAAGTGAAATTAAACCATTGAGTCACCACTTCTGACAGACAGGTGTCCAGCCATTCCTGGGAGAGCAGGGTTCCATCACATGTAACCATGACATGGAAAGACAAATACCACCATGCTGAACATTCCCCTGTTCTTAATTTCCCAGCTTTATAAGCTGAGTATAATATCCTATGATGTGGACTATCCCTTTGCTCAGTCAGGGTCAGCTGTCCCAGCTGCGCCCCCTTGCAAGTTTCCTCCCACACCACCTCCTTCTCACACCACTCTCTGGTGAGGTGGTATGAGAAGCAGAAGAGGCCTTGGATCCGTGTGAGCACTGCTCAGCAATAACAGTGTTTCCAAATTATCAATACTGTTTCACAGAATCACAGAATCACAAGGTTGGAAAAGACCTTTAAGATGATCAAGTCCAACCATTCCCATCCTATGCCAAACCATATCCCTAAGTACCTGATCTACCGTTTTTGTAAACACATCCAGGGAAGGTGACTCAACCACCTCCCTGGGCAGCCTGTTCCAGGCCCTGACAATTCTTTCAGTAAAAATTTTTTTCCTAACATCTAATCTGAACCTGCCGTGGTGCAGCTTTGCACCATTTCCAGCACCAATCCAAAACACAGCCCCATATCAGCTACTGTTAAGAACGTTAACTGTCCCAGTCACAGCCAGCACAGAAATACTGTAAGCAAGGCTGAAATGCATTAAAGCAGCCCATCTTTTACTCTGAATTATTGTTACTCATGTCCCTTAGGAGCACTAAGTGTCATTCTGGCCTAGCACCTGCAATATTTGTAAGAAGGTCATATAAAGAAATCTACTTCAGCAGAAGGATGGAAGATCCCTTTTCCCTTTTCTACTCCTTTTCTGTGTTTGGGTGACTTTGTTTCCAAACTTAGGTAAGGGTATTTTCCCTAGCATGGTGAAAAGACACCAAAAGAATGCCCTGTTGCCTGCATGATGATCAGTCTCCTGCCATCACCTGAGAATAAGAAAGCTTCTTTAATTTTGCTTATAAACAGATACAGTGATGAATGCAGAAGAGATCATCAGGTCTGAAGCATTTTTTTAAAATGCTTTTTTATTCTTTCCTACTTCTTTGCTTCATTTATCATCTCAGTATGTGGAAAAGTATTGGACCCAGTTGTGACCCATGGAGTACACCTTTTCCCGTCCTCCTCCCTTTGTGTCTCTGGTCACCAGCCTCTGGGCCTGGACATTCAGCCAGTCTCCCTCACTGTCAGTCCATACTTCATCAGCCTTTCCATGGGGATGTCATATTTCTATACAGAAATCTTTTTATTTCGTCACAGAAGGATATCGGGTTGGTCAATCAAGAACTTCCCTTTGGTGAATCTATGCTGACTACTCCTGATCACCTTCTTTTCATTCAAGTACCTGGAAAAGGTTCCTAGGATTAGCTACTTCATCACCTCTCCAGGGATCAAGGTGAGGTTAAATGAACTTCTTGCTGATCTTGAACAGAGGAGTGGCACATGCTTTCCTCCAGTCCTCAGGCACTTCCTTCGTAACCATGATTGTCCAAAGATTATTGAAAGAGGCCTTGCAACAGCATCAGCCAGTTCCCTCAGCACTTGTGGGTTCATCCCAACAGGGCTCATGCACTTATGTGTGCCCCGTTTGCTCCAGCATTCCTTGTTGTGCTAATAGGTAAGTCTGTCTTGATGCAGTCTTTTCCCCTGCTTCCAGAGACATGGGGTTCAGGAAGGTCAATTTTGCATCCAGTACCTCAGCTTTTACTATGTCCTGTGTCACCAAGTCCTTTGTCCTGTTCAATAGAGGGATAATATTTTTCCTAGCCTTCCTTTTGTCACCTATAGAAGCTTTTCTTGTTAGCTTTTATGTCTCTTGCTAAATTAAATTCCAGTCAGGCTTTAGCTTTTCTAACCTCATCCCTGCAAGCTCACAGAAATGGTCACAGTATTTCTCCCACCTTGCCTGTCCCCATTTCTACCTTCTGAATGTTCTTCAGAAACATTCTGAGTTGGACCAAGGGATTCTTGTTCATCCACATAAGCTTCCTGACATTTTTGTCAGGCTATGTGATCATTAAGATGGACTGCTCTTGAGCTGTGAGGAAATTATCATGGAGTATTAACCAATAAGGCCACTTTTCCCTCCAGGAAACATATCTTTATTGATATGCTCTTCTTCAGTCCAGGGTTGTGATCTTGCTTTTGAATTGCTTGCTCCCTTCTGCCCAGGTCCTGAACTTCACTGCTTCATGGTTTTGTGGCCAATCATTTTGTGGATCCTGAAAAGTTATTCAGGTGACATAGGAGTAACCTACAGAAGATAACTTTAGCACTAGTTTAGTGCAAAACTTTGATATGCATAATTTGGTGATTTTTTACTGCTCTTATTAACCAATACCAAATTTGAGCTAAAAGTTAATCTAAGTGGCTTATGTAAGAGTATTCTCAATACTGTGCAAGGCCTTCGGATTGCTTAAAGTTTCAAAAATCATACATCAATTCGGAAATTCCAGATTTCTGTTGCTGCTTTGTGTATTTTTTTTTTAGGTTCCTGTCATTACATTTAGTTAGATGTTCATCTAACGATCTGCTGTCTGTTGTAGTTGCAGAGTTAATTAATTTCTGTTGCTCTGTTGTATTTTCAGTGACAAGCAGAGCTTTGATTTCTTGGGTTTTCCCTCTGAGTGGTCCTTTATGCACACTATGAAAGAATTCCTCCTATTCAAGCGTGCTGACTTGATTTATTACTTCTATATCTGTCTGGAACTGCACTCATCCTCATCAAACCATATCTTATAAAGTCTTATCAATAAGAACAAAATGTAAAGTGTTTTTAACATATCAAAAGGTCAGATTTATTTTTGTGACAAATCCATGCAGCAATAGGACATAAAAGTGTCAAGCGAAGTGTTGAACAAGCGCATATGCTAACCAACCGTATTCTTGAATTTTCATGCATTGAAAATTGGTCAATGCATTGTTTGTTTATCATATTCACTGCACAAGACTTTAGTGAGGCATTGCTGTTTCAGTGGTCAAAATTGTCTAAACTGTGATTCTAGATTTCTAAAATCTACAAATCATAGAAAAAAATGTGCAGAAACAAACAAACAAGGTTGTTTGTATTGCTATCTTTACAGCTTCCTATTCAGTTAGGTAGTAGAATATATCCAGTGTATACAATATTAAAAAACTCCATACACATGAGACTTGGTTTGGACCAAGTCCTATGGTACTAGATAATGCATAAAATTGAATGACATGGACCTGTTGGAACTGTTCCAACAGGAGGGCCACAAGGATGGTCAGAGGGCTGGAGCACATCTCCTACAAAGACAGGCTCAGAGAGCTAGGGTTGTCCAGCTGGGAGAACAGAAGGCTAAGGGAAGACCTTATAGCAGCCTTCCAGCACCTAAAGAGGGCCTACAGGAAATCTGAGGAGTGCTTGCAAGGGCATGTTGTGATAGGACAAGGGGACAATATATTTAAACTAAACCAGGGTAAGTTTAGATTAAACATTAGGAAGTTCTTCCCTATGAGGGTGGTAAAACATGGGAACAGGTTCACAGAGAGGTGGTGGAGGCACCATTCAAGGTCAGTTTTGCTGAAGCTCTGAGCAACCTGACCTAGTTAAAGGTGTCTGTACTTACTATAGGGGGCTTGGACTAGACAACCTTTAAAGGTCCCTTATGACCTTAAATTCTATGAATCTATGATTCTAAATGTAAACTATCAATAAATGTGTTCTCTCTTTGCTGTCTTCTCTGGTTAGACAGAGTGTCATAATGGCTTCATTTCATTCATGTAGGAACAATTGAGTTCTTTAGTTACATTTGCATTTAATACATATAAGGACAAAACTGGTGTTTACTGAGACAAAGAACAGCTCCCTTAATGAATATTTTTTTAAAATGTTGAGAATTCATGGAAATACCTTCATGAAATTGCATTCAACATAAGCTTGTCCATAGAAAGAGGCTGACATCATGATGAATATTTTCTTTTTAGTGACTTTATAACTAAGGAGCAAGATGGAAGTGCATCTGTGATCCCTGCTTCATAATACCTAAATATAGCTTAGGTTATGGTGTAACTTTCAGATACATTATAGAAGACAGCCAAGACACTGTTCACCTTTTACGGAGGAATTATTCAGTGTTAAGTGTGGTGAGTAGGACTGGGGATGTAATTGCCCCCTGTACTCAACACTGGTGAGGCCCCACTTTGAGTACTGTGTTCAGTTTTGGGCCTCTCATTGCAGAAAAGACATTGAGGTGCTGAAGCATGTCCAGAGAAGGGCAATGAGGCTGATGAAAGGACTGGACAATACATGTTATAAGGAGTAATTGAGGGAAATGGGGTTGCTCAACCTGGAGAAGAGGTTGAGGGATGTCACAGGGAAGACAGCAGGCCTGCTAGAGGCCTAGCTCTCTTCACCCAAGATATAGGTCCTGACAATATCCTCTTGTTCCCATAAGATGGAAAAAGTTACTCATGCTGAGAGGATCTTAATAATCACATTCTCAAAACACAGTGGCCTTGATGACAGGGGTGCAGGCTACCCTAAACCAAGAAGTTGTTATGGGAAGGTACTTGGGAGTAATGGAACATGTTAAGAACCAGCCATAATAAGATGGTCAAAACAGCAGGTGTGCAGATGTTTTTAGGCATCAAAGGTAAAATAATGATATTTAGCTATAAGGTATATTAGTCAGAACTTGTTATAATCACTAACCAATCAGTATGATGTAAATATGTGTATGTAGCAGGTTTTTAGTTTGCCATGTTTGCAGTAACAAAGGTATATAATCTGTGTTATTTCACTCAATAAACAGCTTCACATAAAATTCATATTGAATTGCGTGTTGCTCATCGCCAGTCTCCACAAATTGCTCTCTATGACTACTGGAATGGAGGCGGTGGGGACTCGGGTGCTGACCTTTTTTCCTTAGGGACAAGTGATAGGAGAAAAGAAAATGGCATCTAGTTACATCAGGGGAGGTTTAGATTGGATATTAGGAAATACTTACCCACAGAGAGAGTTGTTAGCCATTGGAACAGGCTGCCCAGGGTAGTGGTGGAGTCTCCATCTCTGGAGGTATTTGAAAGATGGCTAGATGCGGTGCTTAGGCACATGGTTTAGTATTGGTTGGCAAGTTGGGGTGATGGTTGGAGTTGATGATCTAAAGGCTGCCTTCAAACCAAGACAATTCTATGAGTCTATGATTCTAACTATACGATATAGTTGTGACCTACAGGGAATGATTTACTGAGTGGTATAGAAGAGTTTTTCTTTTTTAATAACATAGATCCTTTGAGACAATTGTTCTTGCCTAACGTGATATGTAGTGCAGTTATTGATATGCAGAGTTGCATTACAAGTATCTTCACTTGACATTTCTCCAATAGCCAGGTCACCTTGGCTGCAGAAAGTTTCAATGGCCTCGTGAGGCCCAGTTTAATAGTTATGAGACATCAATCATCAGCCAGTGGTAGCCAACTCCCAGCCCATACCACTGATATCTAAATTCTCCCTTACCTCTGCAACTCTGCACTTACTTTGTTACGGTGGGAAAGCTGCATCAGAAATATGAAACATGCATTCACTTTCAGTACAGACTACTCCAAAAGTTGTATTTCTAAATTATATTAATTCTAGTGCATGATAGATACCACCTAAAGGTATATTTGCATCTTTATTGGAATTTTCTGATAAATATTTCAATAGAAAATTGACTAATCATTTGGGTTTTTTTTAAATGATGCAAAAGGATTGGTCTCTGATCATGGCTTTCTGATAGGGAATATTACCTCTACTTGTACAAGTTTTTCTTCCATGATGCCATGAGCTAGGATCTTCCAATCAGCATCATTGTGGACAGAAAAAGAAAGTTCTGATCTGAAGGCAATGCTCTGCTTGCTAGGTACTTAACAGATGAGGCTTGAAGTATTAATAGCAAACTGTATTTTTTTTTTCCAGAAAAAAACAGCTTCAAAATAATAGCTTCCTCAAATTGTCATAAGGACCGCGAACTGAGTGATGTGGCTGTGAGATTAAGGATATACGAAGCTAAGGAAAAATTGGTGCGCCTGTCAGGTCTCTGTCTTCAAATTCTCTAAACAGAGAAATCTGTTTAGGAACTTAGAGTACAGTATGGCTATGTAAAGCTCCGTTTAGGAGCCTGAATAGCAAGTAAGAAGAAAATACGAGTGAATATGGGATTTTTTTTCTACATGGGTGTGTCTCATAATCTTTACAGACTATACTTTTAGCTTTTTGTTTTAAGACAGTATGTATATGCAACCTGCAAAATGCTAACAAATCATAAATATATCCTGTAAAAAGAATAGGTGGTTTGTTTCTTAACAAAGAGATTAATATTTTATAAACTCATGACTGCTGGTGGCTGCAGAACATGTTAATAATGCACAGTGAGCACTAGCATTTAATATACAGTACTTCAATGATTCTTTCAGCAGGTGCAGGTAGGAAGAGCAGACCAAAGCCAGACTAGAACTATTTACTTTACTTTGCTGACTGTTTGGACTGGATTGCAGCCACCAAACCATACGTCATCTTCTCCCTCTTACTGACCTAGCTGTAAAAATTAGTTCTTTTAGCCACTGAATCTAAACTCATTATTACATAGTTTTAGCCAAGACTTATAAAGGGACTTTATGAAGGTGGTGTTTGCTAGACTAGAATAAAGTTTCAAAAACTAGGTGAATTCATCCAGAAAGATTTTTTAATAAGGACACTATTCATGAAAAAAAATAACAGTTGTCCTGGCTGGCTTGGGTGAACTGTAGAGTTGGTCTGTGTGTAGTGTGGAGGAAGGATTCTGCAGTATGTGCTATTTAAAAAATGCTCTGTGTGCTTCTGGGGACTGGAGGCACTCTCTATGTTTCAGTTCAGAATTCAAAACACTGTCTTCAATTAATGTAGCAGCTACTTCTGGTCAGAAGATTCAGAGATAAAAATCTGGAGACATTTAATTTTCTCCTGAGAATTTTTAAGCTGTTACTGCTAGGCTGATTGCATTTGAGCCCTTAGAAAAATTACTGGATTTGTAAACTAAATGTGTAATTGTTGTTGGACCTCTCAAAGGAAGGTTGACAGAGTGAATTGTTCATATGTGACACAAAGATACGTGATAGGTGTGATGGATGCAAGTACCAAACCTATGAAAAATGTAAATATCTGTCAAAGAATGGGACAAATACAATTTCAAAGCAGGAAGAAAGACCAAGCTGATTTAGAGTGTTGTCCTGGTTTCAGTCAGGATAGAGTTAACTTCATTTGTAGCAGCGGATGGAACGCTGTGTTTCGGAGTTAAAATGAAAGCAGTGCTGATAGCACCCTGATGTTTCTAGTTGCAGTCAGACAGTCAAAGCCAGGACAGGTGACCCAGATGGGCCAAAGAGAGTATTCCATGCCAATTACGTCCTGCCCAGGATAAAGGGGGGCTGATGGGAGGAAGAAGGGGGGCGGTTCCGGGACGCGAGCGGCCGGGACGCGAGGGTCTTGGGGGACGGTCGGGTTCGAGGACAGCTCTGGGTGGTACGGCCTGAGTTGTGTGGTTCGGTGAGAAACTGCATTGTGTATCAATAGTTTCATATTCTTTTGCTCTAAAGTCCTGTTAGCATTGTTATATTTTATTTTTCTGTTATCTTAGCAAACTATCCTTATCCCAACCCACAGGCCTCTTAGTTTCTTTGTTTCGGAGTTATTTGCCCCCTCCTTTTCCCTTCCCTTGTTTTCCCCCCCTTTCCCTTTTCTCCTGCTCTTTTACTTTAAGGAGCAGGCAGCTGCGTGGATCTCGGCCCACAGCCGGGGTGAAACCACGACAAGTGGGCAACTATGTGGCTATGATTTTAAATCAGACTTATTCCTAAAAATAGTTGATTCCATTATTCTAGAACTGCCTTAACATTTTTGAGGACTACATTCTTTCTAAGCCCTGTGGTGTGAGAAGAGTGTTATCAAGTGGCTGTCTGCCTTTTGTGCCTCTGGCTTCTGTGCTCATATCTCCCCCACAACAGGAACAAAACCAAACATATTGGAAGGCTCATTGTGTAAGTTGACATTAAGATTTTGGACTCTCATGCAGTGCAGTTATAACGAATTAAAATATAAAAGTAAGTAAATGCTAATTATATCTTTCTAGAGACAAGCCCCAACATTTAAACATGGAAAAATAGTAATTAAACAAAAAAATCAACTATATTTAATTGGTTTTCTGGTTTTCATGCCTTTAAGATGATCTTCATCCATGTTTTTATGATTTAATTTACAAACAGCATGCTAATAGACATGCTTTGAAAACATTAGAAAATTCTAAATTTTGTAACTTTCTTGTTGATTCCAGGAGGCTTCAAGTATTCTTCTGTCTCACCCTTTCATACATAAAACCGCACACATCCATATGTAAAAAGAGCGGTTTTGAGACCACTGATACTTTTGAGACTCTTACAAGGACTATAATAAACTGCAGAATTGATGGCAGTGAGATAAAGTGGAAGGAAAGGTGAGGAGTATGTATGTGGTATAAGATTTTTGAGAGTTGTGGTGGTTTGACCCTGGCTGGAGGCCAAACACCCACCAGAGTCAATCTAATCACTTCCCTTTTCAGCTGCACAGGGGAGAAAATATATATTGAGAGGCTAAGGAGTCGAGACAAGGACAGGGGGAGATCATTCCATGATTAACGTCATGGGGAAAAACCCTCAACACCGACTAAAAAGAAAAACAAAAATCATCCAATTTATTAGATTACACTACACACACCGTGAAACCAGAGTAGGATAATGAGAAGTAAAATCAGACCATAAAACACCTCCTCCCCATCCCTCCCTTCTACTTTGACTTAACTTTATTAAGGATTTCTTTCCCTTCTTCCTCCAGGGTGTCACAGTGGGGGTTGGGAGGGAATCAGGGAATGAGGGTTTGGGTCAGTTCATCATGAGCTGTTTTCCTTCTTGGTGGAGTGGGACAATTTCTCACACTCTTCTTCTGCTCCAGCATGGGGTCCCACCCACAGGAGACAGTCCTCCACAAACTTCTTCAACATGAGTCCTTCCCATGGAGCTTCAGCTATTCCCAAAGGGCCCCAGCCTTGGTCATTTCTATGGGCTACAATCTCTAAGGCCCAGACTACTCCAGCTTTGTCCCCCATGGAGTCACAGGTTCCCCACGGAGTCACAAGTCCCCCCAACAAATGTGCTCCAGCATGCACCTCTTTCTCTCATTCTATGTCTCCATGGGCTGCAAGTCCTGCCAGGAGCTTGCTCCAACACAGGTCACAGAGTCTTAAATATGTCTTATCTGCTCCAGTGTGAGACCTCCTCACAGGCTGCAAGTGGGATCTTTGCTCCCCATCATCTTCCATGGGCTGCAGGGGAACAACCTACTCTACCATGGCCTTCTCCATGGGCTGCAGAGGAATCTCTCTCTTCCAGCACCTGCAGCACCTCCTCCCCCAGCCCTTCACTGGCCTTGATGTCTGCAGTACATTTTCTAACTCCCTTCCTGGTGACAAAAGGCATCAGCCTGTGGGTTTTGAGGGGTTTTTTTTCTCTTTAATATGATTTACAGAGGCACTATGACCATCGCTGATGGGCTCAGCCTTGGTCAGTGGTGGATCCAGCCTTTAGCCTGGCTGGTATTGACTCTGTTGGGCCTAGGGCAAGCTTCCAACTGCTTCTTGCAGAATCCACCCCTGCAGCACCCCTCTCACCCACCAGAACCTCACCACACAAAACAACATCTTAATCCTTGCAGCAAAACCTGATCTGAATCTCAGACTTTTAAGTTGGTTCTAATTTATGTAATTTTGTGGGGAGAATGGACCAAGGCACTGTTTCCACCATGGACTGTAAAGTTTGAGTCTTGCTATTTAAATATCTTGTATTGGTCCCTTAGTACAACCTGTCTAAATATGAATGGAGCCGTATGTATCATTCTCAGTCAAATCTTGAAATTTATGGCAAAGGGAGAAGATGTTAGGTGTCTGTCTTCAAAGATGGATTAGGGAGCAGTTTCCCTTCTGGTTTGGTTATCATACACACAGCAAATATTCTTGGACACCTTATGGAAGCAGTTAGTATCAGATCCTTCTAAAGGAAGACGTAGAAGGAAACAGACTACCACTTTAGCTGGCACATTATTCTAATTCACTATAGCAAGTGGTATTTTCTGGTACTACCTTTTAAGAATGGGGTGTATAGATAATTTAACTTCAAAGGAAGCAACATGTGCAAGCTCAGAGATCACTGCCATGCTTCTGTGCTCCTCAGTGTCTTCAGCTATGTAAAAGTTCCCCCTTAGGCTGCTGCAAAATAATGTATCCTTAGGAGCAATAGCAATTTTCTCCCAGGGAAAAAATGTTGCTGTGGGCTGCCAGGGACAGCACTTGTATTATGCAGATTAAGACAGTTTGGTGATGGATTTATCCAATGTACTTGGCTTTTTCTCTGTTGACAGAGAGTCTGTGAACAGACTAACAAAAAAAAAAAAAAAACCAACCCAAAAATCCAGCCTGATTTGGTGTTCACAATTATTATTTCAAAGACTTAAGGGCCAGCATGGCACTAGCAGGAGGGTTGATCCAACAGCCTCATGAGAGACCTGCCTCAGGAAACTGTCAGTCCTCTTAGACTGAGAGGTGTGCTACCTCACAAAGTACTTTACTAAGTACAAAGGATTTACTAAGGGATGCAGGGAACAGTGTTTTGGGATTATGGAAAGCTTACTAGGAGATGCTCAGGGGAGGACCATAGGCAGGAAATGGAAGAATCAATAGAGAGGTGAGGGCATAAATGCCACTTGTGTGTAAAGAGTTTGCAAGGCTGGCTATGTCCTGAGATCAATCAGTAGAGTCTTCTCTGCCTGCTCATTAAACTCCATTTCTAACTATTTTCCTGGATAAAAGAAAATATTTTATTTTCTGTGTGGAGGTGTAAGTGCCAGCCACTGTTTGGTCCATGGATCAGAGGTGGCTTGTGTGCATGGGTGGCTGGCAACAGGGGAGACTGGGACATGTGCATACTGTGTGGTCATTGGTGTAGTATCAGTTTGTTATCAATAGCATAAATCAAGCCAGACTTGATGGTGAGTAGGGCAAATGCCTTGGGAAGCCAGACAGCCAGGTTAGTGAGTTGGCTGCTGGTGGAACCAGCATGTCTAAGCCAGCTACTGGGGCACACTTTGGGGTCTGGGGGTTGGCTGAGAAATTCATTTGTATGGGGGATTTGTCATGCATGAGTCAACTGGAGACTGAGGCATCTGTGAGCCATCTACAGTATACATTTTCCACTAAAGAACCTTCATCCTCAGCTTGACCAGCCAGTATGGGGAACAAGATAAGGCTGTTAATGTTTGTTTGAACACTGATTGTGTCTGTTATATGTTGATCTTTTGGCTGGCTGTGTATATACATATCTATGTGCTGTAAAAGTATAGTGCTAATAAGTGCTCAGCCTCATACCTCATCAACCAAAATTCTTGAAAAGAGTTGTTTTTCATTGGAGTTCTTTCATTCCAGACATTAGGGTCATAAGTAGCTTTAGCTCAGGCAAGGCCTCTTCTCTTCCCATGATATTTGTTATGATGCTACATATACAGTTCAGCATATGATGGTCTGTCTGCCGAAGAAAAACATATAAATGGGGGGTTTTTCCTTTGTTTAAAAAGGAAATTCTACAATATCATTATGCTTAGGAAGTATGAATACAAAGATACAACAATAAACACTTTATATCTCTTTGGAAAATTGCAGGGTAGAAATGCTTTTCTATCAGATACATTCATATGAACAATGAACTTAATTGTAAAAATTGTATTTAGGCATAAAAATAGAAAGGTGTAGTTTTCTACTGTGCTAATATTTGCATTGCTCATAACGAAAGAAGATACTGTCTAAAGAATCATTCTTAGCTCCTAGAAAGCAGAGTTGGATATGCATTGTAAAGTCAAATGAGGATGTTTTATTAAAAGTATACAATTTGCATATTCTAATATTAATAAGTATATTTTTTGTTTTGTTGCATAAAATCCCTCGTGGTGGTTGGGCCCTGGCTAAAGGCCAGATGCACACCAAAATCAGTCTGTTACTCCCCTTCTTAGTTGGACTGGGGAGAAATAACATAATTGGGCGGCTCAAGAGGCAAACTCGTTAATGACGCAGGCAAAACAGACTCAACACAGAGTGCAGAAGAGAAAGTTATCTAATTTATTACACTACACTTTAAAGAAAACAGTGAAAAAAACAGAGTCAGGAGTGCAAACAACAATCTTAAAAGCAAATGCGAACACTTTTCCCCCCACGACTTTTCCCCCCAGCACTCCCTCCTTAGCAGGCTTTAGTTAGAAGTTTGCTCCCTTCTTCCCTCCCGCTCGCAGCCCAGGAGGGTCAGGGACTGGGGAAATGGGGGTCTCGGTAACACCTTCCCCCCACCCCTCCATTCTAAGCAGACTTCCCTTTCAGCCATGATTTTGCTCCCTTCTTCCCCTCTCCTGCTCGCAGCACAGGACAGCGGGGAAGGGACCAGGAGATGGGGGCTTTGGTCAGTCTCTTGCAAGATGGTTCCCTTCTGGGCCGGGATCGGGGCATCCATTCCACACACCCTCCCCCTGCTGCACCGTAGGATCTCACCCACGAGAGCCAGTCCTCCACGAACTTTCTCCAAGGCAAATCTCTTCCCATCGGGCTTCATCTCTGCTCTGGCAGGCAGCAACAAATCACAGTGTCTCTCAGTCCCAGTCCTCCACGGGGCTATGATGCCTCCCCCAGCAAACCTGTTTGGCTCATGTCTGTAGGTCGCTTGTGCTGGCAGGCGCTCATCCCAACGTAAGTCACGGCACCTTCTCTATGTCTCCACTGGGTCCATCCAGCGTGGAGCCTCTTCACTGGGAAGGTCTCTCTGCCTCCTCCATGGGTCCCTTCCTCCGGCTACTCCACGTGCTTCAGCTCGGGCTGCAGGGGCATCTCTCTCCTCGGGTACCTGGGCGCCTCCTCCCCCAGCCTTCCCGGCCTGTTGTGTCTGTCAACTGCTCACATTTATATGCAAATACACATCCCAATGCCCTTAGCGGGCCAAAATCGTTGTCTTCTTGGCACTCCGTGTCCTGATGTCTTTTCTCTCACAGAGGCGCTATAAGCAGGCTTGCTATGCAAAACTGTGACATCCCTGTGAGTCAGAATATATAATCTGAACAACTAAATTGTGGGGGAAAACAATAATGTTTATACATTACAGTATCCTGGATACAGAAATTGTCTTTAGTAAGTCAACACCTATGCAGACACAGACATTTGTGGAACAGAAATGCTTGTAAATCATACAAAAATAAGTATAACCATATTAAGAAGGCATAAAGGTAAACTGGCTAAAAATTACTAGCGGAAGGTTTCTGTGGTATTAGAGGACTCCTCCGATTGGTTCTGTGTTCTGGGTCCTGAACTACTACGCATGCACATATCAGATCTGGAAAAGGAATAAAACAGTGAAGGGAAGACTATTCTAATAAACAGACATTTCCTTGTTTTTTTCTTCCCCTTGCTCTTATTAAGAGGCTTTGTGCAAAATATGATGATCATATGCATATTCAGCAATAATCTCCTATTAAGAGGTTCTTATCATCTACTATGACTTCTTGGTAATAGACTTCTTCAGTTTTATTTAGTCTTCTTTATATTTTTAAGATGAATGGGCCTGTGAAGTCAGGAAAATTGAATGAACAAGTTAAAGTGTCTTCCTCAGATGCTTCTGTCTACTAACACTAAGAAAGCTATCTCCCTATCTCAAAGGATAATTCAATGATTACTAAGGCAGGTAACATTTGAAATTTAGACCTTGCATGCCAGGAGCAGCTCACCTTATAAAGGTAGATGTGGTTGGGAGCTCACTCTTTCTTTGCCTATTGCAGGTCAAATTTTTTAACTCCAGTTATAGTCCTTTTACAAAATAGGTCTAAACATAAAATGGCTTTCTTGTATATAACAGTGAATCTCAGATTAGACTGAAATTAAAAGTAATAGAAGCATTCAATCATCAGATTGTTTTCTGCAAATACTCTTATCTGAATTTATCGAATTAATTATAATTATCCTGAATCCACAAATGGAATATCACAGTTTTCCTTATAAATATATTGTTTCATTGCCATCTGTTTTCCAGTGTTTGGACCCTTGCCAGTGAAGTTTCAGTATTGTCACTGACAACAACTATATGTTTAATATTTACAGCATTATGCATCTGTTGGGAGGAAATGCCCAATTCATATTGCCAACATTTTTTTTTTCTATTTGGGTTGGCTACGTACAGTGTTTACTGGACCTAAATATATCTTTTGCTGAGCAATCAGAGTACTAAAGGTTTTTCATCTCAAGTTTTGAAAGAAGTAAGCAAAATTATGAAAGGGAGCCCTTAATGTCTATGAGGATGTAAAGAAATACTTCAGTGTTAAGAAATTCTTAATTAAGAAGATTTATTAAAATGGGAATAATAATCACACTGTATTCAACTAGGAAAGAAACTGGGAACTGTTCTAGTGTTAGCCAAAAATCACCTTCAGGAGCTCACCTGAAGTTATTAATTTATTAAAATACTGTTTAATCAATGTAATTGGACACATCATTATACCAAATTGCCTGTAGTGGCTGCAAATTCTGTGTTTCTGTGAAGATAGCACCCAAAGCACCATTAGAATTGACACTCACTGGTATTATTGTCAGCAAACCTGGCATGGAAAATATGTGTCAGGAAGCATGGAGCAAGGGACTGCCCCATGAGGGGGTGATACAGAGGCTGCCACACACTGGTCATGTGCCTAGATTAAGCATCCATCTACAGAAGACCTTGGTGTTCCAGTCTCAGCTTATAAATGGGACCTCTGGGTTAGGGTGGGTGCCCCAGGTAGGGCTGGTCAGGGCCATTAATATCTGACACTGGGTGTGGAATATGAAAGGTTTTTTTAACTGCTAAAAGGATACCTTCAAGGGTAGATTTTTACTTCAGTGGGACAGGGCTTACTACTGCACATTTACCATGCCAGTTCCATGAACAACTAGCTAGATGGCTTTACTGCTTCAGGCCTTTAATTTTTTATGTCCATTTAATGACCTGACTGCGCACAAAATTTCTTATGGGAGATGCAGAAAGCAGCATTGCAAGTGTAGGACAGTGTCCTTGAGGAGTTTCTAAGTGAGCTACAGACAGAATGGTGTGCATCAGCCTAGGAAATGGAAAATATGGTTAGAGGTTGGCACTTTGTCCATAAAAGGAGGGCCTTTTACTCCTGATTGGTTTGCTCTCATTTCACTTCAGAAAGAATATGGTTCTTATGCCAACCCTCACAATGCATCATGTTCATTGTGCAGCTCTGAATGCAGTTTGAAGAAAAGAAACTTCAGCAGACTATGCAAGTAAAACTCATTCTCTAGCACATCTGGAATGAGGGTTTACTCCTTTGTTTCCTGAAAGATGCACCTGATTCAGTGACCTTAAAAGAAAAACTGGAGGACGTTATCAGATTTAGTGCTTGAGGTACTAGAAGAGATGATTGATGATCACAAGGGGTTTATAGCAATACAGAATCACAGAATCACAGAATGGACTGGGTTGGAAAATCCCAGGGTTGGTTAAAGATCATCTGGTTCCACTGCCCCTGACATTGGCATGGACACCCTCCACTAGATCAGGTTGTTCAAAGCCAATCTGGCTTGAACACTGCCAGGGATGAGATCCATCACTTCTCTGGACAGCATCTGCCAGTGTCTCACCACCCTCATAGTGATTATTCTTCTACAGTAGAATTTTTTTCTTTCTTGCCATACCTCTCAAATAGATTGCAGTTCTAAATCCAAAATGTGTGGTACTGTAGTAGACTATTCTGTGTATTTGAAAGGGAATTTGTCTAGAAGATCTTATTAAATCAATCTGATTGTATTATAAAAGATCAAGAGTTTACCAACATGGAGTAAGGCATCAATTTCATAGAACCATAGAATTATAGAATAATTTAAGTTGGAGAAGCCCTTTATCCTACTCAGTTTTGATTTGGTAATAAATGAGATGCACTTTATTCTGGGTCGAGTCTGTTTTGCCCATGACATTAATTACTGAATGATCTTTTCCTGTCCTTATCTTGACCTGTAAGCCTCTCAATATCTATTTTGTCCCCTGTCCAGCTGAGAAAGGGAGTAACAGAGCAGCTTTGGTGGGTATCTGACCTCCAGCCAGGGTCAACCCACTACATATTCCTTTACTCAAAGTGCTCTGAATGAATCCAGGTATCAAATTATAAATAGCACATAAATTACATGAAACCTGTTTGTTTTTTTTTTTTTTCTGTACAGTGAGTTCTGACTGCTGTTCAGTGTGTGCTTTTTGCAGAAAGGGATGCATTGGCATTGTGCTTGGTGGAGAAGAACCCCTTCCTTCACTTCCTTCTCTTCTGCCCCATCCCTCCAACATTTCTTAATTTTGAAAGCAGTAAATATGAATAGCAGGGAGACCTCCTGGTTTCCCTGTAATAATACCAAAACCACTGATGTTTGTCTATGCACTTGTCTGGAGGTGAAAAGAAAGTTTGAGAAAATTGTGTCTTCATCATGTAGAGGTTGCCTCATTGTGAGAAGCCACTCTAAATCTGAAAATCTAAAATGTGCTTGGCTCATTAGCTGTCTTGCTGATTGGTGTTTTTTATTGTTAATAACAAAAAAATTGATCTGGCTCAGACTGCATGCTCTTAAAAATTACAGCTCTTTCCTCTTCTCCCAGCCAAATGTAACAAACAGCTAATAATCCTCACAAGTATCTAATGAATTTCAGACAGCCAGTTAGCAAGGCTGAAGTGCTATTTATGAAGTGATCTGTAGATCTCAGCACATGGTTTATCCCTGTTTAATCTGTTGCTTTTGGCTGTGGCATGTCCCAGGACTTTGCTATGGGCATCACTGCCCATCATTGAACAAACATCTTAACAGCTTAGGTCTCTGCCTGCTGGCATCTGCAGATGTCACTTACCTGATCTAGGTGGCTACTTATGTCTGGCTACCCCCATTACTGCTGTTAGTGACAGATAGATCCCATTAGAGATGAAACTGTTAGTTTCTGAAACTTCATATTCTGAGTATATTGTTTCACCTTCTTTGTCTATACACACTAGCAATTCCCTAGCTAATCTGATGTTAATTCTAATGCAGGCTTTAAAAACTCAGTGGTGACAAGCTATGTTTCACCAATGCTGTTATATTTTTTAATATAACTAAACAGTCATCAGGACCTGGCTGCATCATTTTCATAGGATGTATTTTATTATTTTCTCACAGTTCTCCATTAAGACATTTGTGTGGGAATAATGGGAAGTATTATTTCACCTGAATTTTTGTTCAAATCTGAATGTCTCTGAGGTACTTTCATATGAAGCATTCAGTAAGACTGTCTCAGGGAATTTAACAGATAATTTTTTTTTCTGTTAGTAAGAACCTCTGTCTCTTCCAAGGACTATTTTTTGACTGTGTTGGCAATATCATCTGTTGCACTTGCCTTAGCTTATTTTTGTCCCTTTGCATTTTCCAGTTTCTCTCTTAATTTGAACCTAGAACAAAATATTTAGTTACATGATTTTTTTCTCAGATCTCAGATAATTTTCATGTACATTAAAAAAGATACTTCTTTCATGTTAAGATGAGGAATTGCCATTATTTTATCTTTAAACAAAATCTCATCTTGATTGAGAGCTCCTTCTCTTAACCAATAGCAAGGTGTGGCCATGCTGCTTGTCACATACTGGTGTCCAGTGGCTTTTAAAAAAGCTGTTTTCAGCAGTGTCTCTGATATACCTTGGTGAATGGCCTTTTTTTCTTATGTACTTTTCTGCTTATCTTGTATGGAAATTCAGGGGCTTGCTCTGCTTACCTTGTGGGTCTATCAAATGCAATAAAACTATGTTTGAATTCAACTGTTAATCAAGTTTGTAATTCTGATGTTTTTGCACTTTATTCTTGGGTATGGCAACGTTGATTCGGTGTTCCTTAGCAACAAAAATAAATGTTAGTTTTAGCTAATCTTGGCTTCTTGTTTGAAAAAGAAAAAAGAAATAAAACTTTTCAATCAAGGCTAACAACTAAAATAAACTCCACAATTTTTATCATGCAGATAAAAATCATTCTTTCAATCTTAAGTGATTTTTAGAACAGCTTTGTCAGTTTGTGAATCTCCTTACAAACCAATCTCAGTCTGTTACCTGCTTTCCCTTGCTTATGTATTATCATGACAAAAAATTACATTTAATTTATCTGGAAAGTTACAACCATATTTTTAGGCCAAGTTTTCCTTGTAGATTACAAAGGGTAAGCTTAGTGTTTCAGCTTTTAGTGATTCTGCCAATATGTAAGTTTTTATCAGAATTCAAACTTAAAGACTTACAAAAGAATTTTTAAAACTACTAAATCTATTTGGACTGTGCACTCATAGCCAGTTGAATTGATTAAAATTATGTGAGAACAATGCTAAAGCTATGCTGTTTCAATAATGCCATGGAAAAGAGAAGACAGTAGGATTTTATCTGATAATATCAGGCAGGATTGGAATTATTATATAGGAAATAAGGAATAGAAAGGCAAGGACAAGTCTGACTAGCATCTATGGAAAGGGACAAGAGAATTAAACCTTGACGATGTCAGGAAACTTTTACAGATGTCCTACATTAAGATAGGGGTCTCTATAACTACAATCTACTTACTGATTGTTATAGTTTTGTGTGGCTGGGCTCTGGTGGAGAGCTGGCTGCAGGGGTGGCTTCTGTAAGAAGCAGCCAGAACATCTCTGCAGGCCCAACAGAGCAAACAACAGCCAGCTGAAGGCCAGACCTGCTGCTGATGAAGACTGAGCCTGTCAGCGATGATCACAGCGTCTCTGAGAATCACATTTAAGTAAAAAAATGCAATCAGCCGCTTTCTGCCACCACAGAAGGGAGAAGATGTAAGAAACTGTGCAGGCACCAACGTCAGTGAAGGGGGAGGAGGAGGCGTCCGAGGTACTGGGGAGAAAGATGTTGCTGCAGCCCAGGAAGAAATCCATGGTGGAGCAGGTGGAGACATACAGGAGATGCTGTGACCCACATTGGAGCAAGTCTCTGCCAGCACTTGCAGCCTGTGGAGAGAGACAGAGACACAGGGAGAGATTTGTGCCAGAGCAGGTTTGCTGGGGGAGGCTGGTGACCCAGTGGAGGACTGAGACTGAGAGACTGAGAGACATTGTGATTTATGACTGTCTGCCATAGCAGTGACCCACGCCAGGGCAGCTGGTGAAGAGCTAAAGCCCTGTAGTAAAGGAGTCACTTTGGAGAGGTTTGTGAAAGACTGTCTCCTGTGGGTGGGACCCCATGGTGCAAGAGAGGAAGGGTGTAAGGAATGCCCCCCGCCCCGCTCCCCAGCTAAGAAGGAAAACACCTCATGAGGAATTGACTGAAACCCTCATTCCCCCATTCCCTACCCCTTCTTGTGCCACAGTGATGGGGGGAAGAGGGAGCAAGATCATAACTACAGTGAAGTCTGCTAAGAAGGGAAGGGTGGGGGGAAGATGCTTTAAGGTCTGGTTGTGCTTCTCATTATCCAACTCTGGTTTCACTGTGTGTATAGTGTTGTGTAATAAATTAGAGAATTTTCTTTCCTTTATTCTGTGTTGAGTCTCTTTTGCCCGTGATGCTGATTGTGGAATGATCTTCCCCTGTCCTTATCTTGACTCCTATACATAGATAACCTCTAAATAGTTATTTTCTCCTCTGTCCAGCTGAAAGATAAGTGATAGAGTGGCTTTGGTGGGCGTCTGACCTCCAGACAGGGTCAAACCACTACACTGATGTAACAGAAATATCATAATATTAAAATTTCAAACCCAGAGATAGTGAGTATTTAATCCTAAGGTACAATGACATATAATACTGTTCATATGTTCAGTAGATAACTTATTTTCATTAAATTTATTTTAGAGCATATAATTTTAGGATAATAATCGACTGGGAAATGTTATAGTCTAAAAAAATTTGTTAAATAATTGCAAGAAAACATGATCCTTTATGGGGACAGGACAGGACAGGATGGGACAGGGGAAACACAACACCAAAGCATGCTAAAACAAACCAAACACATACTATCAAATTAAACAGTAGTGTTAAGGTAAAAATAATTAAATTGATCTCTACCTGTTATAGTACAAATGCTATTTTTTCATTATAGATGTTAGTCATAGCAGGAAAGTACTACCTATAAAGACTGTTGTCAGACCAATGAACTGGGTTTTATCTCGGGATCTGAAGATGTAAACCAAAGTAATTAATAATTGAGTAATTCTTTCAAAATCTATTTTATTAGTACTTGTCTATCTGCATATATATTACTGGCAATTAAAAAACTTTATCTGTGCTTGTTCAGTTAATAAAGGACTCCCTGATCAAAGAGGAAGATCTTTTGGGAAGGTGTTGAGGAAAGATAGAAGGTGGAGATCAGCATTATATGTGTTCTTGAATCACTTGCTTCCTTTATGCACAAAGTCTTATGATCTGTAGCACTGATAGCAGAGTGATGCTTCAGTGCTATGTCTATTGTATTTCAGACATGATTTAATTCTGTTAAAATTCTTGAAATGTGCTTAAGCAATTCTACTTACTTGTTTTTCCTTAGGAGCAATGGAAAGGGTAAGGGTATGAGTTAGGATAACAATGGTGATGAAATTTGTACTTGGGGACTAATAAGACATTTAGTTTTAACCTGGCATTCTCTCATGTGGAGCATAGTCTGATGCATGTGTTTAAAATTACATGTTGTTTCGACTTCACTTCTAACCACAACACCCATTTTAGGCTGAAAAAAAACCCTCTAACAGTGGAAAACTTCAGCAAAGAGTTTTCCAGCTGCAGCATGCAATCCCTGTGAAAGCAGCTGGATAAACAGGCAGATGACTGAATTTGACTGGAGATGAAATACTCTCATATGAAAAATGACTTCTTGAGTTGATAGAAGGTTGTGACATCCAGCCCACACTGTGTGCCTGCTGAGAACCTTTTGTGACAAGATGTAACAGTTCAGTGTTGTAGTCAGTGCCATGCACAGTAATCACACCTTGACTGAAAGGCTCCACAGAGGAGCAAACAGGCTTTATATAGGCAGGTAGGTACAGTAATTCAGTTTTACAGGTGAGGAAACAGACTTTGGAAATCTAGGGGCTCTGCAGTTTGGTGAGTGCCTTCTGATTTATTCTGGATACATATAGAAAAGGGAGTCGATTACACTTAACTACTCTCAATAGTAGTAACAAATCTGCATTGAAGTTGACAATAGAAAACTTCAGCTTTAAGTATGGACTTACCCTTAAAAGGCTGTCTGTTATTCTATATGATTTGAAAGGCACTTACATTCCATTATTTTAAAAGCTTGGTGGTAGGTGTGCATTTGACTCTCAAACATGTCATTTACCTCCAATCTGCATTCTGTGATCCCTCCCTCTCTCCATTTCCCCGCCATCCCCCAAAACCCCAACAAACTCAAACCTGAGAACAGCTCCTATCCTGTCAAATTAATCTGCTACTATGAGTCTAAAATTACAGGTTGTATAGTCAAAGCCTTAGCAGATCCAGTGATTTTGCCTTTTCAAAACATATTTTACTGTCTTTTTTATGCATTGACCCAGAACATGCCTTTCAGATGCTCGTCAACTACAGCTGTATGCACTTGTATGGATAAACTTATAAAATAAACTCAAGCAAGTGATTATCAATGGGAAAGAGATAAGTAAAAAGACATTTTCTTATGGAAAAGAAAAAATAAAAAAAGGAAATAAATATAAAATGCAGTGTTTAAAAATAGGGCAAACCAACACAAATGTTTTCTCAAGTAGACAGTAGCACTCTGTAGGGAAGGAAGACATGATTATTTCTTGCAGTTATTGGATGGCTTTCCAATAACAGGTATTTATCAGGTATTTTTAATGTATGCAGAGTATGTGAGAACTAAGTATGTTTGAATGTCCTTTATGATTATACAACATCTTATGATTGATGCACAACTGGCCATCTCATAGAGAGCTTGTATTCTGCAATTCTGCAAATGGGTCATCCCAAGTTCCTGACAGATTTTATTTGGGCAGATCAGTTAGGCCACCCTGCCTGTGCTTGTTTTCTCACCACACATAGTTTCCCTACTTTGGTTTATGCACTCTCAGTGTTGTTTGCACCTGTGGGAGGATGGTGCCATACAGCACATCTCATTCTGAGGACTGTCATTTGGAACAAGCTTAACATTCCATAAAATGAAAATGCCTTCTCTTTGCTGAATGCCTGACACTGTTTTTATGCTGCAGACATCTCCTGCTACTGGGCCAGGACACTAGCAAAGAAAACAATTGCAAGAAACAGATGATCCTCTGCAGATATACATGGACAGAACAAGACAATCTCTGGCCAGATAGTTTGTCAGAGCTTTCTGCCAAGAAGCTAAGAGCAGCCAGAGACTGTGGAGACCATTGTGAAGAGGCAGTGGAATTTAGCATCTTAATTCACCTGAATGTGGCAGCGTTCAAAAGAGATAGATGTAGTGACTAGGTGGATGGCTCTCAATGTACCTTGTCAGCTTGTTTGGACTCAGATCTGTGGCTGGAAGGAGAAATCACAACAGCATGTTCAATACATTAAAATAGGAAACTTCCACAATGACTTCTGAAAGCCAAATTCCTGAGAGATAGGCACATTTGGTGGTGATTTTTTAAAGACTGTCTGTTTGGAGCTGCTAAATAAAATAGATCATAGTGTTACAGCAAAATCAGATGTAGCATATAATTTAAACCAAGACTATGGCTTCTAAAGATGTCCATTGTATAGCCCTACTTAATACTTATCTAAACAATATGTGTGATTGTCAAAAATTCAGGTTAGAACAGAAATATTGTTAGTCTGACCAACAAACCTGAAGAATGCCAAAGGTGAAGGAAACTAGGAGAAAGGATATTCCAACAGGGAGATTGCAATCACTGACCCATGGACCACTCACCCTAATTATACCACCGACTCAAAAAAAGAACGAATAGGCATGCACACTAATTTACATATGAGGCAAAGTTTCTTTAACCAATCATATAATGATACATAATACATACATAGCAGAAACATGAATTTAAAATTAAGTACATAAATATCCACTCACTTGGAGGTTTGGCATGCTGCCTTGGAACAGCCAACCATATCTACATAAATATGCAATAAAACAGCTCTGGTCTGTGTGTATATTGGCACACTGCACACTACGTAAACAAACCCCCTAGATCTGGGACAACAATAGGATAGATTAATATACAATAGGAAGCAAGGTACAGTTGAAGAGTCAAAGATGGAAAAGTTGTTACAGATGGGACATTTTTCCATTTTTTGCTGTCAAAATTTTTCCCCAGCGATGTTCTCATCCTCTAGATTCAGAGCAAGGGATTCTGATGATATAGCATTGAGCTAGGTTAACTTGCTAGGTGCTGCAAGTTAACCACACCAAGCTATTTCCTTTAACCCAGTCTTGTTAAGGCAACTTGAGATTGTAAGTCTTTGCCAGCCAGGAGTTCAACTGATGGTCATTTCAATGATCAAAATATCATAAAACCATAGAATGGTTTTAGTTGGAAGGAACCTTAAAAATCATCTAGTGTCAGCCTCCTCTGCTATGGGCAGGGACACCTACCACTAGATCAGGCTGCCTTTGGCAAAAGAGCACATGGTATAAGCACTTATAGAGTGTAAGCATTTCACTATTTTATTTTGCCTTATGATGTGAGGGGCTGAATACTCCTGTGACAAACCAGCTGGAGAAGGGAATCAAGGAATTGCTGATGCACAGCATTTAGCTGAAAGGGATACTTGAAGCATTGCTGTCAGATAAGCAGTTTGATGCTGGTAGATCATATACCGGGGCTGTTGCTGGGGAGGTTTATGACTTTATTTGGGACTGGTAATGTCCAGAGTCAAACGGAAGGCAGTGATAAGGTGACTTGTGGATGACTGCACAGATGTAGACTTCAGATTGTATTAATGGGACACAAGTAGCCCTAAGCCAAATGTAGTCATTATTTGATAGGGTGAAAGGGATGGACACACAGCACTGAGTATCTCCCTCACAATGTTATCTATGGTATATACCATGTCAGATAGTGTAAATGAGACTCCATGATTCCCTCAGGGCACTGACACATTTTCATTGTCTTGTCCATCTTCCAGGCCAGGATAAAACCATTATTTTGATCTGGGAAGTAGATTTCATACCACACTGTTGTGTTTTTCTGCTAGGTTTCCCTGTCTTAACACTGTAATGATCTATATCTGTGACTTCAGGCTTTCTAAAGACTCCTGTTGCTTTTGGTGAGTCAAGGAACAGAGAGCCTATTCTCAAGCATCTCTAAGCACTTTAGCAATATATTATTATTTGTATTACGCTGGAATGATTCATTTTAGTAAATGCATGAATAAGAAAATGTTTTCAAGGAGATATTCCATTACATTCCTGTCTTCATTTTAGAAAAATTAAATGAAGCGCATAATGGACAGTGTATCACAATTCTGAGCCTATAAACTCTGAAGATCCCTTCTTTAATTGCAGTTTTAAACTAAGCATTTCTCTCTGAATTTCCACAACACATTTACAAACCTCTATTTCATATTTGAAGGTGCATGATAAGAAAAGAGTGTAGCTTTTTTATAAGATGATCCTATTTAACTTCTCATTCCTGAAGCACCTTCCAATGGAAACCATCTGCTTTTTTTTTTTCTGCTTTTTTCTTATTCATGCATTTATTAAAATGAATAATTCCAGAGTAATACAAAAATTCATGGGGTGAAATGTAAGGAATTGTCTGGCTCAAGTGTTCCACAAACAGGTTTTGGCAATGTCTAGCCCATCTCAGCAGAGACAACCCATGGGGACCTGTGAAATAGCTCAGACTTGAGTTGTCCTATAGAATGAGATTAATCAGGGCACTGCTGCATAATTCAGTGGACTGAAACCTGGTCTGAACTAGTCAGCTATAAGTGAAAGTCAAACATTTGACTGTCTCCATTTGGCTTCAATGGGCCTAGACAAAATAAAGATATGCAACAGTTAAAGGCTATGTAAGATAAACAATAGTAATTTAGAAGATACTGCATTTTGTTCAGTAAGCCCATAACTATTAATTTTCTTCACCAATGGAAAGTTGGAACCTGCCAGACATGCAATGTGTATTTTATTATGTACTATTTTGAAGAAGGTGCTTTGGTTGAGCCTGTAAACCTTGGAAATACCTAATCCATAGGTAAACAGGAGGAATTTTGGATGGGAATATGTTATAAAAATGCTGCAAACTCTGATCACAGGTGTGCCTAATTTGCAAGAACATGTAATAAATTACTGCTTCACTAGTATGTTTACCACAAGTTCTTTCTTAGGGCCTTTGGCAAGGCTAACAGACCAAATAGAGAATAGAACCATAAAAAGGAAAAGGGCCCAGTAGCCTGGAAGTACTTTATGTGGAAGCATGGCCCCTCTGCTAAACTCACATCTACTCAAAAGGGAAACTTCTTGTTGTAGAAAACTGGAAAATTCTGATCTTAGAAACTATCTCCGTGTGAACAGGAGGCATGTCAGGACAAGCATACAAGATCTGCTCTGTAATTCACCCTGGCTCTCTAGTTAGTTGCTTCAGTTCTCACATCTGCTGTGCAGGGTCATGTAAGGAAAGGAAAAGCCAATGGGAAACAATGTGATTCGTATTGCCAGTGCTCATAGTCCTGCTGTGATGCTCAAACAATGAGAACAAGTTAATAACATGTCAGCCTCTTCAACTGCCCTTGGTTACCATTACTCCACAGTACCATTAACGAAAGTCAGAAGAAAGTCAGCTTCCACTACTGACAGGAAGCTGGAAGAAAATAATGTAATGCCAAACCAGTCCCTTGGAAAAGAAAAAAAGTCCCAAAAACCACTACCAAAGATCTCCAATAAATAAGATTAATAGTAATGTTAACTATGTGTTTGAGTAGAAGACTAACCTTTCCAATTACTTTAATGATGTTCCATTGTGTCTGTATTTATTTCTTAACAATCGAGAAAGAGGTTCCTGTTAAATTCCAGAGGAAGAAAATCACTAAAACTATATAGTACTATCACTAAAACTATATAGTTTTAGTGATAGTACATAATATAATACACATGTTACTAAAGTTTTGCAGTGGATCTCGTACTGTTCCAAGTTATTGCAGAGTTTTGATACCTGATTGCTTATAAGACTGCTGATAAAAGTGAGCATTGCAAGTCAAATGCTTTAGAATGTGGAATTCAAGATTAACATTAATATGCTTTGGTTCTGAACTCAGAGATAAGCTTTCAGACAAAAGTGAATGTACATTTTTTGCTAGACAGACCACCTGTTTCATGCTTCTGTTAAAAATGGCGGTGACAAATGTTAGAGTTCCCAAATTGAATTTATTTCAGCAAGCATTTAAGCAGGCAAAACAGCGCTGGGTGGCCGGGGAGACTCCTGCTCCACCAACTGCAAGCGCCTCACTCCCGCCAGAGTCTCTTTTTATAGGTCAGTAGTTTTGGGGTTTCGTGGTACATCCTGGTAACTTCTGTAGCTGCGCATAACATTGCTAGGGGGTCGTCCTGGTCCCTCAGGTGGTTGTGAGATCGTAGCATTCCTCTGCATTGGGGTCAGTTCTTTTGGGAAAGGTTTGTGCTTAGTCATTCAGCAAGAGGTTTTAACTCTTGGAAAAGGAGGGTTATCGATTTGCCAACATGTCTAGGAGTGGCTTATCACTATTTTGCACAACAATGAGTTTTAAAAGGAGATGGGGGGGAGCTACTCCCCTTCCATCCTTATCTGTTTGATAACAAATTCCTTATGAATTTATTTATTACACTTCTGTTGTTCAGTCAGAGAACTAATGCCCTGCTGTAAGCACCAGAGCTCCAGGAAGGCAAGTGGCATCCACGCTGGGGATCCATTTCCCTTCGATATACTTCCTTCTATGCATTCTACTTATGGTACCATAGAATTCTTGTAGCAACAGCATATGCAGCCATGGTATATTATGCAGCGATACACCCAGTCTTTTCCTTGAATCTGGGAAGGACAACTATACTTAATTCATGTTCGAACACCTGGATGCAGTTTCTTAGTTGCATCCATCTTTGCAGAACTCTCTCTGTAGAAAGAAACATGATAACAACTGAAAACGGCTGTCAATCACCTAAAGATGCTCTTGGGGAGTACTGAATTGGCACAGCTCATACAAGGCCATGGTTTACTGGGGATTGAGGTGGGGGCTATGCAGCATAGCTCTTCCTCTCTGGTTAGGTCCATGACAGCAACCCAGAAACCACTTAAATCTATTCTGGTGATCAGGAAAGAATAGTTGTGGGCTGGCAGTGATGAGCTTCAATGAGCTTTTCTGTTATGCCCCTTCTCTCCTACATTAGATTGCACCTCAACACAGCAGAGCATATGAGCTACAGTCATGAAGTGCCAAATGCTTCTATTTCCCGCTCTATAACATTTTTCAAATGTAACTGACATCCTTAAAACCCTCATCAAGGTGTTGCTAAATTTTGTGCCAGCGGGTCTTAGTCTAAGTGCTAATGCCATCCCACAGCTAATGAGCTGCTAAGAGCTGTTTGAAATCCCAGTGGAGCTGCAGCACCGAGTTTAGAGCCTTGATGCAGTTGAAACAAAAAAACAAACATATCCAAAAGGATGGTAAGTGCCTTAGTTACCATGGTGCTCATTTGATCAAAAAGCATATTCAAAGATTTTTGTCTACTATGGACCTAGTACACATTCAAGAGAGTGAAAAATGTCACAGTGGTGAAGTTTATTTTATAATGCTCTTTAGCTAAAGTTACATGTCAGTACAATTAGGGAGATGTCCTATTTGTGGACTTCATGCCCGGAGTTACATCACTTCCCAAATTCTTGTCTTTTAAAGACATGGCAGAACTTTCCATCTCTTTACATAACTGATATAACTGCAGAAGGAAGGAACAGCTGTGATCTGACATATGCATAATTAAATCCATTACAAATTCTGCAATTCAATAATTGCATTTTTTCTAGAATGTACATCACTAAAACTTACAAAAATATGGGGTCATGTGTAATGATACATTAATTAATAATGTGTTTAAAATTAAGTATGTTTTGTGAGTTTAATTGAAGCTGGGAACATGATAAATATTAGTTGGTCAGCAAGGAACTACATAAAGGATGTGCAAAGTTCTGCCTAAAGGACCACAATATCAGCACATTGTGCGCATTGTCACACCTCAGGAGAAAAAAGTTGTCTTAGAGAAAGGAATGATAAAGAGGGAGAGGGATAAAAAATAACAGGAGGGGACTCAAGTCTGCAGAACTGGCTCCGTGGCTTTGTTAGCAACACAAAAGCTAAAGCTCACCCTAAGGGACTTATGATGAAGAGGAGTAAATGCAGTAAACTGCCTTTAAGTTCGAAGACCATCAAGAGTTTATAAAGCTCATGTGGGAGTGGGTGATGATGGGCTCTCATAATGGGAAAACTAATTATTCCTTGGAAACCCCATGAGTTCACATGTATCATGAATGTGCAAATGTGCCTTGTATAAAAGCTGTGTTACTGACCCTGTACAGCCCACATTCAGAGAAGCGATCGCCCTGCATGCCCAGGGCTGCAATAAAGAACACCTGCTTCACAGTCTGGTTCAGACCAGGACAGAGTTAACTCCCCCAAGCAGCCAGCACAGGTGGGCAGAAATGCTGAAATCCCACTCCTCTAAAAGCTGAATGCATTAAATCAGCATATATGTGTCTTTCTAAGGGGCATCTGCAGTCTTTCTTTAGAACAGCTAAATGGAATACCTAAGTGGGATGTCTTTATATTTCCTATGTTCAAAAGGGTGTTAGAATGGCATGCAGGATTGCCTGTCCTTGCAAAAGGAGGTAATAGGAGCTTCATTAGATCCAGAGACCAGAATCTGAGGCTCTCTGTGCTCACTGGTAGTGGGCTAAGATGGTCATGCCACTTCCTTATTGCAGTATATTAATTTTGCATTGTTTTGCACTACTTTTGCACAGTAGCTCAAGTTTAAAACATCTCATGTTCTGGCTTAATGTGCCCAATGACTGAAGTATATGCAGTGACTGAGTTCAAACTACAGTCCAAAGCCCTCAGACTGTATGTATACTGGATTCTAGACAAATACTATGAATGGTATACTATTATGCAAAAAGCAAGCTATTGCTGCTTCCATCTTACCTTAATTTTTTCAGTGTAGGTTCAGGGTGCAGTACAGCCTTCTCTTCATAATATTTGTAATTTCCCCTTATTCTTTTTCAAAATCACAGTCATTGGTCCATTACTAGAATTTAAAATGTCTTTTTTACTTCCTGGATGACTGAATTAATATCCCACATCCTCAGTACCTCCACCTCATGATGCCTAACATGCACAGAGGCAAAACTATTAAGGCTAAAAACATTCTGATGAGAGTGCTGTAACACATCTCCATAGACATAAGAGCAACTTTGCCTGCTTGTTTACCTTTTATAGTAGCATATGAAAACTGAAGTATTTAATGCCCTCTCTGTCTGCTTCCCACTCTGAATTTTTCTGTAGACTTTTGATCCTCCTGTGTTTCTTGGCTGCCATACATGAAATCTATTTTAACTTCTATTTGCTTCCTGACTATTTCTGTATGCTTGTTTTTCTGCAAGTGAAACTCCCCCAGTGTTTCTCAGAGTCAGCTGGAACTGAGGGAGTCGCAAAACATCACAGATGCAGGCCCCTCCATTTGGTTGGAATATTAATGTGTATGTATATATATACATATATACAGATACATCAAAGAAAAATCCAGGTTAAAAGCAATGAAGTAATTCCAAAGGGAAGTTATTATCAAATATACAATATCATCAGCCATTAGTCTTTCCTGTCACAAAAAGACTGTCCCTTTGCCTTGCAATGTATAACAGAGGAAGTTAAATATTTTTAATGTGCCATGTTGTACATTTATGAAACACTATAGTCTACTTACAGAAGCTATCAGAAAAACCCTTTGAAGCTATGGTTTTCTTATAACTTTTTCTTTCCACAACAGGAGTTCAATCACTTAACATTTATTTACAAATATTGTCAGACAACCAATTTCTTATAAATAGCAAAACCAACCCTACCATCCCATTCCCACCAAAAAAAACCTAATAATTTTTTATATAATTAAATTCACTTACTTTTTTCTCCTTTGTGAGTCTACACATATTCATGTGATATTTGCTATGCAGATAAGATTTTTTTCATCAGGACTCTAGGTATATATATTTACTGGAACGTGGAGACTACAATTGACATTAAATCCAGAATTAGTCCTATGTCCCACAAGCTAAAACATGTTAAATAAGTTTATAACATGCTTGAAAAACACCCCTAGAGTCCATCTGTAAGTAGTTTAATTTTAATGTGTCTATCTCAAGTTTTTCAAGGATATAACAATATCTTTTTAGGGCATGCATGTTAAAAAATTATTCTGTCTTGCAAACACAGAATTGTTACCACTGTACTCTACTGCCCAGGGAAGTGGCAGAGTCACTTGGGGTGTAAAAGGAAAGTTTGGATAAGGTACTTACGGATACGGTTTAGTAAGTAATATAGGTAGTAAGGGGACGGTTGGACTAGATGATCTTGGAGGTCTTTTCCAACCTTAATGATTCTATGATTCTCTTAGACAGTATTTCTATAAAGCAGAACAAGGTAATTCAATGAATTACTGGAAAGCATTTTTCCAGTATAAACAAAGAATGCTCAGCTGTATAAAAAAACCCAACAAACCAATAAGCTATTTTGATCTACCATATTTTTGGAAAAAGTTTAAACCAATTCAGTGTAGATATTACTCTTGTTTAGTGAGTGCTGATGCTGTGCTTCACACTATTGGGAAAATAGAACATATGGACGTGAACTCAAAGATCTCATAATTCTGCAAATCATGATAGAATTAGACTTCCAAATGACAGACCTTTTTAAGGAGAAATAGGATATTTGAGATATTCTAACTATGAATTTTCTTTTGCAAACCACAGGATGGTCTTTGCTTCTCACAGAAGAAGCACAAATCTCCATTGCTTGGCAGAATTCCTTTTTATGTAGATGACTACCTACCCTTTGATATTGCTTACTCAGCTGTGGGGTCGCTGAAGACTTGGGGTTAATTGACAAAGAGAGGTCACTGGAGTCCCAGTTCACTTGTGTGTTGATTTCCTTGACTTAACAAAAAGGACACTGCTTTTCCTTGTCTTCTCACTACCATATGGCCTGCATCCTTTTCTGCGAGTGAGCTTCACAAGAAGCTCGTGTGTCCAGTGCAAGTCATGTACTAGGTGACCCACAGCTCTCAGTGTAAAGCACATACATTCTGAAGACCAGAATATAAGGTTGTTACAGAAATTAGAAGTGAAACATTCATTATTTTGGTCATGTGTCCCAATTACTGTTGCAAATTAAAATGCAAGTTTAGCTTTTGTGCTTCAATTAAATTATTAATTATGTCACCTTACAGAGTTCCTTGGAATTTTGTTTTAAAACCAAGCTGCGTATTACAGAAAATATTGCCTGGTGTTCACAGAATCATAGAATCTTTTTAATTTGAAAAGACCTTAAAGTCCAAAAGTTAACATAACACTGCAAAGTCTACCACTAAACCATGTCTCTAAGCACCACATCTAACATGTCTTTTAAATACCACCAGGGATGGTGACTCAACCATTTCCCTAGACAGCCTGTTCCAGTAACCGACAACCCTTTTGATGAAGAAATGTTTCCCCATATCCAATCTCAACTTCCCCTGGTATATTTCCTTGAGGCCGTTTCCTCTCATCCTCTTGCTTGCTATTTGGGAGAAGAGGCTAACACCCACCTGGCTACAACCTCCTTTCAGGCGATTGTAGAGAGTGAGATGGTCTCTCCTCAGCCTCCTTTCCTCCAAGCTAACCAAAGCATTTTATTTCTTCAAGCTTTTGTTCTGAGTCCTGAAAATGACACTTATAGGAAGCACAAATGATAGTAATCTGAGAGTTTACTACTTTTAAAAGTTTGGGACATGGAATGGTCAATTGTGTTAGAAATGTGAAAGGGTCCTAACAAAAAGGACTCAAGGTAGACACATTAGTGAAACAGTAATTTACTATACGTTCTTGCAAGAGCGGGTGACCTAACAAAGTAGGCACCCTTTTGGTCAGAGTTTGTGGCATTTTTATACAATATTCTGTCCAAAATCATTAGGCTATCTCCTATACCTATACATATTCATGACCTGTCCCACTTTGTATTAAAATGAGTCCCAAGAAGTAATTTCCATAAACTCCTCCCTACTGCGCCTGCGCACTGTCTTGTGATGGTGGTCGTCAGGGGGTCTCAGTGATGAAGGCTCAAAGTCTTCCTCAGGTTGAACTTTTCACCTCTTTCCCCTTGCACATGCGTAGTTGTGATTGTTCCAGATGGGCACAATTATCCTTGGGATGTTTCCTTCTTATCTATACCAGGCACGACCTTCCTTGGGATGCTTCCTCCTTATCAGCCCCCCCCTTAACAGGCATCTTGTTATCAAGCACCCTTTAACCCTTTTCTATAAGTTAGTAAATTCTCTTAATCCTAATATAACGATTCTTTGTCTGACTTTCAAAATACCTGTAAATTTCATCTGCATCTGTTAACAGAACTGTGTACTCTAATTGAGAGAGAGATTTTGCCATAACACAAGTAACAGCAAAACTTCATTAACAGTATTCCCCCTTATCTTATGTGCTATCTGTTGCATCCTAAATTCCCTACAAAGGATTTCTGATAGAGACAGTCTTAATTCATAAGTCAGCAGAAGAATATACAATACAAAATTTCAGTTTGCAAAAGCAACAATTCAGTATTTTCCACAATTGTACCTACAAAGACTTTGTGTTATTTAGAGTCCCAGATTTTTTTTTCTATCTAGATATTACCATCATATCTTCTAATCTTAACTTCCCTCCTGGGCTATTAAATCTCATTAGCCAGCTTTTTAATGTGTTTCTTTAGGTTACATCTAAAAAAAGACCCCAAATATCCAGCTGAGTTAAAATTACCACAATAGGAAGGAACAGAGAGTGACTTGACTTTCACTGATCTTATTTGAAATGCCAGTGGCTTCTGAAAGACAGAAATATTGAAAACGGTAGGGAGTATTTTAAATAGCTTTGTAATTTATTTTGTAATTTTCTGTGATCAAGCAGAAAGTTATCAATATAGCAACAAATACGAGCGTGAAGTTATGACTGCAGTACACCTGCTCTGTGGCTGAGGCACTGGACTGTATCTCCTCTGCTGTCACTGTAAAACTGGGAATGGTTATAAGTATAAAAATTGAATTATTCCCAGCACTTTTGAATGCTATGAAGAAATCCTGTTCTGTTGCTGCAAATGGAAAAGGGGGAGGGAAAAGGTTTACTCAGGTTCTCTGCCCTGTAGCATTTCTCTGCAGTACTGAGCCTGTGCAAGTTCTGCAAAGGAGCTACAAATTTCCGTATCTTACATGTGAATACTCCAAGTGAATATTAGTGCCAGCTGCCATAATACCATTTGCAAATGTCCTTAAAACCAGTGAAGGTGTCAAAATTATACCTGTTTGCACAAGTAGTTAAAAATGGAAAGTGTTTGACATAGGATTTTCTGAAGTGTCATTTCAAATAATTTCATCTGTTCCAGAACAAAAGATGCTAAATTCAATCAAAATTAAACTCTAAGCAAAATGTGTGTCTGCTTCAATCTATTTTTGACTCAGACAATCAGGCTTTTTAAATAACCAGGTTATTGGTTAGAAAAGATAACCCTAGTTAGAAAGACATTTAACACAAAAGTAAAAATCATTGCAAAGTCAAAATACTTCAGTTTTCAATCAATACCTGTCGTTTAGACAGTTAGCTACTTCTGTGTCTTAAAACGTTAGAAATGACCAATAAATTCCAAAAAATATTCAGCTAAACTGCAGGTTTATGTTTCACTATAGTCTGAAAACTGCACAAACACTAATGAAGGCAGCTTGTGAAACTGTTTTTCTGCAAAATGAAATGATTTTCAGAAATATCTTGCAGATTGACCTCAAAGTGTTTGATGTATTTCCTTTCTTCATTCATGACTAAATAACTGGATTTCTGATAGATTCCTACTAGCAAATAATTCTCTTATCACGGCACTGATGTTGTGCAATTCTCAAGGAATACCTCATAAATGTATCAGTAGTTACAAATCTGCTAATTTGCATGGAAACAATAATTTCAGAAAAAAATCCCTTTGGGTCTGCACTCTCTTCTGCAACATTGTCACATGATCTAGTAAAGTCTGCCAAAGGTCATCCAGAAAAACATATTTCAGAACGGAATCATATGTCTTTTTATTTCACTTTAGACTGTTACTGTTTGAGCTGAGCTACAAATTCAATTCCCTGCAGTAATTTAGCATAAATTTCTTTAGAGATCTTCATATATCTCTTCTCTAGTTTAAGAGAAATGCTTTATGAAGACCTACACCTGCGTAAAGTTAAGGAGACAATGCATCTATTTTAGAGATTATGTTAAAATTGGTATTTTAGGATCAGTAGAAGAAAATGGGAATAAAACAAAGCAGCCTGTCAAGTGTGGAAAGCCATGATTTACTTCCTGAGGACTGAAAGTTACAAATTCAATGGTATCTATTATAATGAACTGACCCTTGACCCCTGAGGTGTTTGCAGTCATAATTTGTAAATCTCAAAACATGAGTGCCAGAGCTTGCAGTCTCCTCTTGGACCTCCAAGGGGGACTTCACTTCCAAATGCTGAAAACAGTCCTATGCTGCTTGGAACATTCCCAGCAGCAGGTTTGGAATAGAAACCACATTGGCCAGGAAGGGTTTTAAAATTAAAACCAATGTGTATTTGTGCAGACTGGTGTAGCTACACTTTTAAACTTTGGCAGGCAAACTGTGCATACACAAGTTATCTGAATGGTCATTTAAGGGGGAAGGGGTGAGGTGGGATGTCAGTGAACTTGGTGGCAGGGCTGGAAATGAAAAAAGTATCTGCCTCACATATCCATCCTGAACTCCCACTGTGGGAAGGTAATAGGAGCTTCTTTTTAGCCCTGGCTTCCAGTTCAGGAATTTCCGCTTACAGAGAAGAGTCGTTTCTGCATGTGTAGAAATAAACAATGCCACCTGTCTATCTGTCTCATAAATTAACTGTCTCTTGTGTGTTGTGTAATTGCTTCCCCTACAGATTTCTAGACAGCAGCTAAATTTATTGTCTTTCAAAGTTTGTTTTGTGTCTTTTTGTTCTTTCATTTGAGGCTAAGCAAAGGTTAACCCATGACAAAAAACTTTCAGAAAGAATGCTATCTATTCTGACCCAACAGCTCTGCAGAAAAGAAAGCCCCAAAGACCGACCCCATAAAACAATGAAAACTTTAATGAGCTGTGTATAGTCCTTTCATTAGCCGAAGCAGAGGTACATTCATCCAGGGAGATGTCTGCTCTCCAAACAGTTTTTGGTGATCCCTCTCTCCTTCCATCTGGGATGTTGTTACCTACTCATATGGTTTCAGAGCTCACAAATAGTTTTGGAGTAACAAGTTAAATATGAGAGGTGAGAAAAAGCATCGAAAGAGTGATTATTATTACTGTTGTTTTCACAATAAATATTGGCACTGAAGATCTAGATATCTTACACCTGCTATGCCTGTAATGCCTAACAAAGGCATACTTTTTATTTGTGTCTCTCCCAAAAGCCATAACAAAAGACATTGTATTCAGTTTTGGGGCCCTCACTACAAGAAAGACAAGACATCGAGGTGCTGGAACATGTCCAGAGAAAGGCAATGAAGCTGGAGAAGGGTCTAACAAACAAGACTTATGAGGAGCAGCTGAGGGACTGGGCTTGTTTAGTCTTGATAAAAGGAGGCTGAGGAGAGACTGTGTTTTGCTCTCTACAGCTACCTGAGAGGAGGTTGTAGCCAGGTGGGTGTCAGCCTCTTCTCACAAGAGAACTGGTAGTACATTCTCACAAAACAAAACCCCTGAATATTTCTACTTCTTCCTTACTGTACAAGCACAAATGTCTTGGCCATTATCAAACACATTAGAAAACATTAAAATTTTTTGTGGAAAGTCTGCAAATTAATTCAAATAGCTCTGATGAATGTTATATAACTTGTTAATCTAATGCCACTACTAAATGCCACTAGTGTCAGTGGTTCCTACAGGCATGATAGAATACACAAAACCTGTTTCAATGTGCTATCTAACTACTATATGTATATTTCTGCAGTCTTTTTGCATCTATAAGAACAGACTTTCACTGCCTCCCACAGAAAATAGAAGCACTTGTCTCTTCTGCAGCCATGTACTTCTCTTGTACTTCTGTTTTTCTGAGATATAACATCAATTGTGATGATGAAGACATGTCAAAAAGAATGAGAAAGTATAGCTTGGTAGAAGACAGATACTGAAATTTTAACAGCAACATAGAACCAGCTATCATTATTGCTTTACTGCAAGGAGGTGCTCAACAACAATCCCGTAATAATCATTGCGTAAAGAATTTGTTCTCAAACCTGCAGATAAGGAGGAGGAGAAGGTACCTCCCCTTACTCCTTGTATCTTTATTACATCTTCTGTTTACCTTTGTACTGCCATGGGCCTGGGAGGGACAGTTTAAGATGCACTGCATGAAAGAGAAAAAAGAAAAGAATAGAGAAGGCGCTTTGTTAGCAAGACAAAAGCTAGAGCTCACCTAAAGGATGTCTTGTGGGGGGTCGTCTGGCTGGCACTCAAACATGTCAGTTTAAACTGGCTGGCGGTGCCATCCCTGTAAAAATATATAAGCCAGAGACTGGAACTGTACAGTGCGTGGTTGGTGGAGCAGGAGTCTTTCCGGCCGCCCAGCGATGTTTTGCCTGTTTATCACTTGCTCAAATAAATTCGATTTGGAAACTCTAATTTAGAGTGAACAATTTGTCACCGTCGTTTATAACAATCCCTTTATAAGGAATTTAAAGAAAGCCTCGATGCTTCAGGTATGCCCTTGTGCAGTATAGAAAAAGCTGCCATTGCCCAGCAATTTTGCCTTTCAAATACTATCCACTCTAGAGAAATATGCTTGATATTTTTTATAATGATGTAACAGCAGGAAGAGAAAATTCCACCACAGCAATCAACTATCTAATAAAAGATAACCAAAGAGCACCAATTAAGTTAAAAGCATGAGATAAAAATAGAGCAGAAATTCAGTCCTTCAGGCTGACACTTCCGTTTAGCATATTCCTGCACATTCTGTGACCTAGATTTGCTTTATGTATAGTTTGTAAAAAGAGTGTAGTTTGATTTCTTTTCAAATCTTTATCTCTTTAAAGTCCTAATATTTTCAGTATGCTGCAAATAGTAGTTGCTTTAACTTACTGGCAGATTTTTCAGTAGGAGATGAGTTGAGATTTCTTGTCTAAAAACATATTTTGCTATGCATTTCTTACCTGGTGTCAGAATTAGTTTTTTTACTGTAGCTTACCTAAAAATTACCTGAAAAAAAAGATAAGATTTTATTTTTGCTAAATTCTATTTCTCATCTTTAGATTGGTTTATTAGTTCTCAAAAGGGTTGTAACAATGAAGTTAGAAAATGAGGAAGAAGTATAAAATCAGCAGAGAGACCATCTTCCTTTGTAATTGTCGTGGTTTCATCCCGGCTGTGGGCCGAGATCCACGACCCTGAGATTAAGAGTCTCATGCTCTACGGACTGAGCTAGCCGAAATGAAATTAACTCTAAATGAAATGAAATTAACTCTAAATGAAATTAACTCTATCCTGACTGAAACCAGGACAGTAATCAAAAAAACAGACTAGTTTTGTCATATGAATCTATTTTGTACATGAGTAGAGAGAGTCCACAGTGTTCATCTGGAATCTGAAAATCCTATTGAGGGTTTTTTTAATCTAGTAACACTGTAAAGGAAAATGTTGGGTTTTGGGGTTGAATGACTGATATGAAATAAGGAGGTAAACATACAATTATGTATTAGTGTGACGTGCGGAAAATAGACTCTATAACTCGGAAGTTATAAAGTAGGTGTTTATTCAGTGCTGGGTGCATGGGGGATCACTCCGCCACAAACACGCACGCCCCACGCAGCAAGCCTTCTTTTTATTTATACAACATAATAACGAATATTTATTTTAGGCCTATACATATTACCTGTACCCCGTCTACTCTCACTTCTCATGCTAATTAGCTTATCATTCCTTCGTGCTTATGCAGATCCTTCCAGGAATTGTGGCCAAGGGTCAACTTTTTGTCTGGAGTGCGAGGGTCTTGCAAGCTTGCACTGTTATTATCAGTTTGGACTAACTTATGTCCAATAGGGAGGCCTATGGTCGTATTCCGGCCATCTGTTCCTTCATTGACATCTCTGTGATGAATATCATCTTGTTTCGTCCTGTTTCCTAAATCCTGAATTCCTGTTTTCCTACAATGCTCCCTAGAAGGTCTACTTCTCTACAAGCCAGTTCCTGTGGGCCTCTTTCCCTTAATTGTTTCAGGCTACACAATTACTTGACTTAAATCCTGTGAGCTATTCTTTCTATTTCTATATGGACCCCTATATCAAGTGTGTTTATGTTCCATTGATTCCCCTTGTCACCCACTTCATAGATACTTATTGTCTCAAAACTGTGTGACAATTTTGATTTTATTAGTGGGTAAAATTCATTTTGATTTTACAAGTGGGTGCACCTGGATAACTAAGTACTCATTTGAAAAAAAAAAGTTCTTTTGCTTATTGGACGACATAGAAGGATTTTAAGTGTCCTGGGATGGATTCTCAGCTGGCAAAAGCACTGGTGAAATCTAGTTTACACTACTGAGTTACTTCCTATGCTACTGAGTTGCTTCCTACGCTACTGAGTTGCTTCCTGCTTGCTTTTCATGTGCAGCTGTAATAGTGTTGGCAGGCCACATCAGCATGGCTGTTTGAACTACATTATCTAGCAAGCTGCCTGAGAGTGTTTGAGAGGCAGTAATGGCAGTGGTGGTTCATATTGCATAGTTAAAAATCAGCCAAGAAGCAGTGACTAGGGATTAGGACTGTCTTCCAAACCATAGCATTCAGCCTGCATGCAAGAATGCAAGAGGGATTGTTTTGTAGATGGTTAGTGAATTAGCACAAGCTTGTGCTACTGGATGCAAAGTATGAGCTGTGCTAGGCATTTCTGGTCTGTCTTTTTCAGGGTGACCTTCACTGAGGAGAAGAAAAAAAAAAAAAGACCCCTTTGCCCTTTGCTATTGAGAGAAGTCCAAAAGGCGTAGGTATAGCCTCCTCCTGTGATTTTAGCTGAGTTTGTGGTGAATAATAAATATCGATTTGGTTGAATCCATGGCAGTTGATACAAAGAAAGATTCTGTTGGCATGTAATTTGTTTATTATTAAATGTGTGTGCATTTTTAAAGCGAATTGTCCTGGAAAATCTAGTAGAGTGGAAAACAGATTCACCTTTCCCTAATGAGTAAATGTGATTTTCTACCTTTGCAAGGATTAAATGATACAAATCTTAGGTCAAAGAAAAACAGTTACATCACAATACAATCACTGTCTGTTCTCTGAGCTTCAAACTACTTGAAACTCAGGAAAAAATGGTTGTTGCTGTTTGCTGATTTGGGGTTTTTTTCTTTTTTTGTTCCCTCAGCCTCCATTTGATTTATATGTTTTTTTCACTCAGGAGTTCAAGCCTAAGGAGAAGAAAATGTATGAAGTAGCAGACTTTTGCTACAAGAGAAAGTATACTTGAAGATGTTTTCAGAGCAGAAAACTCACTCAAATATCCTGAGTCACCTAAATACATTTGAAAAATCCCTGTGGAAGCTAAAAGGGTGAAACTTGAGATGGGTCTTAATGTTTAGACAATTCTTAAGAGCACTCAACTCCACAGTGGACTCATCAAATAACTCATAGCGTTCCTCATTTACTCTCCTTCAGAAATGCACCTTTTGCTATGCTGTGGCTTTTGGAGAGAGTTTCTCCATTCTTTTTTTTTTTTTTTTTAATACCTCTTTTCGACAAGCTTAGTTTAGAAAGGCTTTTGTACCCCCAGCCAGCACTTGGCTCCAGAGGGAGGATGAGTGCAGGGTCTGGGAGCAATGTCTCTTTTGAGTTTTGCTCACTGGAGAATTGCACAGGGCTGACCAGATCATCAGAAAAAGCCTACACCATGTTCTTAATTTCTAGGTTCACAACTGAGTTGAAAACAAATGGCTTACCTTCAAGAGGATAATAGAGAGTCCTTTTCTTCACTGCAGAAGGAAAAGGCCAGGTGCTGAAGGACTGCTGGCCCTACAAGAATAGGAGACAATAATCAGAAATGCAAGTTTGAAAACCCTAAATATGCAACTACTCAGATCTAAAGAAATATAAATAAACCCAAAAGAAACACTGAAGCTTAATTATACTGTTAGAAATGCCAAATAGTCCTAACAAAGGACTCGAGGTAGGCATGTTAGTGAAGTTAGTGAAGTTGGCATACTTTTGGTCAAAATACGTAGCATTTTTATACCATTTTCCAGTCCGGAATCCCTCCCCCCGTTTAACGATGGATTAGTGATTTGAAAGTTTATTGGCTCAACCAAGGCACCATATTCACAATAGTACATAATGTAGCACACATCGCATGTCTGGCAGATTCCCGTTTCCGTTAGTGAGGAAAATTAGTATCCATGAGCTTATACAACACTTAAATATCCCTTTTGTCTGGGACAATTGCTTACTGGCAGGTACTTGATTTTATTGACATGGGCCTAGGGTGAAGGGCGTCGAAGCTCATGCTGGTTTCAGATGTTTGTCTTTTTGTTTAGCAGAAACCACAAATTTTGCTCACCAATCATATTAAGGGGTTCAAAAATCTATTTTTGGTCAGCTTTTCTGCAGGTAGCAAAAGTTCATTAATCATTCATGAGGAAATAAAGTAGTAAAGTCTTACTGACCTTTTCCAGAGCATTCTGAATATCTTCAGTGTGTTTACCTCACACTGATCATCAGTTGTCACACAGATTTTTATTTTTTATTTTCGATTAAATCTGCATGTAGCTGATTGTTGGGTAGCAAAGATAGTACTAATATTACTACTGCAGAAATTGCTTCTGCATCAGATCAACATTCATGTAGAATGTTCATCTGATGACACTGCGTTTTCAAATTCCAGAGACCATTTGAGTCCATGTAAATTTTCACTTCAAAGAATAATTTTTATCCAGTATTTTGTCACTTACATATAATGTTTTTTCTGGAGGAAGAAAACAGTTGCTGTGTCTATGTAATAAATTCCATAGTATAGAGAGCTTCATAGGTCATGGAAAGCTGTATGCTAATCCATTCCCCTTTTCCCTGCCCCCCTATACACAAGCAGGGCCAATGAACTTGACTGAAAACAGAGTCAATAAAACAATCAAAAATGAAGAAGAGCTAGAACTAAGGAAAATCAAATTATTTAAACAAGAAAAATGGCTCATACTAGTAACATAATACTTTAATAAAAACTTAAAATAAGTAATAGGTCAGATAGAATAAAAATTTGAAATTTTTTCACAGGACCACCGTTTTTCAGAGATAAACTTTATAAAGTTACAGAAGGAAAAACTCAGAAATTAATTTTATTCAGATAATTTTGGCATTTGATGCTGGAATAACACGAGCTTTTGAAGGTTACATATGCTTTCTCAAGGGGAAAAGAGAGCTTGCATAACATTGAATATATTTTTTACTATTAGCTTTGATAGCATGCCAGACTTAGTGAATAAAATCTAATGTATTAGATTGTTCATTAATAGTCAATTTGCACTTAAATCTGGACCTCTCTCAAAAAATTTCAGCTAATAAATATATTTCATATTATATTCTGAGTAGTCTCATTTTCCAACAAAAATAAAGTATTTGCAACACTCATATAAGGCATATTTGATTTATTAACTAGTTTATTATGGATGATAGCACAAAAAAATGTTAGAAGCACTCAAGTGTTTGCAATTTTTATTTCTATGATAACATGCAAGGGGAAAAACACACATTTTTGCAAATGATAGCCCACTGGAAGTAAAGTCTGTAGTAACAGAAGAGTGCTTGGGCCATGGCAGTATTTAGGATGTATGAAGGATGGGATGATCTAACACAAACATTTGCAGTCTTCTACACATATTTCTGCTGGTATGAAGACAGAGCAATGTGATTTGTTTTTTTCAAGCTGGACTAATTGTAATTAAAAGCATTTTTATATAAGTGTAAAGTGTATGATAAGATTTACATCAAAATAGGGAGGGGAAAGTCATACATTAAAAGAGTTCTTCGTAATGTTATAGCTAAAAAAGCCAATGTAATGTTTTGCTGTATTAATAGCTTCAGGAGATGCAAGTAGCAAAAAGATACTACTTCTCTGTATGAAATTAAGATGCCAAGCTTGCAGTTCTGCAGATAGTTTCGATGCTCTTGTTTTTGAAAAAGATATACTGAAAAAACTGAAATAGTGAAGAAGAGCCATAAAAAATTAGTCAAGGGAAAGAGAGGATTGCACAGATCTAAAGAGCTTGAACTGTTCAATTTCTCAAAAAACAAATTTGATAGGTCAGTTAGTTGATTATAATGAAGGAGCTCTTTCACATAGTTGTGCTCTCCAAGTAGGCTGTTTAAATAGAAAAACAACACTAACAGTAATACTAAGGGGTAGTAGTAGTGTTAGTTTCTCTAGCAAATGTGTCTAAGCCCTATAGAAGGGCAGTCTGGTGCTACTTGAAGTCCTTGGCATCCTGACCCTTCTTGCCACTGGAAGGATTCTTTCCATACAGGGGCAAGCTCTCACTGACATGTGGCCACCATGAGGCCAAAGTCTGTCCAGCCAAAAGTGGAATAATTTTCTCAGGTAGCACAGTGACTGAAAGCAGTACCAATTCCAAACAGATAATCATCAAAAAAGTATTTTCATGAGTTGGCAGTACCTCCAAGCACAGCAGTGACTTCAGAAGACTTCAGGACTCCAGTACACCTCACTACACACTCAACTAGGACAAGTGGAAGGACTCAGAACTGTGTGGAACACAGCCACAGCCCTGTGGCTGGTTGAATTTGCACTGAACAATCCACTTGCATATGTGTTCTGAATAATCTGATAGTTACTTTTGGACTTAAAACACTACAAATTTATGAACTTATTTGAAAAAGATATAATTATAAAGCAATAAAATTGAAAAATATAGGTGGGAAACGAATCTGATCAACAGAACTTGCATTACTGATAAAAGCAGATAAAATGGGAATTAAACCTAATTTCCTACAGCTAAAATGTCTGTATGTGAGGAAATTACTTTTCTTAAAAAGAGAGCACACTTTATGCATGTAAAAGTGAAGATTGTTTTTAGTTTTCACATTTAGTGGTGTCAAAAATTTGATTGCTAATGTCACAGTAACAATGCACTTTGAAACTTTCAGTATTGTGTACCAATTTGCTATAACCTTGCAATCCACAGCCACAACTATTTATAAAGATATTTTCAGACTTGAATCTGAGTATTACATACTCATACAGTATTACATCTCATAGAGTATTACATCTCAGTCATGCTGAATTACTGTGTTGCTTCTAGACGAAGTGATCTGGGGTTTTTGTGTCTAAACCCAGGTGCCCTGTAGGAACAGCACAGCTGCAATGGGATGTATAATGATCACTGGTCCAGTACAAGTTATTGATCTAAGGTGGGCTAAGAGTATGATTGCCATACCTAAACTTGGTTTACCACCTATGTAGAGCCTGGAAAGGGAGTGACAAATACCGAACATCTGATAAGTGTAGGTGAATAGCCGAATCATTAGTAGAAATATCTAGCATTGGAAAGAATGCACAGATTTTAGTGAATCGGAACAGGAGAGAGATTGAATGGGAGCCAGGGCTGTCATAAAGCCTTTGGTGTTTCCATCTTCAAAGCTGTGGAGATTTCCACAATTAAACACATACTATTTGACATTGCTTTAATTTTGTATCTTAAAACACTTTTTAAGATGGTGTAGAATACATGGCTTTAACATGTAGAAATTGAGTTGTTTTGAACATGAAGTGAAATAAAATTACTTCTGTAGTTTAGGACCATTTTGATTGTAGCGAAAAGTTGTATTCTTGCAAGTATGCTCTGAGTCTGATTTGCATGCCCTTGCTATTAACCTGTTTGCAAAGAAAGGCAAACAAAAAAGCCCTCCAGTAAGAGCAGTGATAAGCCAAGAAACTGATACAGAAAGCCTACTTTTTTGTAGCACATGAGATGTAGATAGACACAGATTTTCTTAGAAAGCTCTGCTAGCACATGGCAAATGAGCCTTACAGTTCCTATGCACACATAATTTTCTTCTTAAATTATTTCAAATGAAGTTTTTTATGTTTCTCCTTTCTAGCTCTGTGAACCACAATGCCATGAATTCAAAAGGCCAAATATAGCTCAGAGATTGATGCATGTCTTCTGCTGCTATAAGCTTTGCTGCAGAATTTAAGCAAATTATCTTTCTTGCAGTGTAAGAAAACAACACAAACTATATTAACCAGTTTGGCTTTCCACTTGTCAAACACTTTTACAACCGCCTGCAACTCCAACTGCTGAGTTGAGGCTTGGACCCCTTTTAATATCAAATCCTGCCATTTTCCATTCTCTTGCCATGTAATTGGAATGCCCAGACAAGGGCTTTTTTTCTATTTGACAGTTATGTACTACTGTAAAGATTCTATGTGGTTGGTAATGCACTTTCACTTCCCCTGCATAGTCTAATAAAGCTATTTGCAGGGCAGTACTGTTCCTCAAGGCCCAAGCTAAATACTCTGAAATATGGGTTCTGTTTTTGGCTGCATTGGCAAGAATACCCATTCTAACAGACTTAGGGGATCTTTGTCATTAGTCCACTGCCTTATAATAGCAAGCACATGCTATGTTTGATTAATGACTGTGACTCCGATGTCCCAGCCAGGATCCCATCAGTGGGTATATGTATTTTTGATTTTGTTACTAATAACTTCCAAGGCCTTTTTAGCCTATTCTGACAGGATTCTTGGTGCTTCTCTACCACCTCTTCCCTTTATCAATGCCACTAAAAGTTCCAATTCCCTATACGTAATGCCACACAATGATCTAATCCAGTTAATATCTCTGAGCAGCTTTTGAACATCATTTAATGTGCTGACCTCAGCTCAGATCTCAATCTTTTGGGGTGTTACAGTACTGCTATCAATCTGCCACCCCAGATATTTCCACACTGGCTTCGTTGGAATTTTCTCTGGAGCAATCTCTAACACATTGCTTTTTAAATGCACTGTTAAATCATGAATCAAACTTTTACTGTTCAAGTTTTTTCTCGCAAGCAGTACATCATCCATGTAATTGTAATAAACAGTGTGTAATGAATTTGTTAATCAAACTGGTGAAGCAACTTGCTAGACTGTTTCTACATTTGTAACCTTGTGACTGGAACACCTCAAACCGCTACATCCTGCTGAGCAGACAACTGTGGTATCTTCTTGTTAAGCGAACAATTGCAGCGACTGAAATGCCCAGATAAAAACATGTGTAGTGTTTGCTCACCAAGGTCACAACCCCGCAACGTGGAGGAAGACTACGGCCTTCATCCTCATGACCACCAGAGGGCTCGAGACGACCCCCTAGATATGCCCGGAACATACACCCGGAACAACCAGGCTATAAAAAGGGGACTCTGGCCGTGGTGAGTGTGTGCCATTGGTGGAGCAGGAGACTCCCTGGCCACCCAGCGCTGTTTTGCCTGTCTATCACTTGCTCAAATAAATTCTATTTAGAAACTCTAAATTAGAGTGAATAATTTCTCACTCCCGCTTGTAACAATTTTGGTGACTTGGATACAGGTTAACTTGGTTCGGGATCCAAACTCTGGGGAGGCGCCACATCTTTGGATGGCCCCTGAGTAAATGACACCCCCTTCCAACGCCTGTACTTCTGAACCCTAAATTGAGTAAGCAGGCAAAAGAAAACTGCAGCACCCAGTAATTGTTGTGCACGAAGAGCAGGACGAAGACTCGGGAGCAGGTAAATATATTGCGGTTCCGTTTGGTCGGGGTGGGTATGAATGAGACGTCCCGAAGGGGCGAAGCGAGTATGGATCCTCTTGTAGTGTGGTTCTCATTGTCCAAGAGGGCGTGAGCCACCAACGAGGAGAGCATACGGGCGTGTGTGTGTGTGTGTGTGTGTGTGATCCCAAGGGGAGGCCCTAAGGCAGGGGTGCCAATTATACCGCCAAAATTTTTGTTCTGTATGTAAGCAGGATGTTGTGGTGCAATTTGGAAGCAATTTTTGATGTGATGAATGGGAGGAAGGATCAGTCTGATTGGGATGGCGTTTCTGGTTTGGGACAGCTTGAGTGAGTGGTTTGTGGGGATTTGAAAAATGAAAAATTGGTGGTGTATGGAAGACAGAGAGCTTTCGAGTCTCTGGGTCAGGAGCAGGAACGAGTCTTTGCCCATTTTGTGAACAGTGTAATTTGTGTATGATGTTGCCTTATGAGTTTTGTAAGGTGAACTTGTAACTACAATGTGACCTCCTGAGAGTGAATAGGGGAAATTTGGATCCTAAGGCATGGTCCTCTCAGGATGTTTTGCCCCTGTGAATTCTGTATGTAAACTGTGTAATTAATTATAGAATGGCCGCCCCTAAGACAGCCAGTATCTATAATAATGTCTCTTCGCTGGCTGAGGATAGATAAGTTATACGATATTCTTGAGATGCACCAATCTCATCCCTCACCCCAGGGATAGGATTGAGTAAAAAACCTGCTGGTTTCACTGAATTATCTGGGCTGGCTGAATCAGTGCAAAAAGGCTGTGTGTATTCAAGCCATGTATGAGTGACTGGAGGCAGGGCATTCCCCTTGCCACTCCAGAGATCCGGTCCACCTTAAACCACTGATTAGGGGTCTCCCTTAAGCCTTGAAAACCTATGTGCAAAGCCTAAAGGAAAAGATTCTGCGAGCAATTGATCATAATACTCATTACCTCAATCACCAGGAACAGCCTGTTTTAACATGGGGAGCTGTTACAAGAAATTGTTATTTATGGCACAAAGATGGGATGTTTAGAGGAAGGTTTAAATTTGCAGGTCTGGGTTTCCTAGGCACGGGTTTTTTTTGAGAAGGATCCTCAACCCCCCTCAGCAAACCGGTCCTCCACCTGATGGTCTGTGGAAAAAGGATGCCTTGCTCAGCTCCAAGTGGGCAAATCACAGATTATTCGCCCATTGGTAAACTTGGTGGAGCGGCCAATTAGCAAGTTTATGGAATTTTCTGATACCACCAAAACACAGGAGGGGGAAGTCTTCTATGCCTGTCAGTCAGTCCTTGCTCAGACCTGAGGAAGCACCTGATGGATTTAAACTGGAAAACGCGGGGGGGAATTAATGATAAAAGATTAGATCAGGATGCGCTTTTGTACTGGAGCAAGTGCCCAGGCTACATAAATCTGGCACATAGTTTGTGATACTTTTTCATAGGTTTTTGCTTGTAGTAGGGACTGAAAAAGCAAATTTTTCATAAAGGCATTGTGAAAAAAAAACAACAGTCTTTTAGAAATTTTGGAATGTTCCACAGACTTGTGGAAGACTTGATATGACCCTTAGTCAGTTGCTCCCGTATTCAATCTTGTAAGTGGGCAAGCGCTTTTGTGAGTAAGCAGACATTGATCGGGGGTTGCTATTTTCCAGGTCAGTTTTAAAATAAGCCACCCATTTTCAATGGTCGCTATCAAAAATCCTTCTGCTTAGTAACCAGCCTTGCTCTCAGTTGGATAAGGGCATCCCTGAACCTGCAGCACATAAACGAGCGCACAAAACCCATCAGACAAACGACATTGCAAGTCGCGAATTGCCGTATCCGCTCCGTATGGATGGGGGGCTGAGGGGGCGGGTCTCCGACTCCCGCGTCACTTCTGCAAAGGCAGCGGGCTCCGCGCCACGCTCTCGCGGCTCTCGGCAGCGCCGCTTTTCCCCCACCCCCACCGCGAAGCGCCGCGCGAACGCGACAGCCACTAGGTTTGAGCCCCGGGCGACCGCTAAGAGCCGGGGGAGCGGTAGCACCGGGCGCCGCGCTGTCTCCATGCTTCGTCCACCTCCCACAGCCCCGCTATCAACTCTCTCCACTATCCAGTCGTTCCCACGTAAACTTTTCCCCTACAGTTTCTGCGATTGAGCAGGACTAGAGTTCCCTTCAGTTCAAATCAAAATAACCTGATATAGCCATTTTTCCCATTCTGACACCACCTTACATGCCCAGGCTCTGACGAGCAGTCTCTCTGGAGTCTCTGGGTCGTCAGGAGACAGTGATTTATGGTTGAGTTGGTTGGGCGGCGTGGGTGGGACTGGGTGCGGTTCGACTAAAACTCCATGAACACAGCACCACCGCAGCAGACAGGCCAACGCCAGCTCATCGTATTTTATGCCTTTTTGGAAGGATTTTTGCTAAAAAGCTAACTATAGCCCTTTCTTCGCTACATAACTTATTTCCCATAGCTGTAACAGTTGCTCACATTCTCGGGCGCACTGCTGCAAAGTAGTTCTTGTCTCCTTATTCTTTGAGCGCTGTCTCTGGTTGCTGCAGTGATTTTTTCCAGCTGCTCTTCTTCGGTCACGGTTTCAGGAGCTTGTCAGTTGTGGGTTCAGGTCACGTCGACCTTGATCTCGGGATCACATTGCTCCCGGTTTCAGGATCACGTTGATCTCGGTTTCAGGATCATGTCATGGGATCGCCATTTGTGGAGGCCGGTGATGAGCAACACACAATTCAATATGAATTTTATGTGAAGCTGTTTATTGGGTGAAATAACACAGATTATATACCTTTGTTACTGTAAACATGGCAAGCTACTGGCCACACTGCTTTTTGGTACAAGCCAAGATTCCATTGGCCTTTTGGCTGCCTGGGCACACTGCTGACTCATATTCACCCTGCAGTCAACCAACACCCCCAGGTCCTTCTCTGCCTGACAGCTCTCCAGCCAGGCTCCCCCAAGCCTGTAGCGCTGCATGGGGTTGTTACATCCCATGTGCAGCACTCTACACTTGGCCTTGTTAAACTTCATCCCATTGGTCTCAGCCCATCGGTCCAGTCTGTTCAGATCCCTCTGAAAAGTTTCCCTACCCTCAGACAGATCAACATTTTCTCCTAGTTCTGCGTCCTAGTCTGCAAACTTCCTGAAGGAGCATTCAATCTCTTCATCAAGGTCATTGATAAAGATGTTAAACAAAACTAGACACAAGACTGAGCCCTGGGGGACACCACTCATGACCAGCCTCCAGCTGGATTTTGTTTCATTTACTACCACCCTTTGGGCCCGGCCATCCAGCCAGTTTTTAACCCAGCTAAGGGTCCACCTGTCCAGGCCAGTGGCAGCCAGTTTCTCAGTCAGAATGCTGTGAGAAACTGTGTCAAAGGCTTTACTGAAGTCCAGGTAGATTACATCCACAGCCTTCCCCTTGTCCATTAAGTGGGTCAGCTTGTCGTAGAAGGTGATCAGGTTAGTTTGACAGGATCTACCTTTTGTAAACCCATGTTGACTGGGCCTGATCCCCTGGCCACCACTCATGTGTTGCACGAAAGCTCCCAAGATGACCCTCTCCATGATCTTCCCAGGGACTGAAGTCAGACTGACAGGCCTGTAGTTCCCCGGATCCTCCTTCCAGCCTTTCTTATACGTGGGTGTAATATCTGGCAGCTTCCAGTCAAGTGGAACTTCCCCAGTCTGCCAGGATTGCTGATAGATCATGGAAGGGTGTTCGGCAAGCACATCTGACAGCTCTTTCAGTATCCTCAGGTGAATCCCATCTGGCCCCATTGACTTGTGGGTATCTAACTGGCCAAGTAGGTCACTAATCATTTCATTCTGAACCTTGGGAACTTTGTTATTCTTCCCCTCCCTCACAGCCAGTTCCTGAGGATGAGTACTCAGGGAATATCCATCTTCACTATTAAAGACTGAGGTAAAGAAGGAATTAAGGGCATCAGCCTTGTCCTCATCCCTCATCACTATTGTTCCCCCTGTATCCAATATGGGCTGGAGATTCTCCCTGACCCTCCTTTTACTGTTAATATACCTATAGAAGGACTTTTTATTATCTTTTACAGAACTGGCCAGTCTGAGTTCCAGTTCATATTTAGCCCTTCTGACTTTCTCCCTACTTGATCTCACTACATTCCTATAGTCATCCCAAGACACCTGCCCCTTCTTCCAAAGCTCATATGTTTCTTTCTTTTCCTGAATATCTTCCTCCATCTCTCTACTCAGCCAATCTGGCTTCCTTCCTCACAGACTCCTCTTCCGACAGACTGGGACAGACTGTTCTTGTGCCACCAAGATTCCCTTCTTGAGGAGCAACCAACCCTCTTGGGCTGCTTTACCCTCAAGAGCTGCCTCCCACCTTCCAGCGGATTGATATTCCCACATGATTTGGTGTTGTCAGTAAACTTGCTGAGAGTATGCTCAATCCCCTTGTCCAGATCATTAATGAAGATGTTAAACAGGACCAGCCTCAGAACCGAGCCCTGGGGAACACCACTACCTGACACCAGCTAGATCTAGCTCCATTCACAACTCTCTCTCCCCAGCTGTCCAGCAAGTTTTTAACCCAGCAAAGAGTATTCTGTGGTTCTCTGGGAGGATGCTGTGGAAGACAGTGTGAAAGGCTTTACTGAAGTCCAGGTAGACAATATCTACAGCCTTCCCCTCATCTGCTAAGCAGGTGACATCCTTATTCTCCATGTGCTTGAGCATAGTCTCCAGGAGGCTTCTCACCTTCCCTTCAGAGATGTATATACACTGATAAAATCCTCCACACAAAATTTCTCTTCTCCAGGATAAACCATCCCAGGTCTATGGAATAGTTTTAGAAATTCTTGCAGTCTGCATTTAGAGGAATACGTTGGGTTGACACCCCTCTACAGTCAAGTAAATAATAGCCATCATCCGTCGTACCGTCTGCATCCATAACAATCAACTCAGTCTGTAGTTTGCTCATGGATCACTTAATCCCAGAGGACTTTTTACATATTGCCCTGGTTTCAGCTAGGATAGAATCCATTTTCTCAAGGACTGAGCACAGGTGAGCTGAGCTGGTCAAGGTTGTTTTCCACACCATGTGACATTGTGTTCTCTATAAAGGGAGGCTAGTTGGGTCAGAGTGGTAAAGTGTTTTGTGCCAACACAATTTCTGCCTTCTGTCATAAGTCCTGTTTTTCTTCCCCTCTCCCTGTGCTGTCTCAGAAAGCTGTCCTTACGCTGACCCTGAGGATTGCCTTTGCCTGCCCATTATCTCCTCCTGGTCCCTGCAGGGAAGGGGTGAATCTGTTCATGGTACCCAGCTGCTGTCTGGGGCTGAGCCATCACTCATACATACTTTGTGCCAACCCAGATGACTTGGAAGGCATTTGCAGAAACACATATAATGAACAAGGCACATCGTTATAGGTAAGATGTGCCTTGTTAAGTATAGGTTAAGTATGAACATTGATCAAATAACAGTTACATGACAAGAAGGTTACTACTACTTAAGTAACGTGTAGTAGATCCATGCCATTATGAAACATGTTTCCTATTGGACTGTTTGATTAATGTATTGCTGTAGAAAATAACCAGCAAGGTATTGTCTAGTAGCCCCTTTAGTTGTATATCATAATGAAACATACCTAAATGCAACTAGGTGAGCTGAGAACATTACAAGTATATACCTCCTTAGGGAGCTGCAGAGGTGGTAGAGAATTGATTCTTAAACTCTGAGGAAAGAAATATCAACACAGATTCAAAATGAGAAATGACGCAAAATACTGAAATAAAATGTGATGGATTTATAGCTCCTGTCAGTGCACAGCCTCAAAGCAATCTAACCGAAATGTGACAAAAATATCCCACATGTGGACTGACTTTTGATTCAGAGAGAATAGGGGAGAGAAAAAAACCCAAACCCCCACAACTCATCAGTGATTTGAAATGAGCCTTTTGTTACAGCAATCAACCAAACTGGGCTCCTTTACTTTTTACTTGAAGCAAAATGGAGTCAAGGAACGAAAAAGCTGTTTCAGCAGATGTAGCTTTATCAGAATCCTAGAAACACAAGATATAAAGGGGCTAGTGTAATTTCACTAAGGGAAGCTTTGAAAAAAAAATAAGAGAGAGAAAGAAAATACAAGTTTGGCACCAGAAGGAACCTAATTTACTACTGCAAAGACAAATAACTTCCTGGGGGGGCTGGGGTGGGAGGGACATGAAAAAAATGGCTGATGCACCCATATCTATGTTGAATTTGCTACAAGCCCAAATGTTTAGGTCCATATACTTCTCTTGCAGCCAACAGTCCATTCAGGTCAATGAATACTTAAATAAGTTGTCTGATCATTCACAACTGGAAATTTTGATCTGACTGAAATCTTCATTGTGCTGAAGAGAGGGGCCACTTTTCAGCTTTTCATGCTGCCCTGCTAATGAGAAGACAGAAGGTGGCCAGGAAGCTGGGAGAGACACAGGCAGGACAGCTAACCCAAACTGTCCAAAGGAATATTTCATCCTGTATAACATCATGCTCCATATATAATGTGGTGTTGTTGCCAGGAAGTGGCATGGCTTAGAAACTAGCTAAATAGCAACTTTGGGTGGTGAGCAATTGTGTTGTGCATCACTTGTTTTGTATAGCTGTTGTCTATTACTACTACTACTACTACTATTATTACTATGATTTTACATTTTATCTTTGATGTTTATATTGTTGTTATTGCTTATATTGTTATTATTTTACTATTATATTCTTTTTATGTCCTATTAAACTGTCTTTATCTCAACCCATCACTTCTACCTTCTTTTACCCCCTTTTTTATTCTTTCCCCCAGTCCCCTGGGTGGGAGGAGGGGGTGGGGAGAAGTAAGTGAACGGCTGTGTGGTTGTCTTAGTTGCCTGCCAGGTTAAACCATGGCAGGTGCACAAATAAACTAGTGCAGTAATGGCTCTAGAGGAAATAATGGGGTGAGCTTGTGCATAAACTTCCTTTTAACTGTAAAGGTGGTTCATAAAGAGCAAGGAAAGTTATAACATAAAAGCAGCTGTAACACCCTTTATTCCTTAGGAAAATGATAAAAAGACAAATATAAAAAGAAAGCATTAAAATATTTTTCCTGGAAGACTTTTATGAGGTTAATTAAGAGAAAATTAACAAGTTTTTAATAGTTTTTTTCTTACTCATACCTTTAAATCCTTGCTCTTTATATCTCTACCCACTGCGTAAAGTTGACTGGTCGAAGAATAGGACCATGGAAATAGTGACTGTCTTGTAAGTAAGGCTATAGACAGCAAGCATATATCATATTATTCATTGATTAAAGAAATTACAGATTTTTGAAAACATCAGTGATATATTTCGCCTTTTTTTTTCCTTATTATTAACAGGGCAAAGTCAGTACAGGACATGATCTGATATTAAAAAGCAATAACAAACTCAGTTTTGGAGTATGAAATCCATTTTTGTGCCATCAGATTGAGTTCAAAGGAGCAAAGCATAGGAGTAGTACTGCAGTTATAGGAAATTCAGCTATCTGTGACAGGAAAGGGAATGGAAGGCTGGGAAGTGTGGCATGAAGAGAAACAACTTGCCTTGGCTCTCCTTCACTAGTAGCTTCTATACACCAATGAAATCACTTTGAAACTTTCTCCCGAAAAACAGTTTAAAAAAGATGTGGGACATTGCTTTCTATGTAAAAAAAAAACCAAACCCAAAACATTGATTGCACAAGGTGTCTTTGAAGAGCCGCAATGCATAGGTTGAGACCTTATGGATGAAAATTAGAGACCAAGTCAACAAAGGAAACTTTGTGGTTGGTGTCTATTCCAGACTACCTGATCAAAGAGAGGAGGTTGATGAAGAGTTCCTTCTTAAACTGCAGGACACATGACACTCACAAGCCCCAAATCTGATAAGGAACTTAAATCACCTACACATCTGCTGGAAAAGTGGCACAATGAATTGCAAGCAGGACAGAAAACTGCAGGATGCGTTGAGGGGAATTTGCTGGTGCAGGTATCTTAGAATCATAGAATTGTAGGGGTGGAAGGGACCTCGAGAGATCATCGGGTCCAACCCCCCTGCCAAAGCAGGCTCCCTAGGACATATCACTCAGATAGGTGTCCAGATGGGTCTTGAATATCTCCAGAGAAGGGGACTCCACCACCTCCCTGGGCAGCCTGTCCCAGGGCTCTGTCACCCTCACTGTGAAAAAATTTTTCTGCATCTTGGTGCGGAACTTCCTACGCTCCAACTTGCAGCCATTGCCCCTTGTCCTGTCTCCACAGACCACTGAAAAGGGACTGGCTGATTCCCCCTGCATCCCATGCTTAAGATATTTATAAACATTAATTAGGTCCCCCCTTAGTCTTCTCTTCTCAAGGCTGAACCATCCCAACTTACTCAGCCTTTCCTCACAGGGAAGATGCTCCAGGTCCTTAATCATCTTCGTAGCCCTCCTCTGGACTCTCTCCAGGAGATTCCTGTCCTTTTTATACCAAGGAGCCCAGAACTGAACACAATACTCCAGGTGGGGCCTGACCAGGGCAGAGTAGAAGGGGAGGTTCACCTCCTTTGACCTGCTGGCCATGCTCCTGTTGATGCACCCCAGGATCCCATTGGCTCTCTTAGCCACCAGCGCACACTGCTGGCTCATGGCCAACCTGTCATTCACCAGGACCCCCATGTCCTTCTCCACTGAGTTCTTCTCCAGCAGCTCATCCCCCAGCCTGTACTGATACAAACGGTTATTCCTTCCCAGGTGCAAGACTCTACACTTGCTTTTGTTTTTTGCTCATTTGGTTTCTCCCTGCCCAGCTCTCCAGCCTGTCCAGGTCTCTCTGGATGGCAGCGCAGTGTTCCTGCCTGTCAGCCACTCCTCCCAGCTTTGTATCATCAGTGTACTTGCTAAGGGTCGATGATATTCCCTCATCAAGGTAATGCAGAGCCCAAAAAGAGGAGGCACACTGCTTGGACCTATTCCATTCACATATGGAAGAGGTCAAGATGGGAGAAAGTCCTGGCTACAGTGATCATGTCCTGGTGGGATTATCAATTCTGAGGTTTCCAGGATGGGTAAAAAGTAGATTCAGGAACCTAAACCTCAGAAAGGCAAACTTGCATGGGTTCAGGGTGCTAGTGCATGGGATCACTTGAGAAACTGCCCTCAGATTCAAAGGAGGAAATGAGAGCTGGGAACTATTTAAAGACATTTTTCTTAGGGTGCAAGACCTCTCAATTCTGATGTGCAAGAAGTCAGGCAGGGAAGGCAGGGGGCCAGCTTGGCTAAATCAAGACCTCTTAGCCAAACTGAAGCATAAAAAAAAGATCAGGCAGTGGAGAGAGGGATATACATCCTAGGTAGACAATAGGCATATGGCCTGGGAAAGCAGTGACGGGACCAGAAAAGCCAAGGCATAGCTGGAGCTGAACTTTGCTAGAAATGTAAGAAGCAGAGAGCGGCCCTGAGGAGAAGGGCCTGTGGGTGTTGGGGAGTGAGAAGCTCCACATGACCCAGTAATGTATGCTTGCAGCCCAGAAAGCCAATTGCATCCTGGGCTGCATCAAAAAGATATGACATGCTCTTGAGGGAAGTGATTGGCCCCTCTGCTCTTGTGAGACACCACCTGCAGTACTTCATCCAGCTCTGCGGTTTCTAGCATAAGGAGACATGGACCTGCTTGAGTGGGTGCAGAGGAGGGTCCACAAAGATGATCAGATAGCTGGAGCACCTCTCCTGTGAGGACAGGCTGAGAGAGATGGGGTTTTTTAGCTTAGAGAAGAAAAGGCTCCAGGGAGATCTGATACTATCCTTCCAGTACCTAAAGGGGTCCTACAAGAAAGCTGGAGAAGGGCTGTCTATCAGGGAGTGTAGTAGTGACAAGAAGACAAGAGGAAATGGGTTTAAACTGAAAGAGGGTAGATTTAGATTAGCTATTAGTAAGAAATTCTTTATGTGAGGGTGGTGAGGCACTAGAACAGGTTGCCCAGAGAAGTTGTGGTCGCCCGTTCCATGGCAGAGTTCAAGGCCAGGTGCTATGGGGCTTTGGGCAACCTGATCTAGTGGAGAGTGTCCCAGCCCATAGCAGAGGATTTAGAAGTAGATGGTGTTTAAGGTTCTTTCCAAGCCAAACCACTCTGATTCTAACTTCCTGTCAAAGCCAGAAGCAGGCACACAGAACAGGTTCTATTAAAACCAAGAAATTCCTCTAAAGAAGGAAGAAGAAAATGATGCTTTCACATTCTTTTTGTTTCTCAGAAAGGAGAAGACCCTTCCACTAAACTTGGAACCTGACATCCACACTATGTGCTTTATATGTAATTTCTAATGGGTAGATGTAGTTGGGCTGTCTGGATGACAAATCTAACTACATTGGACTTCCTGAGGTCCCATATCTTCAGAAAAACTAGCTTTGCAGTTTCATTTTATCTACCATTTTTCTTCTCAGGCAGGCTTTGAGGATGGAGAGAGAGTTTCAAAAGAGCTTCCACCACCTACTTTTTGGCACGTGTCAGCAATATTCCACCAGATTTATTAAATCCAGGAATGAGAAAGAGAAATTTTATACAGCATAATTTCCCCAGGATGTTTATGTTTCTTTTTAGCAGATTAAGTAGCAAAATTAGTACTCATTTAATTTTGAATAATCATGTAGACATGCTAATACCCAAGGAAAAAGGACACGGGAAAGATGTTTGGGTCCGAATCGTAGCTAAGCTTTGAATGTTTTTTTTTATATGGAAGGTATATCATACCACTACCTAGTGGTATGAAAAATAATGTTTTGGAATTGTTATCAGTCAGCACAGCTGTGTATTCAGACACCTACTCCTAACAACCAGATTTCACAAATTTTGCTGCATCTTTTAGATTGGCAAAAATATGTCTGATTAGGAGATGCACTCACAAGTTCAGATGGATATTTTAACAGTACAAATCAATCCTATGGAAGGATTTTTTATTATCTTTTACAGAACTGGACAGTCTGAGTTCCAGTTCAGCTTTAGCCCTTCTGACTTTCTCCCTACATCTCCCTACATCTCCCTACATCTCACTACATTCCTATAGTCATCCCAAAACCCCTGCCCCTTCTTACAAAGCTCATGCATTTCCCTCTTTTCCTGAATATCTTCCTGCATCTCTCTACTCAGCCAAGCTGGCCTCCTTCCTCGCTGACTCCTCTTCCAACAGACTGGGACAGACTGTCCTTGTGCCACCAAGATTTCCTTCTTGAGGAGCAACCAACCTTTGCCCTCAAGGGCTGCCTCCCATGGAATCTTATCAAGCAGCTTTCTGAACAGTCCAAAGTCAGCCCTATGGAAGTCCAAGGTGCTTGTTCTGCTGTCTCCCTTCCTTACTTCTCCCAGTACTAAGAATTCTATCAGCTCAGAATTCTAAACAGTCTATGCTTTGGCTTAATTGCTTCTTTGGCGATGCTTCTTGCATCTTACTTTGACTCAGTATCATTTTGATGGCAAAACAACCCTAATGACTGAGTGCAATTACAGGCCTTGGGATTACCCTGTGCAGCAGCTCAGGACATCCAGAGAAGCAATTTCATTCATTCATACTCATTTCAGGATATGGTTTTCTGCAAACTTCATCTGATTACCATTTTCCATGTTGCTGATTGCTTTGGCACATGGATCCCTGGCTCCTCTCTCATGCCACCTCTGTGGTCCATTAGGCTTGGTGGCAAGGCTGATCCTCTTCCTCCAAGAGGTAGATTCTGCTAGTTCAGGGCACTGATCCAGCTTACCACAAAGCAACAGCAGTGCTAACTGTGACACGAGGTTAAGAGTCAGATCCTATAGAAGTACTACAAAATTGAGACAGAGGGAGAAACACCTTTGTTGGCAGAAGATACTAACATCTTAATTCACATATTTACATCTTTTGGACACTGCTCTGGATCCCAGACTTGAAATTCTGGATGCCAAAACACAGAAGATTATTCCATGTGTGCACAATGCCTGAAACAACAATTCCTGATCCTACATTCTAGATGGAATGAAAGGTCCTAATAATTCTGTATGCACACATACATTCTGAATGAAAGGGTCTCAGAGCTCTAAACAGCTTACAGTTTGAAGCTTTGGATATAATTGCAATGCAGTCATTGCCATCCTACTCTAACCATTAAATATGGGGCTGAGGAAAGTAGAAAATAGATGTAAAATTAGAGCTGCCCCGAGACATTAACACCTCTTCTCTGTGTTCTTCCATTAGCCTGGTATTTCTGCTGTTTCTACTGCATGCCTTAAGAGACTTGTGGAATTAACTGCCCAACTGACAGAAAACCACATCAGTTATGACAATTTCTGTATCAAGAGGTGGTGACTTAGGAAAGAGTTTCATATTTAAATATCAAATTAGGAAGAATGCTTAAAAAAAGTATAAATCATAAGATTAAGAAGTGTCTGTGTCAATATGCAGAAGGATTAAATATTGTGATGTATAAACTAGCTCAGCCTTTATATATTACATATAAGAACTAGAAAAGGACCCTAAAAATAGCATTACATGAAATAGTCTTATGGTCTTTGGTCCTCTGCACACAAGCAGAATAACATCTAGCAAGCCCACTATGAAGTTTTGTAAAGCTACTGTCAGGTCGCCAAAGTGTGCAGTTGGAGTTCCTCAATAGGGCTGGTATACCAGCTGAAGGGAGTTTAAAAGCTGAACAACTATACCACCAGCAGTGTAGGAGGGACAACCAGGCAGTCAATGAGCTCGATCAAAACCAGTAGAAGAGAATAGGAGAAAAAAGGGGAATCATGCTTCCTTTATACACATTTTTTGTAATTATTACTTTTAGTGCTATATTTACTGGAATTCGTCTACCTGTTGTAATAAAGAACAAATACTCATCTTTTCCATAATTCTGGTTGTACTATTTTTCAGCTACCTGGCAATGGTTTGAAAGCAAAAATGCTGCTAACACTTTCCAGGTTTTGATTGCTTAAATAGCTATTTGACAACATGAGAAGTGGGAGCTGAGTACTGGCACCACTGAAAAATTGTTTTGTTCAAGGTTAAATGTGGGTGGTAGCAGCAAACTCAGAAAAGCCTCACAAAAAATACTGCAATAACCTGGGATTGCAGTTGCTTTAAATAAACCAGTCTGAGTGTAATCCATTCAATCTACATCGCATGTATGTATGCAAGGTAACTCTAAAGAAACATCTGGATGGGGTAGGAGGTGCCAAGGTGAGGTTTGAGTCTGCAACATTTGAAACAAAAGAAGAGAGCAGAGTTTCATGACTCATGCTATGCAAGACCTTGGAAAGGTAATTTTTTGTAAAAGGAGTTGTCCTTGACAGGGATTTTTATTTTCTCAACAAAAACTTATTTTCATTGCAAATGTGCTAGCTATACCAGTGTCCTGGACTGGTGTGGGATAGGGTTAATTTTCACCAGCACTCTAAGCAAAGAGCACCCTAAGAAATATATCTTTAAATATCTCCCAGCTCTTGTTTTGTCCTTTGAATCTGAGGGCAGTTTCTCAAGGGATCCCATGTGTTAGCACCGTAAACATCTGGGCACAGTCTGGAGAGGTGATCCAAACTAATGGAATACCCAAAGCTGGTGTTCCATACCATATGATGTCATTCTCAGTATAAAAGGGGAGTAAATTGGGAAGGGCAGTGTGGCGTCAGGACGTGTGCTTGGGGATAGTTTGGCTGTGGGATGGGTCTGAGCTGTACAGTGAGTGAACACTGTGGTGAGAAACTGCATTGTGTGTTACCAGTTTTTGTCACAAGTCCTGTTCTTGTTTCCCTCTCCCTCTACTGTCCCAGCAAACTGCCTTTATCCTAACCCCAGGGTTTTCCTTTTTCTCCTCCTCGTAAGAGAGTAGCTGTGTGGTATTCAGCTGCCAGCTAACACATGACGCAGTGTAACTTAATGTTTACTTCTGCTTTTAAAGTGAAATAGAGGTAAAATAATTTTCTGAACACTTCACACACTTTATAGAGCTAGTAAAGAACTTCCTGCCATTCAATTTGAAATATATTGCTGCATTGAGGATTTCAACCACATGCTTTTCACTGGCAAGCTACCACCATCCTATACAATTTCCTATGTGGGAAACCAGTATTTAAAAAGTACTCACTAAAATATTTGCCATCTTTAAATAAGCTGGAAATGCAGAAACATGACAGCAATCCTTCACCAAACAATTTTTCATAAACCTTGAGCAGATGCTGTTAGTCCATTAAGTCCTCCTCTGTCTTCATTTTCTGTACTGCTGTACTTCTGCATCATGGTCAGGATGGAGATCTCTTACAGGACCAGGAAACATTTCACTACATCTCTGTGTAATGTCTTCAACATTACTTTATTAAAAACTTACATTTTGCCTCCAGCAATGCTGCTTCTTTTCTTTCTAAACCCCATAGCTCTTCCTCAGCACTCCTTTGGTGGCTAACCTTTACACCTTGAGAAAGCAGACATCTTTGCCTGATGCATAATTTGCAAGTTCCACTGAAATCACAGTTATGGGTCTGCTAAATTAGTTAACCACCACTACATGCAGTCCTCGAATTTGGAGGGAGATTTTGGAACCAGGAAACAAATGAACACTACCTGGTGAAAAGGTAATCCCATCTATAGACATATGTTTTCTGTTCAAGAGCTTAGAGCATTTATCACTATACTTTTTAAAAATTCTTTACAGCAAAAATGTTTCCCAAGACTTACTCGGTTTACTCCTAACAGAATTTATTATATAAATCCATAATAACATATGGGCAAGTGTGTCTACCCTCTTAAAAACACAGTTCTACAACAGCAGGAAAATTCATAATTAGTGCAATACAATAATTGATGTGCGGATGTTTCAATAGAGTAGGTTCTGTCTTATAAATGAAGATTAAAATTACAAAGGACACATTTTCTCTTTTGTCATTCTGACATAGCTGATAACAAAGGCTATTCAGATTGTTCTGGCTGCTTCTGAAAGGTTAATTTGTCTTCACCACAACTTTGTGTCATTTTCAGACAGACAGCAAATGTGAGTATTTTATGGCTAGTTCCTTTGTTTGGTTTGGTTTTCAAACATGGGCTTGAATTTACATACTCAAAAATGTGCATAAAGCTGTATACCTAACTGAAAGTTCTACGATGAAAAGGAAATGCAAGTCAGTTAGAAGGGAATGCAAAAATACCAATTAGCAATTCAATCTGCCACTTCATATGCAGTTGTCTTAGCTTCTGCTGCCATTATCACGCTTTAATTATTTGTGTGCACAGTACATGAAGCAGGACACTACTAGCCAACGCTATGTGTGCACATGCATGTACACTGTGCAAATATGCATACACAAAAACATGTACAGTTCTTCCATCTCTAGAGTGGCTACAGCCTGGTGATTCCACGCATAGTAATTTAATTATTCTCTTCATCCATTTCACTAATCATGCTCAATTTCAGATGTCAGATGCAAGTCTGGACAGCACAAGAAGACCCCCTGAAGCTTCACTGCTGGAACAGACATGCAGCTATCTCCATAGAAAATACAGGACCAGCCTAGAATGCTCTTCTTCCTTCATAGCTGAACCACCTCTCACTTCAAGAGTTACTGAATTTCAGAGCAGCAATGAAAGAGATCACCATGTTGACCCCATTGCATCCCTCATACCATCTTATCCAGTTGTCTACCCAGATAGCTCTTAACAATAGCTACATCCTCATTTAATCACACAATAGCACACCCAGCAATAATCACTGCTTGGTTTTCCAGCTAGAAGTCTGCTAATATTGAGGGCAGTGTACTGTGGAAAGCAGAAGCTTGCTCCTGCTGCTCAGCAAAAAAATCTGAACCTTTTGACTCTGATGAATTTTCCCAGCCTGAAAGAATTCAACCTATTCATGGCTTCTCCTTCTGCTGACTCAGTTTTCATATAAGCTTCCTCTCCACTTCTCTCCTGATGCCAGAGTATGGCTTCAGTAGAGTGCAAACAGCAATCATTAGTAACTACTAGTCCTGTGGGATCATCTCCATCTCTTAGTCACCCTCCCTGGCCACTGTCTGTTGTCATGGAAATCATGATCCTGTTGTGCTGTAGGAATTGCTCACTGCTGAAATATCATTTGAATCTGTGATTTTACCATCCATGGTAAAATCCCCCATGTTTTTGGGCATTCAGACTCCAAGTATTATGACCCTGGAGTCATTCCTACTTCTTACTTGGTTCTTCTGCCATATCAAAAAGTATCTCCAAAATTTTAATCACACACAGAACAGTATCTCCGTGAATGCTGGCTGAAGTTATGAGGCACAAGGTATACTGATAATGAGCAGCAAATGTATAAAAGGAATGCCCAATTAATCTCAATCACAGCTTAAGAAATCACAGAGCTTATCTTTATTAATTTTTTTCTCCAAAATATACTGATAGAACGCATAGTAAATCTAGTAGACAGATTTAAAAAAAAATCAAAATAAATTAAATATCCAAGTTTTACAAGAAATTATTCTTATTAACCTATTTTAAAGTAGCTGTTATTGTGATGTAACAAGCCAGTACATGAACCAGTCTGTACATCTCACAGATTTCTAAATTTTTGATCCAACCTATCCTGACAAGTCCAAAAGAGTCATTGAATAAAAGCAAGATCTGAAATGTTTAGAGGGATGTTGATATCTGCAAACAATTTGCAAATGGGCAAATTGCAATACTCTGTCACAACTCCGTATTCTATCCCACAGCAGTGGTCTCAGGCAGTAGCAGAAGGCACAAGTAGTGGTATGGCTTGACCTGGCCTGGGCATGCAAACCACTGAGAGCTCCAAAAGTTGCACTATTTTCACTGCACTTGATTTTCTCTTTCTTTCTTAACTGGTCTCTTAGGTATAATGACACCATCTGCTTTTCCTTCAAACTGGGAGTGGTATTTGTTAACTTGTAGGTGGCAATGTTAACGTCTCACTTATATTTCCACTTCCATGGTATTAAGGAGAATAATTTGCACCCTACAGAACGTTAGCTTTTTTTCATACTATTTAGACTATGCTTAGGCTTGAAATTCAAGCCAGGTAACCACTGAGGTGCAGGCATGAAGTTGTTAAAGAAGAGATAAATATTTTGGTGACAGGTACTAAAAGAGGATTAAGAACATTTCAAGAGATCAGTAAATATCAAGATACTCCCGCCTCAATAAACAGTCTGTTTTATGAGATTAGCTGACCTTGGGAAATTTTTGCTATTGAGGGAAAGAAACAGTTGTTTTTATTCATACTGGCATAAGAAAAGGAGAGAGAAAGATAACAAAAAATCTTCAGTAATGCAAAGAAAAAAAATTAAATAATTATATATGCAATGAGTCTATCAAAATCCAAAGATATTTCTCCAAAGTCACAAACTCAGTTTGTCATTTGTAAACACATTTAGCTTTTATTTATCTGAAATAGTCTGATAAAATGTGTCACTCTTCTCTACATTGATTAATTACATTCACAATTCTTCCAATGGTTACCATAACTTAATAAAGATTAACCATATCTCTCAAAGCTCAGTAAAAGTACTGACAGGTTATTCTTGATCTTTCCATTACTTAGTTTAAAAATGGAGAAAGTATAAAAAAAAATGTTAATAACTGTACCATCTAGAATAAAGGATTTTACTACAGGAAACTGATAAGTAAGAATTTGTTTGAGCTTCAAATAATAGTAAAAGATCTGAAAAATTAAAGTCAGATCTATTTCAATCAAACAAAAAAATCTAAATAATGATTCTTCTTTTTATTTTTCTTAAATCAGATAATATGGAGCAGGAAGTGATATGAGCCTTCAAAGCTCAGGGAGTATCACACACCATTTGATTTTTACAATAAGGCATCACACACATAAAACTTGCCAGTCTTTGATCAGTTGCAGTGGGGATCCACTTTTTGTATGTCACCACGATATCACCACTTTTGACTCTCCTATGAATTAATTGAAAAAACCTTCAGCAAATAATTTCTGTCCATGACCTCTCATTTATATATACTGCTATTCTCAACACTAGTATTACTGCCTAAATGTATATACTCTGTCAAAAAAAAAATGCTGTATATAGACTCTGACTTATTTTTATGAGGATCAGTTTTAAAGCTAAAATTATTGACTGGTTCCTGTGCTGAGGAAAAGACTTAGTGTTTATATATGATAAGAAGAGCAGAGTAAAATGAAAAAATTGAAATGACACTTTTAGGATTACTGCTTCTCAGGAGAAGACTAGAAATGAGGCTTAGAAAGGGCTTCCATCATTCTCATGGGTCAGGTCTAACCTTTCTGAAAAGGTTGGCAAAGTAACAAGATGCTCAATGCATATGCTTAAATCTTCCTTTTTTTCAGTTTATTTTTATACTCAGCTCCAAAGGAGTAAAGATGTCAAGTTATCTGAAAAATAATAGTTGGAGATATTAAGTGGGGTCAGCACTGTTTTTTAAAGTTCAAAGCAGCTGGGAAATTACAAGGATGGCTTTTGACTAATTAATTCCTTCCCAGTGCTTTCAAAGACAAGGCTGCTTGTGAATAACCATCTGTTTTTAAATGTTAAAAAGTGACATATATGGTATGAACTATCAGAGCTATATTACTTTAAATGCATATTGGATGACTTACTGTGCTTTGCATTTCATTCAGATCATGTTCTGAAAATAGCTATCACAACTTCCTACAAATAAAATTATTATATTTATCTAATAAAGTATCTAATTATTCACTGGAAAGTGTTTCCGGTAGAAAATAATGAATCTAGGAATGGGTGTGTATGGAGGGAAGGAGATGGTAAGCAGAACTGATATGCAGCTAGAGTCAGAAAAACAAAGCAAACATTTCTAAGCATGAGTTTAAAATGATGGGTAATTTTTCCTTAATTAGCCATGATGCAGCCCAAATCTATGTATATAACTCAAGGTAAACAATAGAATTAATCAGTTTTCCAGATGAGAGATTGCTCTGTTTCTTGTGAAGAGGTACATTTTAGAGTATGCAGCATGTGAAACTCTGGAGCAGAGGCAGAAATCCCAAGGGATGATCATAGAAAAGGAAGAGAAAGTATTTAGAGTGATCTAGAGAATATCAATAGAGGAGGACAAAGCAAAGACTTTGCTGTCAATTCTGCTAGCAGAATTAGAGGGGCAACACTCCCAACAGTAAAAATTGAAGGAAAGCCAATGAGAAGACAGACTGAGAAGGGAGATCTGAAGGAAGAGTGTAGAAAGAAACTCATTATGGCAAGAAGAATTAATGACCTTAATAAGAAATGCTACAACTAAATGGGAAAAACAGAAATCAAACTAAGACAGTTCAGCAGAAAGATCAGATAAGAGTCATAATTTTTAAAGTGATCATCTTATTCAGATCTCTTTAGATTAACCAAGAATACTCAGTGAATAGGGGCTGTAGCATGCAGATCGACTTCGCAAAACAGATGAGTTTGTGCTTTACAACTTACCTGTGAAATGTCATTCACTTGTGGTAAAGCAATACTCTTCCTCAGAAGTTAATCTGAACACCTTACTGAATGATGTTTCTCTTCCAATATTGTGGTTAATCTTACTTCACATATCTAATACCTGATATACCTTTTTCTTTTCTGAAAACTTACCAGAATTCCTCCCTTGTTTAATAAAATTTCAACAGAATTCATATTGATCTGAGAAAGCATTCAGACTGGCATTTCTTGCACTCCTATATTCTACATTAGAACCTACTCTACATACAGAGTGGAGGAGTTCACGATAGCTTTAGGATTTCCAGCCTTCACTAAACAAAATACCAACCAAATAGCATAATATGAGTAGCATCATGCTTTGTGCTACCAGCCTGGACTAACACAAGAGCAGTGAATTCGTGTAGCACAATATACATGTGAGTCAGTAACGAGAGACCATTGGTTTAAAATCATACAGAGGACACCTGAAACAATGTTTAATCACAGAGAAAGTTATGTCTTTCTCATAAGAAAACTATTTATATTTTATAGGTAGCAATATATCCATTGAATGAGTATAAAATACCATTCAGAAACTTCCATCGCTCATTCAGGAACCATTACTAATCTTAATCTTTACTCACCTGTGAATTAAATCAAGTGGACACTAATACAGTTTGTCAAAGTAATCCACCTCTCAAAGCAAACCGCTCAGTTTCTCTGACAGAACCTGAATACAGTCCAACTCCAATGCAGTGAGACTTCATTAAACTATTTCAGGACATAAATGGAAATTCCATCATCACATAGAAAAAAATTTATTTAACATGAACTGATGTTCAAAATAATTGCAATGCATCATAATGACAGAAATTTCTGTTTTACCTACAGAATGTTTTAGAACATTGATTGAGAAGAATGCTGCTAGACTATTATGCCCATTTTACTACTGATATGGAACTTTTCCTTGTTATGAGTTTTAGAAACTTACGAAGATGTCAGTGTAGAGAAATGCAAAACAGTTTTCATCACTTTCTTGGAAATATTTTTCTCTGTTTTGCTTACTGCTCAGATTTATTTTTTCTTTAGTTACACACACTTTAGTTACACTCTCTTGCTCTTGTTATATTCTCCAATATTCATAGGCTTGTTTTGCCTCCTATCTTGTATCTTTGTTCATTTATACCCAGAACTTATCTTTTATTGAAAATCAGACTCTTACATTCTGTTTCATATTTGCTTTTAGGAGTGGAGATAGGGAGAGAAAAAAAAAGTGCAAGAAATGTTTAAGGGAGAAGATTGTCTCATCTCATCCCTTAAACTCTCTGACTCCCTAATACTTTAGAGAAGCATATGGCATACCAAGAGAAACCAGGTCTCTGGAGCAGCTATGTGGCTGTATCAGAGGAATAGAAAATGGCAAATCTGTAGTTTGCCATGTATTAGAGTAGATGTGTGCTGTGTTTAATACTCTTTCCTTACATATTCTCCTCAATTGTAGCAAATCTTTTGTGTGGCACTAGCAGTGCAACCACCATAATTCTATGCACATTGGCATGTGCACAGAATTATATGCATTTCTCTATGAAGCTAAAGGGTCATCTTTGCACTTGTACTAAGACTTCTAGAGCATCTGCCCTTCAAGTATCATGTTCAGTTTTGGAGCTGTAGCTTGATGAGGGGGAAGACAGTTGTAACAAAGTTGTAACCTTCTTTCTGTACCCAGAATTATCATGCTTGGTGATGGAAACAGGTATCTTCCTTTCTCTTTTTGATTAAGGGTTGGGTAGCCCAATATTTTATGTTAGTATTTTTGCAGATGGGAGAAGAACGAGTATCAAATTATTTTGTAAGCCAGCATTTTCATTTTTCAGCCAGTAAAATTAATTTTTACACTTATATATCTGGGCACAAAACACCTGACCACCATATGGATGGAGAAAATGGAGGAGTACTAAAAATTCTGGTATCAAAAAAGCAGTCTTCTGTTCGCAGCTGGAGGATCTCACAGACAAACAGGGTTTCTGTTTTCCCTATTTAAATAGAACAACATGTCAACTGTGGTAGAAATTAATGGATGTTGGAAAGCCTGGGCATCACCCACTGAAGGCAGCCTAGTTGTGACAGTTATTCTTTTGCATACTACAGAAGTTCCTGCAAAGACTCGGCATCAAGTGCCATTAGTCTCAAATTTCTGTTTTATTAGTCTTTCAGATAAAAGACATGACTATGGCTATGAGAACCTCCTAGTCTGAGCATCAGGATGTTCCTTTAAGCAGAATTTCTCTCAGAGTTCAGAAAGAAAATTATCTTGGGAAATCTTTCAATTACCTGGGACTATCTTCAGTGCTGCCCTTGGGAGAAGTACACCTGAGATGTTTGCCATAGGTAGCACAACAAATGAAAACAATTTAGATCAGCCCTTCGTTGTAACTCTGCTGCATTTCCTATTGCTCCTGTTTTGAATACTAAGGACAGGATCAGTTTTCTCTGCACACACAGCTGAGTCATAGAGCTGCCATGATGCACTACGAAATTTTTCAGTCTTTAACCGAAAGGAACAGATGCAGGATTTATCACTTGCTTTACCTGCTGCAGGTAAAATGAAAATGTGTTTGAGATACTGTCATTTGGTTTTCTTTCCACACCAGCAAAAACAGGCTTTGGCAATAGCAGTACATTTTCATGCTTCTGGTAATATAACAAGTTCCAAGGAAGTTAAATTTAAGTTGTTAAATGTTAAGCAATAACAGAAGTGGAAAAGTTTTGGTTTGTTTCCGCCCCCCTTAAACTCCTTTTACTGCATATATTAATTCAGTCAAAAACTTTGACATACCATCACTCTAGATGCACTCAAAGCTCAAATTGGCTTCTTCACTCTTCCCTGCTCCCTCTATGCCTGTGATTTTGTTATGAGGTATGGACACTTCATTCATTCACTCCACTGGACTTTCTAAAGTTAGTAAGATGGATTAAAATTGTGCTGCAGAACTGCTTCAAGCAAAGCTCCAGTGTTTTTCTTTGTAGCAAAGGCAGTTTAGAAAGGAAAGAACACAGGCAATTTTTTAATAAGTCTTATGTAAACAATTTTTTTCATTGAATGTCTTCTATAAAACCCATATATATTCAATTCTGGCAAGCCTCTACCATTTGGTTTTAAACAGGGTACAATCTAATTGCAATAATTTACAGTACAGACATCTCAGGGTGCAACAAAAAGTGTTCCTCTTCTTTGAACAAGGTGCTTTGTATGTCTCCACCCTCACTTCAGAAAGTTTTTTTGCAGAATTCCTCACAGATGTTTTAGGTAAGAAAGGTATGCTTTTGGAAGCTATGTCTCTTTATCCTGGACAAGAATATCATAATGCATAAGAACAGTTCATTTGAAGGACAGGAACAGCAAAAAATACTAAGTAGAAATCTAACCTTTTGGTTACCTTTATTGAAAGTCTAACAAGGATCAAATTGTCAGTAAACAAACCTTTGTACCTCTACTCCATGAGCCCTGCCCTAAAAATGACAGAATAAAAAGTAACTGCAAAATACATCTTTCAAGCACCAGATCAGAACCCTTATTCAAGCAGAAGCATTATCTATAGTGCAATGTTGTATCTCTCTGCTTTACCATGTTTTTCCCAAAATGACTCTCTCCCAACAGGCTTCTTGCTGTAGATTGATTCACTGTATATGCTCAACACCTTTTACGTATGCAACATGTACTGACCTGAAGAATTTCGTTCTTGAAGGATATGCAAGATGAGGTTCTTTTTTGTAAATTAAATCCTTCCAACCATATCAAATTTAATTTGTTACTCATTTGATTTATATGAAGGTAACCTCTAAAAGTGTTCGATGTAAGCAAATCAATTAAGCATTCAAGATTTTTAAGTCTTAGGTTCTTCCTCAAATGTTCTCTCACACACTGACTTTCTGTATCAGACTGCTCTGACTTCTCTCACCTTTGATGCTGTTGCCTCCACCTTCCTACCAAGATAATTCAGATATTACTATATTTGCATATTTCAACAAATTACCTTGTGACAATGAAGTGAAATTTAAGTTTAAACAGGACATCTGTAGTTACCTCACAAAATGTCCATCCAATGAAATCTTAGAAAGTATTAATACATTGAAACTTTTAAAAACTAAAGAAAATCTTTCCTTTTTTCTTCTTGTTGTTGTTAGACTGGTTTATTTTCAGGACATAGTGTCAAATTTGTCACTGTAATATCTGCAGTGAAACAGAAAAACAAATACGTTCACTTTTTTGTTTCTTCCAATAGAGACTTGAGACTACTCTGTGCACTGACCACACAAGGAAGTTATCCAAATACCATTTGCAACCATATCCACTGCTGGGCTGCCTTCTTGGGCCAGCCCCCTTACATACAAAGCACTATAAAAATACAAAAAACTCCTGTGATTGAAGATGACTTACTTCTGATAATTTGTCCACAAGAAAGCCAAGTAAAGTGATAGAATCTGGATTTTTGTGTCCAGTTCTGGGCCAAGTAGGACAGGGAACTACTTTAAAGAGCCCAGTGAAGGGTCACTAAGATGTTTAAGGGTGTGGAACATCTTCCTTATGAGGACAGGCTGAGGGAGCTGTGTCTCTGTAGTCTGGAGGAAACTGATGGGTGACCTCATTAATGTCTAGAAATATGTAAAGGGTGAGTGTCAGAAGGATGGAGCCCAGGGTCTTTCTTCTGAGTGATGTCCAGTGATAGGACAAGGGGCAATGGGTGCAAGCTGGAGCACAAGAAGGTTCCATGGGAACAGAAGGAAAACCAAACTTTTTCACTGTGAGGGTGACAGAGCACTGGAACAGACTGCCCAGAGAAGTTGTGGAGTGTCCTTCTCTGAAGGCATTCAAAACCCATCTGAAAGCATTTCTGTGTGACCTAATCTAGGTGATCCTGCTTTGGCAGGTGACAAGGTGTTTGGGAAAAAAAATCACAAGCCCTCGGCGTCTGGAGGTGACTTTTCTCAGGCATGAGGAAAACGTATCCTTTCAAAGAAGATGTAATATATCACCCAGGCAAGTAGACCATCATGGAGGGATATATCTAGCACGTGAGGGAGCTGGTCATGTGGGACATGGTTTATTAGGACCCAGTGTTCAGATCCAGGTGATGTCCAAAGTACCTGATTCATGTGGCAGATGTTTATACAGAGCACACCACCACCATATGCCATCATATGCATATAGGAAGTACTGATTTCAAAAGATGATGACGCACCAACAGTGAATAAAGTGTCTGGCCAACCATGACAGTACATAAACCCTGAAATAAAAAAATGGATGACAGGTCATGACAACCCTCCACAGTAACTAAATTTCACAAAATCTCGTCCATAACATCCTGTGTTTACGATTCCTTCCAGACCACTGCAGTGCTGCTACACTAGGACCTCAAACCTTAAGCTTTGCAAGCGGAACAGTAAATGCCAGTGTCTCTAAAAGGCATACATTCATTTTCAGCTCTGCATCTCCCCATTCATATTCATCCTGCTAAATATCAGTGCCACCATTTGCCATTTTTGTGACCTTTGTGTCTTGAAAGTCCAGTATAGAACATTCAACACTCCACTGCTGACTGTCAAATCACAGACAGCAGAAACCAAGCTCAAATGTTTTTGAACTAAGTGTAACAAATTAATTGAAGAAATCATGATCTGCTTCAAGACACTGAGTTGAAGAAGAAACTAAATTATGAGAGAAATTGTTTAGAAAGAATTATTTGTGACACTTATTGGATAAATGGTTTTGTGAACAGAAGTGCTAAGAAATAGGAATATGCACACAACCATTCACAGAATATTTGCAAGCTTATCCTCCAGTAAACCTGCAGTAGAACACATATAAATACGTATAACCAAAGCAAAACCAGACTATGATGATATAAAAACTGTCTTGGTAAATTAAAAAAAAAAAAAAAGGTAAAGATGAAAATAATTGGTTTTTAAAAAGAAATAAATTCCATTAAGATGATTACAGAATAAAATGAGTTGGAGGTATCTGCTTCAATCATATAACTCAGACTAGGACCAGTCATATTCTGGATATCTCCCAGGAGTAACTGGGCCAGCATTTGCCCACCCTCATGGGAAAAAGCTTCCCAGTGTTTAATCAGAATTTCCCTTTTTGCAGCCTGTGTCTGTTGACTCTCTTCTTACCCCCATGCACCTTCAAGGAGAGTCCCATTCCATTTGATCTATATTGTTCCATTACAGAACTGAAGCCTGCAATAAGATTTTCCCATTAGACTTCTCCAGGATGAAGAAATCCAGCTATCAGCCTATCCTCACATGACAGCTGCCCCAATATCTTAATCATCTAGGTGGCCCTTCATGGGATTAATTTCAATTTGTCAGTGTCATGTTCCCTTGTACCATGGAGCTCAAAATTGGATCTAACACTCTAAATGTGATCTCACATTTTTGGTTTACAGATGGTACTTATGGGAGTAATCCTCTTTTTTGCAATGACACATGGAGCTTAGTAGAGTAAGCATTTCCAAGTTACGAAGTTCATGTGACCCATATTCTCAGCCTGTCTGCTGTAAATTGTCAGCCAAAAGGTGCTTATATTGCAAAATTAAATTTAGTTCAAAAAAGTTTCTCTATTTCTTTTGTGCCTAAATCAGATCTTATTTTTATGTGCTCAGTATCATCTTTCTTTTTGCAAAAAACCAGATTTTTACCAGAGTATGTTTTGCTTGTAATGTCAGTACAAATCACTATTAAAAACTGCCACTACTAAAAACTGCCATCTTTTATTACACTTTGAGTGTGAGAAGTTTATGCTTTTTGTAATCCACTGTTTTTCTGTAGAGTATGTTACAGATATGAAAATTAAGTTCAGTACCAATCATACACACCTCCATTATACTCATATTATTAGATTGTAACAGAACTTGTGTCCCTTTCTTTCACAGAGTATCTGGAATGTCAAATAGGGATATTAAATAAGAAAGCAGAGAAATGTAATGAGTTGTTACTTTTGATGCTCTGCTTCTGTGCTGAGTACAGGACTGGAACAAGAAAGCAGTTTTGAGGACCATCTTTTAGCTCCTTGGTTCTGGTTAACTCTAAGCCACAAGAACTTTCAAAGCCCTACATGTGCCATTAGGCTGGTGCAGCACAATTACCAAAAAAAAAGGATTTCTGATCTCATTCCTTTTCCAGTTCTAAGTAGGATAGGACCTCTAAAGAAAGTTATGGTTGACAAGACTATCATCCTATTGTCCTCATAGGGGAAAAAAAGGACAAGGAGGTGGAGGGGAGGGAGAGAGGTCTTTTCTTCTATTGCTTCTCCCTGCCCCCCTGCCCTGGGTTTACTGAACACTCAGTTCAGCAATATCTCTTCTGTCCGGACATGGGTGCACCAATCCTAAACCAATGACAAACATTTTGGTGCAGAGGCTAATCCTTTAATTTCTCAGGTTGTATCTATATGGGTGGTGTAGTGCACAACATTAGTTCTTTTCAGGCATGAACTTCCGTGTCCTCTACATATGAAACTCTGTGCACCACACTAATGCATGCCAATTGGTGCTCAGGAAATGGGTTATTTTTTTTTCTGGACCAAGTAGAACATCTGTGTCCCTGGTAAAATGATTTTACACCTTTTATTTGTCAGGTACAAAAATGTGTTTGAACAAATGCATTTCATATCTATATTATTGTAGGAAAATTATTCTTTTTTTTTAGAATTACAGATTATGCAACAAAAGCTAAAAATACCCCACAATAATTGTAATATATGGAATTTAAAAGCAATTTGCTTTTTCAATTTTGTGGTAGGTTTTTTAATAAAAAAATCTGTGCTGCAGCAGTAACACTGGAAACAGTTTTTATAAATAGGTAAGTAAACCTACAGGTACTGCACCATGAAGCCAAATTAAAAAGGATATTTAAAAGATATTTAACCACCTATATATATATATATATATATATGCAAGACTCTAATTAGCTTTTGATAGTTTCTGCATGGGTAGATTTGAAAATAAATGGGAATTATATGCCTTAGTATTTTAGAAAGTTCTCTAGGCATTGACCTACATCATTAGGTAACCAGGAATTTTTTTAAAACTCTATGTATATATAACCCATTAATTAATGTTAGCTAGACTATCAGCACCAATGACAAGGACCTCAAAGAGTGATACAATTTATACAGATCAGATCAATTACATTTCAGTAAAGCCAGGATAAAATTTTCAAAAGTCCCACAGTTCTACTTTTGAAGTAATTTGTGGACATAGAAGTTCAAATCACACGGAAATATAAAACAACTCCTATTCATTTCAGAAGCCTTTGAAAGTTTGCTTAATAAGCTTCCAAAGCTAAAGTCTTCAGAGATATCTAAGTGCCAAATTCTCACATGCTTCACTAGAAGATTTCTAGGCACTCAAATGCTTTTAAGCAATGTAGTTTTGAAAATGCTTTGAAAATGTACATTGGTCACAATAAGAAATTTTCCCAAAGCAGTGTGAAAGGAAACAGGAGAAAGAAATTATTATTATGAAAAAAAGTAACTTAGCACTGGCTACCACATAAAGAGAATCATAGAATCATTTAGGTTCAAAAATATGTTTAAGATCATAAAATCCTACTGTTAATATTGCCAAGTCCACCACTAAACCATGTCCTTAAGTGTCAAATCTACACAACTTTTAATTACCTCCAGGAATGGTGACTCAACCACTTCCCTGGACAGACCATTCCAGTGCTTGACAACCCTTTTGGTGAAGAAATATTTCCTTATACCCACTCTAAACCTCCCCTGACACAACTTAAAGCTTTTTCCTTTTGTCCTGTCACTTGTTACATGGGAAATGAGACCAACACCTACCTGGCTACAATATCCTTTCAGGTAGTTAGTTGTAGAGAGCAAGATACTATCCCTACTGCCTCCTTTTATCCAGACTAAACAAGCCCAGTTTCCTTGGTCACTCTCTTCACCAGACTTGTTCTCTCAACCTTTCACCAATTTTGTTGCCTTTCTCTAGACATGCTCAAGTACCTCAATGTCTTTCTTGTAGTGAGGGGCCCAAAACTGAAGACAATATTGGACAGTGCCAAGTACAGGGGCACAATTACTTTTCCTAGTCCTACTGGCTACACTATTTCTGAAACAAGCCAGAATGTTCTAGACCTTCTTGGCCACCTGGACACACTGCTGTCTCATATTCAGCTGACTGTCCACCAACACTTCCAGGTCTTTTTCCACTGAGCAGCTTTTCAGTCACTCTTTAAGCTTGTAAGCATGCGGTTGTTTTGGCCCAAGAACAAAACCTAACACTTGGCCTTGTTGAGCCTCACACAGTTATTCTTAGCCCAACAATCCAGCCTGTCCAGATCCCTCTGTAAAGCCTTCCTACCTTCAAGCGGATAAACACTACTGTCCAGCATATTGTCATCTGCAAACTTACCAAGGGTGCACTCAATCCCCTCCTCTAGATCATTCAAGAAGAAGTTAAACAGAACTGCCCTAATATTGAGCTCTAGAGAACACCACTTTGTATTGGGTTTGCATGTCAAGGTTTTGGTAGTGGGGAGGCTACAGGGGTGGCTTCTGTGATAAATTGCTAGAAGCTTCCCCCATATCTGACAGAGCCAAAGCCAACTGGCTCCTAGGTGGACCCACCATTGGTGAAAGCCAAGCCTATCAGTGGCAGTGGTAGCAACTGTGATAATAAAGAAGGAAAAATGCCAACCAAACAAGGTAGGAGTGGCATTTGCAGACACAGACAGGAGTGAATATATGTGAGGGAAATAACTCTGCAGACACAAAGGTTAGTGAAAATGGAGGGGGAGGACATGCTTCAGGCACCAGAGGAGAGATTCTCCTGCAGTCCATAGTGGAAGACCATTGTGATGCAGGCTGTCCTTCTGCAGCCCATGAAGGATAACAGTGGAACAGATATCCATCTGCAGCTCATGGATGATCCCATGCCAAGTGCCTGCACCCAGGGCAGATGGAGGCACATGAAGGAGGCTGTGACCCCTTGGAAAACTCATGTTTGAGCAGGCTCCTGGCAGGATCTGTGGACCTGTGCAGAGAGAAGCCCATGACAGAGCATATTTTTTAGCACGACTTGTGACCCCATGGGGGACCCACAATGGAGCTGCCTGTTCCTGAAGGACTGCACCCCATGGAAAAGACCTACACTGTGGAAATTCATGAAAAGACTCAGGTTGGAGAAGTTCATGGAGGACTGTTTCCCATGAGAGGGACCCAAGGCAGAGTCAGAGTGTGAGGAGTCCTCTCCCTGAGGAGGAAGGAGCAGCAGAAACAATGTGTGATGAACTGATCAGAACCCTCATTCCCCAAACCTCTGTGCCACTGGCAGAGAGGACATAGAGGAATTGGAAGTAAAATTGAGCCTGCCAAGAAGGACAGGGTGTGAGGAAGGTGATTTTAAGGTTTGGTTTTGTTTCTCATTACTCTGATTTAACTGGTAATAAATTAGATTTTTTTTCCTAGTTGAGATTATTTTGCCCTTGGCAACAATTGGTGAGTATCTCTCCCCAACCCTATCTCAACCCACAAGCCTTCCATTATATTTTTCCCCCTTTTCAGCTGAAGAAGGGCTGTCCAGCTGCAGAGTGGCTTTGGTGGGCACCTGGTCTGTAGCTAGGGTCAACCCATCACATACTTTGCTTCATGTCTTTGCTGTAATAAAAAGTCTTCTGTCCTAGCTCTGTCAAGATAACTGCACTTATAGCTCTGGACTGAATTTAGTTCTACCATTTGCAAACAGCAGGGCAATGGAATATATTTTATGTCATTCACATTAGCATTTGAAAAAGCTAAAAATCCCTTAGCCCAGGGAAGAGGTGGAATTTTTAATCTTGTACTGGATCTGTCTGTGATGGAGTTTTCCTCATATCCCTTTCTATTGTTCTATGTTCTGCATTTGTCACCACTTCATTTCAGCTATTGCTGAACAGTGCCTGTAAAGCATCAAGTCCTTTGTTTCTCACTCTTCCTTCCCCAGACTAGTAGGCTGAGGATGGGCAAGTGGTTGGGAGAGGACACAACTGGGACAGCTGACCTCAACTGACCAAAGGGATATCCTATATGCTATATATAACATCATGCATAGCAGTAAAACTTGGGGGCAGTTTTCCAGCATTAACCTTGTTTGGGGACTGGCTGTGCATCAGTTAGTTGGTGAAGAGCAATTGTTTTTGCACCACATGTTTTTTGTTTGGTTTCCTTTTTTTCCTCTTCACCTGTCCTTAAATTTAACTGTCTATCTCAATCCACAAGTTTTCTTAGTTTTGCCCTTCTGATCTTCTCCCCAGTCCCTATGCAAGGAGTAAGTAGCTGTGTGTGAGGCTGAGCTGCTTGGTGAGGTTAATCCACAACAAACCAGCTCTAGGTGCAAAAATTGAAGCTGTTTTTAAAGTTTTTTCAGTATGTCATCACATCTGACTTGATGGCTCATCAGAACTTGCACGATAAAATGACATTACAGAATCAGCTGATTGACGATGTGTAGGCACCAGTCTTCACTTTCAAAAAACTTAAGGACCAGAGAACCTCTCTAATTTCTTTTTTTTTTTTTTTATGAAAACCTAATCTTTACTCTTCCAGAGCTGAGGGGAGAGACTGTACCTTTCCCAACTGATTCAATTCAGCAGTATTTTATAGCAAGTTATTTCATGTCATTTCCAAAACATTAGGAAATAAATTAAGGGGACAAACTAGACAAACTGGTAAAGCCTGTTTCATTTTTTTATAAAGCATAGGCCCTTTCTTCGTGGCAATGTCCCTGTTTTTACTTACTATTTTACAACTCTCTCTGACCCATCAGGTTCTTTTTGCTGGAGTTTCAAACAGATGAAACTGGCTTTGGAACAGCTCACAGGGCTACTAGCCAGTGAAAAAAAGATTACATTGCTAAGAAAAAGAGCAACATACAAAGTGTACAAAAAAGGTGCTGTTTGAGCAACTGTAATAATATCTCTCAAGACATTATGCACAGAACAGACCACAGATTTATCACTTGTATATGGAGGGGGTTATGTCTTTGATATTTTTTCTTTTTTTAAATCTTGACACTATATTAAAGAAGTTTAAGGGCAGAACTCAGAATTTGCCTCTTAGATCCTCTTAGACCACTGCACAGCTGGCTTTCATTCCAAACTTATCACTCACATCTGTGTACACAGGGAGGTGAGGAGCCAAGCACACGAATTGGCCTGTACAATGGAGATGTAAGAGTGAGATGGTGCTCTGAAAGGGAGAGATGGGAGAGATATCAGTCCAGCTGCATGTTATTGCATCTTTTCATTGAACTCATCTAATTAACCCACTAGAGATCCTGGCTCTTGCTGGCTATGTAGTTATAGCTTTGAACTGCTTTTTGATTTATGTATTTTTTCCTCTTTCAATTTAAACTGCAATAGGAAGCATCAAAAGCACTGAAAACCCCATCTTGTGATAATTTCTGTGTAATTGGAAGTGAGTTTCTGAAATTATACAGCAGGTAATGCCCATATGAGATTTAAGCTTGATTTTAGAAAGTCATGCAGTCCAGATAGCTATTTTAAGGGAAAAGATAGTGACATTTTCATCTAATGCATTTTTGGCTCAGGACTAGTAACACATTCATTACCACAAGTCTCTTGTTTTCTGGAGATGAATGATTAGACAGAACTAGACAAGGTAGGCGAGACCCATAACCTAGAATCTAAGCAGTAGTCTCTATCCACCTCTTCTCAATTTTGGTGTCTGTCACATGTGTGAAGTTATTTATCACAGAAAAATCCAAATAAATCTTGTCCTTCAAGGAGGAGAACTTCAGCAGATGCTTGCTAAGAGGGAGAAAGTCCTGAAGCAACTTTTTTTTTCCATCAAATTTTGGTGCTGAACTAATGAGTTATCCTCAGGAGCTACCTTAATCATTTTTCCTATTATACAGTCAATGCTCAGCAAGCCTGTACTTTTTCCTTACCTGAAGTGATTTTCTCTGATGGAGCCATGAAATCGTTTTCCTCACTAGAACATCATTAAATAAATGTGTTAAAATACTTGTGACTCTCCACATCACAGCAGCAATACAAGGAAACCACATGAGCACATTTCAAAGAAGGTTAAGTGCACTCTCTGTACAAAGGAATGTGAGAGTATTATGTGATTTCTGCAGAACAGTCCCCCTCTAAAGCACAAAGCTTAGTGTGTGCCACTTCTAGATATATTAACCAATTAAGTTAATGATGTCAGGTGTTTTATATACTACCAATGACTTACAATTTCAGTGCAGAACCAGTCATTATTCTTTCTTTTCCTTAAACTCATTGGTTTATAAGGGGAGAGATCTCTACTCATAAAACTCACTTTTTTCCACATCCTTTCCTGCTCTTTGCCACACTGGCCTGCTTATTTAAGTGCAACAATAAAAGTACTGTTTATTCCTCCGAAAGTTACTTCAGTTACCTTGTGCAGCTACTACTGAGTTTCACCATTTTATACTGATACTTTTTTAAAAACAAACAGCCTGACCAACAACATTAAAAGTAATTCCTGATTTTGATGTCAAAATTAAAAAAAATAATAATCCTAGCATTGACCAAGAGGTAAAACATCTTTAAAAAACAATATTTACATAGTATTATCTCTTTCATGGGAATAGTATTGTTTAGCTTACTTCTAAGAAAAGGGCTGAAACCCTTTCTGACTACATCCAGTTTTTCTCAGAGGAAAGAGGTTGGAGGTTGCCTGAATTGCCAACAGTTGGCCCTACATACTTTCTGTGAAGTGGACAGCCATATATACATATTGGAAGTAAGCATCGTCTTTAGGTGGAACAAATATGGATGCTAGATGAACTCAGAAGTGGGTGAATGATCTGCCTTCAGATCTCTTTTAAAGGAATGTTTTTAGGGGTCTACTTTAACATGAGTAGAGCTAAGTGCAGTGTTTGGCTTGTTGAATTGAAAACTAGTTTTTATGATCTTGTGTGAGATTTTTAGGAGGTTAGATGACTGTCATGGTTTTGGCTAGGATGGAGTAAAATTCTTTGCTAGCAGTGGATGGAATGCCGTGTTTGGGAGTTAGGATGAGAGCAGTGCTGATAGCACCCCGATGTTTCCAGTTGTCACCAAGCAATCAAGGACTTCTTCAGTTCTACATGTTTCCCTACTAACGAGAAAGGAGGGGCCGCAGCCAGGAAAGGTGGCCCAAGCTGGCCAAAGGGGGTATTCCATGCCAATTACATCATGCTCAGCATAAAGGGGGACTGGAGGAGAGGAGGAGCAGGCGGCTCCAGGATGCACAGTTTTGGGGGACAGTCTGGTTTGTCGGGACGGGTCTGAGCTGTACGGCCTGAGTTGTGTGGTTCGGTGAGAAACTGCATTGTGTATCACCAGTTTCATAAAATTTTTGCTCTAAAGTCCTGTTTTCATTGTTATATCTATTTTTCTGCTATCCTAGTAAACTATCCTTATCCCAACCTGTGGGGGTTTGGTTTCTTGGTTTTGCTTTGTTTTTTTTCCCTTTCCCTTCTTTCCATCCCCCCACCCCTCAGCTTCCTCCCTTCTCTTCCTTTTAAAAAACAAGCACTGCATGGTGGTTGGCTCTCAGCTGGGGCAAAACCACAACAATGACTTTAGCAATTCGTTCACACATGTCCACAATGTGTATAAAATGACTATTTTTATTTTTTAAATATATATATACATATGAAAAAGCTGCATTGAAAATTAAATAGACCAGGGCTGAAGTTTTAGAACACATTCCTGGACTTTTTTGTGATCTGGAAAATAGCAAGTTATTAAATATTTCATCTGCTGTTTGTCAGCTATACCGTGCAAATAACTCTGGAACTATGGTCCACTTTTGAAATTGAAAATAGAATCTGATTTCTAACAGAACAGAAAACATGCACAAATTTAGGTAAATGCAGGTTCTGCTGCCTGATCCTAACAGATCCAAATGCCATGTGCATTGCACTGAAGGAAATTTTAAAAACAACAGGAATGAACGGAACAAATTACTTTGTAGGTGTGGCAAAAGGCAATTCTTCCATTAAAGTTTTTATTCTGCACATACAGCTCAGCAGAACATTTTCCACAGCAGAGGTCAGTGAACATCCTGGACATAAGAAGGGTCACCGTCCTAATAGAGACATACACACAGCAGAGAAGTTTAACACTGTCTCTGCCTCTGCCTCCAACACAGTCAATGGGCCTTGGGACTTCAGATGCCCCAAGTTAGAGGACTATGACTGCGGTAATGATAAACTCCTAGTGAAAGCAAAATTATGGTCAATTTTCTGCTCCACCTGGATCCATGTAAGTCCATGGGCCCCAATGGGATTCACACCAGGGTACTCAGGAAGCTGGCTGATGTCATCACAAAACCTCTCTCAACTATTTTTCAATGATCTTGGGAATTTGGAAAGGTCCCTGTTGACTTGGAAGCCGGAAAAAACATATCCATTTTCAAGAAAGGTAAGAAAGAAGACCCTGGTAATTGCAGACCTCAGTGCCTGGTAAAATTCTGGAGAAAATCATGCTGGGAGTTACTGAAAAACACCTAGAAGACAACTCAGTCATTGGTCGCAGCCAACTGGGATTCAGAAGATAATCCTGTCTATCCAATCTGATTTGGCTTTATGACAAGGTCACACAGCTGGCTGACTGAGGGAAACCCGGTGATGCTATTTTCTTGGATTTCAGTAAGGCTTCTGATACCGTGTGTCACAGTATCTTGAAGCCATAGTGCTTCATCTAGTTGTAGGCAATGGGTGGGCTGACAGGTCGGGCCCAGAGGGTTATAATAAATGGGGTTACATTTAGTAGCTCTGGGGTGGCCAGTCACTAGTGGGGTTCCCCAGGGCTCTATTTTAGGCCCAGTTTTTTTTAACATTTTCATAAATGACCTTGATACAGGATTATAAGGTGCCTTAAGCAAATGTGAAGATGACAGTAAATTGGGAGGAGCTGTTGACTCCATTAAGGGTGGAGCAGCCTTGCAGACAGACCTGGACAGATTGGAGAGCTGTGCTATCCCCAACAGCATGAAATTTAACAAGGGCGAGTGCCGGATTCTGCACCTGGGAAGGGGCAACCCTGGCTGCACATACAGACTGGGGATCAGATGCTGGAGGCCAGCTAAGCTGAGAGGGATTTGGATGTCTTTGTCAACAGCAAGTTAAACATGAGCCAACAGTGTGCCCAGGCAGCCAGGAAGGCCAATGTGTCCTGGGGTATATCAGACATGGCATTGCCAGCCAGTCCAGAATGTGAATGGACAGCAAATTCAGATCCTCTGACTTGGCTGACCCTGTGTGGAGCCAGAAGCTGGACTCAATGATCCTTATGGGTCCCTTCCAACTCAGTATATTCCATGACATGGGAAGCAAGAAGTAAATAGTTACTCAGAGCCACCTTTGCACCACATTTGCCCTGGGCCTCCTGGCAGTCCAGCTGGTCCATGGCACAAACCCAAACAGCCTGTGGTTTGCTTTTCCAGGCATCTCCGCAGCAGCTACCCAGAGGTTAGGATGACCAAGGGCTTCCCCCTCCCATTTCAATCCCTGCTCCCGGCTCAGTCTGAGGGATTGCCAGCTGTGGGCAGCCTTCTGCTTGCCTAGAATTGCCAAGGCAACAGAAACTTGCAGAAATGGACCAAAGAATCTGAAATTTCTAGTTTAGAATCACTGTAACACATACTCACCAGCAAAATGAGAGAAACTTGTCCTCATGGGTTGGAGAGTTTTCTCATATTAGTAAGCCAGGTTTCAAACACATAATTGGAAAACTAGAATAGCCTAAAAGAAAATAAAAATCACTAAAACTGTATGTTTTTCTGCAAGCACATACCCTATTTCTGTAATGAATGTGCAGCCAGGCTAAATGCAGCCTCAACTTTTGTGCCACAGACACCTCTTCCTCAAGCCATAGACTTGCTGATGTCCCTTTCAACTTAGTCCCCTACCATGAGCTTATAACTCCTTCTGAAGGAAAGCAGATCTCACAGATCACTTAGCTTGTCCTTGCTTCAGCAAATGACCTTTGTGCAAACACAAACTGTGTGATGAATCAGAGCTCACCTGTCCATTTTTTAGACAACCAGTTAAAACTTTTCTAACACCTTTTTGCAAGCTATTTGTCTTGGGCTGTTTTCCAAATATGAATGCACAATGTGACCAGCATCAGAGACACTGATGGAATGGTAATGCTGTTTAAGGACTTGATGCAATTCCAAGTCAAAACAAAGCCACCAGAATTTAATTTTCTGAAGAAATAAGTGCAGCTTCTTTTCTAAGGCAGGTTACCATAAACCCCATTAACCCTCTGGCCTTCTGTTTCTTTGTCTAAGGCTGAATGCTAAATTTTCAAAGTCACCAGTTTATGAAAAAAAAAAAAATTAAAATAGATTTGTTTTCAACCAGCTCCCTTAACTGAGACATAATCAATGAAGACAGTCCTGTCCTGAATCTAGTGAGAGTTTCGGCACATATTACACCACACCCAGAACACATAAATGATTTCTTCAGATGCAGTGGGACCAAGAAGCAGATTGGGAATAGTATATCCTTTCTTCCCAGTCCCCTTCCCCATGTCCATTCTTGAGTTATTCCTGAGTGAAACATGTGCACAAATTTACACAGTTGTTTCTCTACAGTGCCCACAATATTATATCTCTTAGTTATGTTTTGCCTAATGGGAAACAGTAATTGTCTTTATGTTTTGTTCTGCCTTTTAAAGGCAGCCACATGCAGTGAGTCTGATGGACACATGCAGCAGGTACACACCTGACAAGGATGTTGCTTTTCTATTTTGTTTTTAGTCCTATGTGAAATGTTTTAAGGTGCTAAGTCAAAATGAGTACTTCTCACACAAAGGATCCTATTCCAGCATTCATTCAACCCATTATGCCGTTATTACAGTTTACATGTGCAGCTATAAAACAGTAGGAAACAGAAAAAGCAAGAGGTTTAACTCTTGGTTCAAAAGGACTTGAAAGTTACTTTACCAGTGAAGGATTACGTGTACATCATTATCTCTGAGGCACTATTTTTCAAAGGTTATGGGGAAAGGAGAAGTGGGAAAGAGAAGTCATTGAGAGATAACACTGCATTTTCCTAGTTCCACATACCATTTTGTGGCACACATTTTATTGTGTTAAATGTTTTGGGCTCCATTTCATCACTGAACACCTGCACATCTAAAAGGCTGAGAAAAGTAGACTGAAATCTGGAGAAATAAAACAACACTTAGAAGATTTGTTGGGCATCAAATATGAGATAGGAGGTCACATTGTACAGATCACTGTAATAACTGCAATTCTCTACCATGACCAAATGGTGACTATGCATCACTTGTTCCCACAGTATGTGAGCTTTCTTTTATCTGTATATTTAGTACAACAAGCAGGAAGAAGGTGAGCTAGGAGAGCTCCAAAACTGCTCCTAGTTGAGCCTGTTCATAGATACTGCTGCAAACCCCTGTTTGGCTATAAGCTGCTTAGAGACAAAATTGAAGCTTTCTTTTCCAGTCACTGTAAATAGGTCAAATCCCAAAACATATCGTTTGCACTAGAAAATACTAATATAGTAAGGCAAGTGAGATTGCCTGTGTAAGAAGACTCTGCATCACCTCACTGTCTGAAATTTCTCTTTCAGCTAGAGAAGGTTTAATTTATTTTTTTTTAATTTTTTTTTTAGGGGGGGTGTCCCTGAAAGACAGAGCATCCCTTTCTCCCATAAATACCAATCTTAGCATACACCACTGTATTTACCTTGCCTCAGATGACAGAACCCTTAACCTCACAACACTGGCACTGACTAGAGAACAAGAAAAAAACAATCTCAATGTAGTTTCACACACTGTGATCCATGGGTGGGAATCCAGACTAGGTTTTGTGCTGTGGAGAATTCCCAGAGAAACCTGTGTAATATGGGAGCCACGGGAAAACTGTTTATTTAATCTTAAATGTAAAGAGTAGAGCCAATGCAACACCAATATCTTATGCTATGTATTACAGCTACTTTTGCCTGAATTTTTTCAGAAGCACCCAGTACAATGACAATATCCTGAAAAAAATTAAGTCTTTATATATTCCATATATTTTTCCAGCATATTGGTCAATCTAAAAAGAAAATTTCGTTGTATTAAGAGCTAGATTTAACTCAGATATACTACATTGATCTGAGAACAACTTCTCACTGAGCATCTAGAAAAGTCCTGTGTAAGATTCTACTTCAGAAAAAGTGAATTTTGCTAACTTGGGCAGCTCCAATTTCACAATGCTGTGATTGTGATTCTGTCTTTCGTCACCTAGATAGACACTAAGGAGGACACAGAGTTTGGGGGACACTGGAAGATCTTTGGTCATTTATCTAGAATTTCTCACAGTTGAGGTTGTATATTGTAGTCCTAATTCAGTCACCAGAACCCATACAGCAGTCTCTTACTACTGCTGCTTGTTCTGAGACTGATGAAAAAAAAAGTAGGCTTTTCATCTTTCCCGGAACAGATGAGGGATAGAAGATGGTAAATCATGATGTGAGATTTACACTAGCACGGTTGGCATCAGTACACACATTCTTTCTACCAACAGCTTTGGTTTCTAATAAACAGGAACCTGAACCAGATTAAGGGAATATTTCTGGGAAATGCTTGCAACAAAGATCCATCCGTCTTTCACTCCCCAGCGAGTTCTTGTCTGTACTTTCATAGGCACTCAGAGCTTTTGCAGAGGTATACCCAGGGTAAGAGTATCATGACCTGCTGTGTGAAAGTTGTACCAGTAACTTTAACATTAACACTGGTTACAAAGTCCCAGGTTAACATCAGCTTCAAGACAGCTTTCCTGAAGTGAAAAACAAAGACATATCCGTTTACTTCCAGTTTTACAACACAATACACTTGTCGTGGTTTCACCTCGGCTGTGGGCCGAGATCCACGCAGCTGCCTGCTCCTTAAAGTAAAAGAGCAGGAGAAAAGGGAAAGGGGGGAAAACAAGGGAAGGGAAAAGGAAGGGGCAAATAACTCCAAAACCAAGAAACTAAGAGGCCCGTGGGTTGGGATAAGGATAGTTTACTAAGATAACAGAAAAATAAAATGTAACAATGCTAACAGGACTTTAGAGCAAAAGAATATGAAACTACTGATACACAATGCAGTTTCTCACCCAACCACACAACTCAGGCCGCACCACCCGGAGCTGTCCCGGAACCCGACCGTCCCCCAAGACCCTCGCGTCCCGGAACCCCCCCTCTTCTTCCTCCCCTCAGCCCCCCGTTATCCTGGGCAGGACGTAATTGGCATGGAATACTCTCTTTGGCCCATCTGGGTCACCTGTCCTGGCTTTGACTGTCTGACTGCAACTAAAAACTATCAGCACTGCTTTCATTTTAACTCCCAAACTCAGCATTCCATCCACTGCTACAAATGAAGTTAACTCTATCCTGACTGAAACCAGGACAACACTGTATAAAATGGAAACCTCTTGTGAAGAAGATGATAGAATAAACAGCACATACCCATGGTGTGGTGGTTGAGCTCTGGCTAAAGGCCAGACACCCACCAAAATCAGTCTATTACTCCCCTTCTTTGTTGGACAGGGGAGAAAAATATATTAAGCTGCTCAAGAGTCAAACTCGTTAATGACGCGGGCAAAACAGACTCAACACAGAGTGCAGAAGAGAAACTTATCTAATTTATTGCACTACGCTAAAGAGAAAACAGTGAAAAACCAGAGTCAGGAGTGCAACCATCAATCTTAAAACAAATGCAAACCAGGCAAACACTTTCCCCACCACCCCCCTCCTTAGCAGACTTTAGTTAGAAGTTTGCTCCCTTCTTCCCTCCCGGTCGCAGCCCAGGAGGGGCAGGGACTGGGGAAAATGGGGGTCTTGGTAACACCTTCCCCACCCCACCCCCACCCCCTCCATTCTAAAGCAGACTTCCCTTTCAGCCATGATTTTGCTCCCTTCTTCCCCTTCTGCTCGCAGCACGGGGTGGGGTTGGAGGGGCAGGGACTAGGAGATGGGGGCTTTCGTCAGTCTCTTGCAGGATGGTTCCCTTCTGGGCCGGGATGGGGGCATCCATCCCACACAGCCTCCCCCTGCTGCACCCTAGGATCTCACCCACGAGAGCCAGTCCTCCACGAACTTTCTCCAAGGCAAATCTCTTCCCATCGGGCTTCATCTCTGCTCTGGCAGGCAGCAACAAATCACAGTGTCTCTCAGTCCCAGTCCTCCACGGGGCTTTGATGCCTCCCCCAGCAAACCTGTTTGGCTCATCTCTGTAGGTCGCTTGTGCTGGCAGGGGCTCATCCCAACCTAAGTCACGGCATCTTCTCTATGTCTCCACCGGCTCCATCCAGCGTGGAGCCTCTCCACGGGTTGCAGGTCGGGTCTCTGCCTCTTCCATGGGTCCTCTCAACCAGCTACTCCACGGGCTGTAGGGGCATCTTTCTCTCGGGCACCTGGGGCGCCTCCTCCCCCAGCCTTCCTGGCCTTTTGTGTCTGTCAACTGCTTACATTTATTATGCAAATATATCACAATGCCCTTAACGGGCCAACATTGCGGTCTTGTTGGCAGTCCTTTCTCTGGTGGCAAAATGCAGCTATTTCCGAGTCTTTCTCTCCTACCTGTGATTGATTCTCAGAGGTGCTATCAGCAGGCTGGCAGAAGATTCCAGCAGCCATTTTCTGCAGCCCCTGGTCCTCTCAGCACCCAGCTATGCACAGCTGCAACACATGGACATTCACATTACCTAATGTAGTATTAGAAGATCAGACAGTACTGCGACAAATAGTGAGCATGCATATATATCAGGTCCAGTCAAGTCAGTGAGGTCATAGAATACCATGTATATTAGCTCTACGTAAAGGACTGAAAGGGATCTGTACCACACTCTTTCTCAGTTTAACCTAGAATATGGTGCTTAGATGAGAACTCTGGAAAAAGGAAAAGACAGATGTGTTGGCTAGTTTTTTCCTGACAGCACAGAACCTCCTTCCCAGCAGTTACAAGATTCAGTCGTTCAGGGACAAGGGAGAAGACAGTTTGTGCCACTGTGATTCTGAGCTACTCCCAGCAGCTACTGAAATACATTATAAATTACAGGTACTATTAGTGCAAGTCTAACAAGAGACAAGGGTCAAATTGGCCTGAAATACCCTACATCAGAACTTGTATGAGGATGAAGCATAAATATTCCTATATGCAGTTTCTTCTTTTTAGCTACTTCTAATTTAGGTATACTTTTAACCAGCTCTCAGACATTAACTGAGTCATTAACCACCTCATATGGTATGAAATCATGCAAATAGTTCCCTGTAGTCTTCATTTAAAAGAGACAGCGTTGGTGGTACAGGGTCTTGTCACAAAATAAATGTTTCCTGCTGGAAGAAGTGTAGGCAAATGATACAGCATAAGAAGAAAACACAAAGTGTGAGAAACAACAGCAGCAGCTGGAAATACTTCAAGGTTTTTCTCAAAACTATTGATTTTGCAAAGATTAAGATTTCTGCTATAAAAACATTCTATGAATGTTTTTATAGCAGAAATCTTTTTATAGCTTTTCACCTTGTGAACCCACCCAGCCTGCACAAAACAGGCTCACAACCTTGTCACTGCAGCAGTCTCATGGAGAAAACATTTGAGTTCGTACACAAAAGATTATTGGAACACAGTAAAACATTTCTGCTGGGAAACTATCTGCAGAGAAGCTACCTGCTTCAGTGATTTAACCTACTACCAGGAGTCTCCTACAGAGAAAAAAATGAAGTAAAACCCAAAACCAAAAACAACAAAGCAGGAATAAAAAAAAACAACAAACAAACAAAACCCAAAAAAAACCCCACCAAAAACCCCCAGGGTTGCCTTTGAAAGTAAAAATGTTTGTTCTTGATAACTGTAAGGCTTTTATCACATATATGTTCTCTTAAGGAAAGTAATTCTTAGTTGCGAAATAAGTCGCCTCAGGAGATGTTAATAACTGTGCAGTGGAATGAAGAGCAGTTCAAACAACTACCAATAGTCATAATTATGTATTTTGGAAACTTAATGGTATTATTTTACTTTCTATAGTTTATAGGTCATGCCAATTAAAATTGAATAACCAGGATCTATTTCAATCCATTAAGGCTTTTCACAGCAGTAGATCTCTATTGGTTCTAAAATCTTCCAAATTGCTGTGCTACTTTAAAGTAATTTGCAATAGAAAGCAGTAAATAGGTAGCTGCATTCAATTAAATAATTTGTGCCTAGTACATGTAAAAATACTGTAATTTATGCATAATGTTTTGTGTTTTCTTTCCTCTCTCTGTGAATAGCCTGTGTGTTGTTCTCTTGAGATATGTAAATTATTGTTTCCATCTGGTTTATTGCCATAAGGGACTGTTTGAGAATTTAGTTTATTAAAGCAGGTATGAATAGAAATACAGTGGTTTAGTGGAAACCCTCTCTGCAAAAGTGTAAGCCTGTCTCTAACTCCTCATTCAACATGCGGATGAACTTTTTCACAGTGAGGGTGACGGAGCAGTGGAATAGGCTGCCCAGGAAGGTGGTGGAGTCTCCTTCTCTGGAGATATTCAGGTCTCGTCTGGATGCCTATCTATGCAATATGAGATAGGGAGCCTGCTTTGGCAGGGGGGTTGGACCCGATGATCTCTTGAGGTCCCTTCCAACCCCTAAGATTCTGTGATTCTGGGCAGCCACATGTACACAGACGCAATGCAAACACTGGCATAAACAACACAAGGTTGGAGACACTACTTTCATCTCTTTCTGTAGTGATAAACAATACTGGAGAAAAAAAAAGAGAGAAAAAAAAGAAACATATTGGGAAATACTGCTAGTCTTTCAAGAAGTGTATTTGAAGCACTGAAGAAAAACCCCACCTGATTTCAGGTCAGGTAACAGGGTATGGAAATATTATCTCAGTGACTCCTCAGATATTGAATTTCCTACTTCAGCAAAAGGCTAATGCTTTCCATGCTTACTTAGTCAACAACTATCTAGCTGTGCCCACATCCTCAGGGTGATCCAATCTAGTTGATGGCATATTAAAGCAAAATCCTAGGAACCAGAGGAAGCTGTGGCAACCCATGATCCCAAATAGAACCTGCATCTGGGGAAGTTCTGCACATTACTGCTTGCCCCAGCACCCTGCATCTGGGCTATGGTAGTCAATCCTAGGGTCCATTCTACAAGAGTTTTAGCTAGTATTAACAGATTTCAAATTGCATAATTCCTTTCTCATTTAATTAGGCAATTTTAAATCTTGCTGGTTAGCCAGAATGGATTAAAAGCCAATATACGAAAGCAGAGCTCAGCAACCAGAAACACTGGATTCTAACAGTTTTCTATTCAATAAGCTGGGCTTTCTTTTTGCTGAGGCCCATCAGAAAATATTAAACACTGCTTTTGGACATATTTATACCAAAAATGTTGACACTACTAATTTTAACCTACAGTATCAACTAATGAAATTTCAAGTATTCAAATACCAATTGGTATTGGCTTGGAAAATGCAAATACCAAACAATAACTTCTGTGATTATATTTGTTTTATTGGTTGTTCATTGTTGCTTTAATATTTTTGCAAGTAAACAAACTTTTGTTTCCTGTTCAAGGCCTGCTGTGAACTGTAACAGTACTAAGGACATTTCACATGAAAGGGTATGAGTCTGATGTGTGGCTGAGGGAGGCCCTCCTGTTGAGTCATGAAGTTCAGAAAGGACGCATGTGTTTTCTAAACTCCTTCTCAGAGAGGAGCCTAGGTGAGGCTAGGTCCAGTCTTAGTCCCAGACTTGGTCAATGGTTTATACTGAGAGGATTACAAGTGTAGTGACTCATCGGAGTCAACATTTACCCCCAAAGGACTTTCACCGTGTCGATTTCACTAAGTTGAAAGGTAGGTAATGTAAGGCAACACAAATAAAAAGTTCAGAATTGCTGTTGATAAACACACTTAATAGAGTAGTGCTAAAATATGATGATAGCATTAACAGATACCTATCCTGGGTATTCTTTACCAAAATGTGAAGGTACAATGCTTATGAAGAAAGTGTCCCTGTCTTGGGTGTAGGAGGAGCATAGCCCCTTGATTACCTTCTCTGGGTCTCCAATCTCTTCTGTTCCTTCAGGAGTTTTTTCCTCAATATCCTTTGCCCCACAGCTTTTACTGTTCCCCTCTCTGAGGTGATGTTTAACACAATTCAGATGGACACTTGACTATTATGTTCATACATGTTTAGCATGTACTTCTTTAAGCTCATTACAATGCTCAGGGGTGTCAACTTTAAAATTCATTTAATGGATAATTAAGTTACAGGTCTCACTTCGGGCACTACATACAATTATTGCAGGACCTTAAAACACTGAGAAGCAAGGCATAGCTAAGAACTGGAATTTTGCTACATATATTAGGGGTTTAACCTCTGGAACTACTGTTGAAAGGCAGTCCTTCTCTGCTAAAGGAGGTCAGTAGTAGGCAAAGGAATGTATAAGACAAGTAAAGCTGTTCCAGTTTGCACAGAAAGTTTGTCATACCAAGATGGAAGCAAAATGCTTTAATTTTATTGTTCATCTGGTCTAGCTCAGAGATGAGAAAAACTGATGTCACCTGTCAATAATATTTATATAATACTACTGGATTTTATGTTACCAATCTCTTTCATTTACTCTGTGCTTTCTTAGGTATTATTACCTAAAAGACAAGCAGTATAAAAAGAACCAGGAAAATTAACCATCATACCAAGCTGTGTCCATACAAAAGATGTACCATCTTTTAAGACAATTCAATTTGCTGCAAAAAGGCCATGGGATTTTTTGGAAGCAAGTGAGCCATTAATGTGAAAATTAAGATAATGGAGGAAGCTAAAGGAGCTTTTCTCAGCCTTTATATTAGCATGTGAGTATGCCTTTTCCGTCTCTATATAGCTGCATTTGTAGTCTGTCAGGTAAATGCTGCAATCTTTACGCCTTGGTTACATGGCCTAGGAGAGGTGGACAGGGCAAGACCACAACTCCCCCCTTGCTCACACATGAAGATTTTTCAGAAATAAACAAAGTGTACAAGGGGGAGTATGTCATAGACACAGAAATACGAGAGCACAGATTTTTACAAAAGGAAAGCAGAGTTCATCCTCATCCAGCTGGACTTATTTTGAGACAGAGCCAGGGACAAATGCGTAGTCCTTTCCAACAGTTCCATGGCTCATGGGCTGAGGAATCAAATATTGTTACAAATTTGATTGAAGTTAAACAGACTAAGAAGTGTGTTGCTCATGCAAATAAGATTAGAGGGAAAATATTTAAGCAAACTATATACATATTAGTTCTGACCTAAACCCTCTACTCCACTGCAAAAGTAGCACTACAGAGATTTGTGTGGCACCTAGCTCTGATATCTCCTGCACAACTGTCAAATTCTGCTCTATCTTATGACAGTAGCTGTATGGAGTTACTATGATACTGTGCTATATTAGTGTAATATCAATATTTTTTTAAATTTTATTTTATTTATAAGTTGGAAGCCTTTGGCTTTCTGGAGAGGACAACATACTCTTTCTGTTGACAGAGGTTCCTGGAAGGTATTGTGAAATATAAGTATCCTGTCAAAATGACCTACAGAAAGAAACATTGCGAGAATTAAGGTGATAGAGCCACAGTCTTCTACTGTGCCAGTGTCAAAGCACAGCTCTACAAAAATTTCAAATAAAGCTTTTCAAAATTTCAATCCATCTTAAATTACTTCTTCTGCACACTCAATATCAAAGATACTGCAAAGCACACAGTAACCCTGCAGACACTTTAATAAGCTTCTAAACATATCAGAAACAGCAGTGTTGTTATTTGAAAACAAAACACCTCCCCCCCCCCCCGACTATACTACATAATTTGTTTTTTTATGCTTTGTAGCCATAAAGACCTGGACTAGCCACAATGTTTTTAAAAAAATTTCAGTTTCTTAGAAAAAATAATCATAAAAGTATAGTAGTGGAGTGTGCTGTCACTCTGAAACACGTGAACTTTGTGGTCCAACTGTTCCTCTCACAGTTGTAATTGCTGAAAAACCTCATCTCAACACAGAAGAAAGAAAATCCTTCCAAAACATTTTCTCAAACAGTTGCTGCAATGCAGAATAACCCATCACCTGTGAAGTTTCTTGGGATGTGACATATTTAGGTTTGAAGCTTGCATCTCTGTGGTTTAGAGCAGAGATACAAATTAATGTCTGGCTCAGTGGTTCAAGGATGAGAAAGTCAAACAACATTTCTCTGCTCTAATTTCCTACAAAAACCCAATAGTAAAATAGTTGGTAAGGGGGCAACTGGAATTTGGAGGATCTTGGAGGTCTTTTCCAACCTTAATGGCTCTATGAAAATGGATAAGAAAAAAGTAAAGTCAAAGATAGGGACCAATAATGTGGATCCTGCCTCAAAAGAGGCAGTGTGGGAATTCAACCTGACTTTTGTGGATCCTTCTAAGCCATCAGTACTTCAGGTCTCAGAGCAAACTTCACCTGAGATGGAAGAAAAAAGGCATTTGAAGACTACGTGCTGAAAAAAAAGCACATGGAGTAGCCAGAGGAAAGGACCCATAGAGGAGGCAGAGAGACCCGACCTGCTCGGTGGAGAGGCTCCATACTGGATGGACCCAGTGGAGACATAGAGAAGATGCCGTGACTTAGGTTGGGATGAGCCCCTGCCAGCACAAGCGACCTACAGACATGAGCCAAACAGGTTTGCTGGGGGAGGCATCATAGCCCTGTGGAGGACTGGGACTGAGACTGAGAGACACTGTGATTTGTTGCTGCCTGCCATAGCAGAGATGAAGCCAGGTGGGAAGAGATTTGCCTTGGAGAAGGTCCGTGGAGGACTGGCTCTTGTGGGTGAGATCATATGGTGCAGCAGAGGGAGGGTGTGTGGAATGGATGCCCCCATCCCGGCCGAGAAGGAAACCAGCTTGCAAGGGACTGACTGAAGCCCCCATCTCCTAGTCCCTGCAAAATCTTAATAAAAAAAGTGGGAACCATATTTACAGATTCAAAATATGCTTTTGAAATAGTTCACACATTTGGAAAATTTGGGAAGAAAGAGGGTTAACAAATTACTGATCCATCAGAAACTTATAACCCAAGACTTACAAGCTGTAAGAAACCCTAAAAAATTGCAGTGGTACACTTAAGGGGACACCAGAAAGGTCTAACCCCACAAATAAGAGCAAATAATTTGGCTGACCAAGAAGCTAAAAGAGCTGCTTTATTAGCTTTGGAAACCAGGAATACAGATACACCAAATGAGGGACAGAAAGAACTAAATCCCCAGGTACCAAAATTCACAGCACAAAAACAAGAGAAATTTAATAAAGATGGGAATACAAAAAGGTGATTCAGGAACCTGTATATTACCTGACAGCCAAGAAGTTCTCCCTAAAACAATGGCCCTTAAAATATTACAAAGAATACACAGTGGTACACACTGGGGCACTCAAGCTTTAATTGACCAGTCTGCAATTAAATATATATGTATTGGTTTATATGATCTGGCTATGCAAATTTTGAGGGGATGTATAACATGTCAGAAAGTCAATAGACAATATTTAAGAAAAAGAATAGCAGGAGGAAGAATTTTAGCACAAAGACCTTTTTCAAATATACAGATTGATTTTACTGAGTTACCAAAAGTAGGAAGACAAAAATATCTGTTAGTTATTATAGATCATCTTACACATTTTGTAGAAGCATTTCCAAAAACACAAGCCACGGCCAGAGTAGTGGTTAAAATATTATTGGAAGAAATTATTCCCCGGTATGGGGTTGTTGAAACTATAGATTCGGACAAAGGACCACATTTTACTTCTAAAGTGATTCAAGACATAGTCCTGGCTCTTAAAATTACGTGGCAATATCACATGCCGTGGTACCCACAAAGTTCTGGCAAAGTTGAAAGAATGAATAGAGAAATTAAAAAAACAATTAACAAAATTAACACTGAAAACAGGGATGTCTTGGATCAAGTGTTTACCCTTGGCTTTATTAAATATCAGGACGCAGCCAAGGACTGGTGTGGGTATATCTCCCTTTAAAATGTTATATGGAATGCTATATGACATGAGTAGCCCGGGAAATCATCTGCGACTTTAGGATTCCCTGGTAGAGACTTATATAACACAGCTAATGGCAAGAAAAAGGAATTGATAAAAAAAAGGATATTGGCGCAACGCCCCCCCCCTTGGATATGGCGATACACAAGATACAACCGGGTGACAAGGTCCTGATAAGGACTTGGAAAAAACTTCCTTAATGCTTCAATGGGAGGGACCTTTTCTTGTCTTACTTACAACAGCTACAACCATCAGAACTGCTGAGCGTGGATGTACACATGCTAGTCGAGTGAAAGGACTGATCTTGGACTCGACAACCCAGGAGCCCCTCTGGAAAGTTGCCAGTTCTCCCGGAAGTCTCAGAATGACTCTGAAAAGATCCTGAACCCCGATATTATTGTTCAGATAAGTGACAGGGAAGGGGTTTGTAATTACAAATGTGCAAAAACTTTAAGGTTAAGTGTAAAACTAAAGGCTGTAATTGTTATCCTTTTGTGGTTTTTTTGTAAAGTCTGCCAAGAACAGTGGTGGTCTCACTGTTATGAAGGAACTCCTCCTAGAGGGTTTTGTGGGAGTTGTTATACACAAAGAATCTTGAAATATAAAATGGCCCAAGAGAAAATTAGAAAATGGTCACCACAGTGGTGGAATATATATAGGTTTGGAAATAGACCAGAATATTATTGTTTCCACCCTTCCCTCTTTCTATAACCATTGTTCAGGTGTGTTGTCAAAAGAACCTAAGTGGGGTATGGTGTAGCTCCCCAGAAGTAAAAACGACTAACTGAGAAAAGTTTAAGCAAAGGTGTGCTAAAAGAAAAATCTCAGAGCCTCCTGAAGAATACCCCTGCTGCCGAGAAGATGGGACACCCCGTGACTCGAAGCTACCGAGTCGATGGGCAAGGCAGAGAAGTAATACACTGTGGATAACAGAATCCCAAGATTGGGATAATGCACAACCTTTGGAGGAGCTGCCTCAGTGCTGACACCGAATTGACAACTATTCCAAGAACACACCTCTTAAGAAAAAGGAGGGATCAGGAGGCAATAAATTGGTCCAAAACAAAACAAATCACACTTTGTAGAGGATTGAGACCCCGCCATCTTTCCTGGTTGGCTATAGCAGGTATTTAACAATTAATTGAGTTATGTTAAAGAAATCTGCATCAACCCTTTAACTGAACCCTTATTAGATGGGAGGATTTAAAAATCCTTACAATTACCCAATTTCACTTGCAGAGCACCATCCTTTATCGGGAAATTTAAACACTCTTTTGAGTGATAGCATTTCATCTAATATCTATCAAATCTTTTAGTAGAAGCTTATCATGTTTTGAATGACACTACCCCTAACATTATAAAGACTTGTTGGCTGTGTTTTGATATCAGACCACTCTCTTATGAAGTGATCAGTGTAAACACTGAAAGCAAAAAAAGCAAATAACACAAATCCTTCCCAGTGTTTGTGGAACAATACCACTCAAGGATTGACAATGCAATATGTAACAGAAAAAGAAAAATGCATAGAGATAGTACCAGAAAATAAAAAAGATCTATGTCAAAACATAACAGTTAACCCAAAGAAAGATGCTAAGTGGCTAATTGCAGCTAAAAACACGAAGTAGATTTGTTAACTGTTGGAGTTGCTGGGGCAGGTATCAAAATCACATCATTAGTATAACAAAATTAAAAGTTTTAAGCATTACGATTGGCTATAGATAAGGACTTAAAATGAATTTAAAAAATCAAATTATGTTTTAGAAAAAATCTTAAAGATCATTATCTGAGGTAGTGTTACAGAATAAAAAAAGTTTGAACCTCTTGTTTTTGCAACAAGGAGGACTTGTTAGTACCCTGATTTCAGCAGTGTAAAAGAACTTGGGGTATCTCAACATCTTCCACAACTGAACTGACCTAAGTTTGTGGAAAATGCTGGGGAACGTTACTTTTGCAAACTGAAATGCATTGTGGTATTTATTTTTCTATGCTGACTTGGGAAATGGAGGACTCAGGCTGCCTCATCAGAAATCCTTTGATTTGGATTACTTTGTTTCTGACCAATTATTGGGAAACACACAATCACACGTTTCATGAGTGACTTGATCTCTTAGTGACCTTGTTAACTATATGACAGCACGGCAAAGTTATCTAGTGGGTTAAATCAAAGGTTCTTAAAATTAAAACTCAGTGCTTAGAAGTTGTTTTATGCATTTGTCATGTTACCCCAGATTTTAATTACATTTTATTGCCATGCAATGTAGTAAATCCAAGAACTGATTATACTTAGATATGCAAAAAACCTCACACTTTTTCTGTGGGCACTATGACCATTAACAATTGTACTTCAGCATGATGGAAATTAGAACTTAACTCCATGTCTTTTATTACAAATTTCTTTTTTCAGAGGAAACATCAGCAAGGAATTATGTAAAGGATGTGGAAAGGACCACGATGTCAGCACATCGTGCACATTGTTACACCTCAGGAGAGTCTCTGAGAATGAAGAGGGAGAAAGAACAGGAGAGGCCTCAAGTCTGCAGAACCGGCTCCGTGGCTTTGTTAGCAACACAAAAGCTAAAGCTCACCCTAAGGGACCTATGATGAAGAGGAGTAAATAGAGTAAACTGCCATCAAGTGTATTCGAAGCCGACCAAGAGCTTATAAAGATCATGTGGGAGTGAGTGATGATGGGCCCTCATAATGGAAAAACTAACCATTCCTTGGAAACCCCATGAGTACACATGGATCAGGAATATGCATGTGCCTTGTATAAAAGCTGTGTTACTGACCCTGTATGGCCCACATTCGGAGGAGCGATCGCCCTGCATGCCCTGCCCTGCAATAGAGAATACCTGCTTCACAGTCTCCAAGGATGATTTTGGCTTTTCTCGTTAACCCTCTATTGCAGTTTAAAAATATGATAAAGAAAGCTAGCTGGACAATAAGTAGTGTGAAACGGACCAGTGTAACTGAAGTGAGAGCTCAGAGGAAAAAAAAAATCAGAAAAAGAAAACACTTTCAAAAATTCTATAACTATTTACCAGTTCAGCTTCAATAAACTGAAAATGCCAGTAGGCTCGGATGAAGAAGGAACCAAAATAGCTCCATGATGTGCCTAACTCCAGTACTGCACCCCAAGACCCAGTGAGCACTTGGCCCCAGTGAGCCAGGGGGTCGGACCCACACGTAGCGCAGCACAGACATGGCCTTGCTGAGACCTGGCTCCAGCCCACAAATCAGGGTTTCCTACGGAGAGGATTTGTGAGATCCTCTGACAGATAAGCAGGTTCAGAGTTTCCCCAGCAGGACATCCTGGGTGCAAACTGAAGCTCTGTCCCCTGCAACCTTTTTTTTCTTCTGGTTTGTTTTTTTTTTTTTAATTGATAAAACTGAAACCAAGGTGATTCTTTGATTTATATACATTTGCGTAAATTTACTGCCTTTGGGTTTTTTTACAGGCTGCAACTAAACAAATGGTGTAAGTAGCAGGAACAAGTGCATTATATTAGCCCAGCCCCCACCAAACTCTTACACCTTAAAAACTGTGAAGCTGGACAGCCTTTCAAATTTTACAAATTGCCTTTAATCCTACCCTAAGCATCAAAAACTTGGGAAAAACATTTTAGATAAAATGTTTATCAGCAGTGGAAAACCAGCAACTCACTTCCCTCACCCCAACAACATATTACTAAGTAACTAACTAAAACCGATTTTCAGATTTCTTCCATGTAAATAAGAGTTTGCCCTTTACCTGAGTTGAGATCTGAGAGCAATCCATTGTAATTCAAAGCACTATCATCATGTTAACCTCTCCTTGAAAGCCCTGAAAGCCCAACTTCTTTGTCTGTTTATCAGTATAAAACAGTCTCACAGTTATCCGGTTTGCATCTAGAGAAGCCACTAAAGAGCTTTACATTCTTCAGATGTTCTCTACTGCCTTACTCTTCATGCCTCTGTAAAATTCACTTGCTGCATATATGAAACTATAATTCCCATTTAGTTTTATGTGCACATCACCGTGTTGCAACCCTAGGAGCTGAACAGCGAGCTACCAGCCAAAGCTAGAAAAAATTAAATAAATATAGTGGGCAACTAAGAAGTCTCACATCCCTGTCTTGTCAGCCTTGTTTCATAACAGTGTAATTGAAAGCATTATGTATAGTTCATGTCATTCCCTCAAAAACATCTGTGTCACTGGGGACTCCTCAGTGGCTGTGGACCTATAAAAGCAGCACACACACTCATGCTTTTCCTCCTTGCTTCCTTAAGCAGGCTTATGCTCCACAGAGAGACATACCAGAGTAGGTCCCATGGAAAAGGAAGAGATTTTAATCTAGAAAGGATTAAATCACCTACTATTCTACCTGGACTGTCACAAGTCCATGGGGCCAGATGGGATCCACCCAAGGATGCCGAGGGAGCTGGTGGAAGTGATTGCCAAGCTGCTCTCTATTATCTATCAGCAGTCATGGGCAACCAGAGAGGTACCACATGACTGGAGACTTGTTAATGTGATTCCCATTTATAAGAAGGGTTGTAAGGAAGGATCAGAGAACTATAGGCCTGTTAACCTGACCTCGGTGCCAGGGAAGATTATGGAACAAGTCATCCTGTGGTCCATCACAGAGCATATATGTGACAACCAGGTGATCAGGACCAGACAGCATGGGTTCATGAAAGACAGGTCCTTCCTGACACACCTCATCAACTTCTATGACCAGCTCTTGCCTGGTGGATGAAGGAAAGGCTGTTGATGTAGTCTACCTCAGCTTCAGCAAAACCTTTGACAGTTTCCCACTGTATTCCCCTGGAGAAGATAGTGGCCCATGGTTTGGACAGGTACACTCCACTAGGTTAAAAACTGGCCAGTAGTGAATGGAGAGAAATCCAACTGGTGACCAGTCACAAGTGGTGTTCCCCAGTGGTCAGTACTTGGGCTCATCCTCTTTAATATCTTTATTCATGATTTGGATGAGGGAATTGAGTGTACTCTCATTAAGTCTGCAGATCACACTAAGTTGGGGGGAAGTGTCGATCTGCCAGAGGGCAGGAAGCCCCTCCTAGGTAACCTGGACAGGTTGGATCGATGGGCAGAGGCCAAAGGGATAAAGTTCAAGATGGCTGAGATGGGTCCTGCACTTTGGTCATAACAGCCCAAGGCATTACAGGCTTGGGGCAGGGTGGCTGGAAAGCTGCACAGAAGAAAAGGATCTGGGGATGTTGCTTGACACTCACCTGAACATAAGCCAGCAGTGTGCACAGATGGCCAAGAGTGCATCCTGGCTTGCATCAGGAATAAAGTATCCAGCAGGATCAGGGAGGTGATCATCTCCCCGTAGCCGGCATTGGTGAGGCTGCACCTTGAATACTGTGTTCAGTTTTGGGCCCCTCACTACAGGAAAGACACAAAGCCCTGGAGTGTGTCCAGAGAAGGGCAATGAAGCTGGTGAAAGCTCTGGAGCACAAGTCTTATGAGGAGTGGCTGGGGTAACTGGGACTGTTTAGCTTGGTGAAGAAGAGGCTCAGGGAGACCTTATTGCTCTCTACAACTACCTGAAAGGAAGTTGTGGTGGGCTGGGGGTCAGCCTCTTCTCACAGATAATTAGTGGTAGGAAAACAGGGAATGGCTGCAAGTTGCACAGGGAGGTTCAGGTTAGAAACTAGGAGAAATTTATTTTCAGAAAGAGTATTTAGGCATTGGAACAAGTTGCCCAGGGAGGTGGTGGAGTCACTGTTCCTCCTGATGTTTAAGGAAAGCTTGGATGAGGTACTTACAGACAAGGTTTTTTGAGTAATATGAGTGGAAGGGGGACAGTTGGGCTAGATGATCTTGGAAGTCTTTTCCAACTTTAATGATTCTGTGATTCTATGATAAGGCACTTTATTAAGCATCCAAAAGGTCTGCACCTGCCCTGCACACACTGCTGGAAGTGGTGGTTGTATATGTCTTGACAAGGTGGATTTACAAACTTAGGTCCTGTAAAAAGAGCCAAGTCAGGCCATGTATAAACCATGACATAAACTATACCTGCTGGTTTGCTAACATCAAGAGGATCAATGCCCTGTTACCTCACTTAAACAAAGTACTTCACAGGCTGCTTTGTGAAATACTGAACCACAAAAACCAGCAAGGTCTCAGGCATCTGCATCCCCAGTCACCACTGACAAAGAGGACAAGGTGAAAGGGTGAACCTCATCACAGATATAACACTGGTACTAAGACAGCACATAAATTTTGAAGCTTATGACTCTGTACAAAGAACTACACCCATTTCTTAATATTTTTGAGCATACAGAGCTTCAATTCAGCCAGCCTGGAAGGGATTAGCTACAAAATCTGTCCATCTGTAATTTCTGTCGTGACTGATTTGGAAGGTCAAAACTTAAGCAGTTGGGGAAAGAAATGTGATTGACTGGTATCCTGCAAGAACTAAAAGTTTTGATGTAGAATTCTTGTCCTCTTACTTGTGCTGAATCATACCTTAGCCCAAGCAATGTCACTGACTTGAGAGGTACTACAAATAAGATATATTATAAAAAAGAGCAATCTATTATATTTTAAGATACGTATCCTAATGGAACATGCTTATCCTAATGAAACACAATTTCATGTAGGCAAGTTAAAGTTTCTAAAAGGCAAATACTAAAATTCATAAATAAACAATATTTAGAAGTTAAAGTGTGTCAGTAGATTAAATGCCACTTCTGTGACCCCTCCCATTTATGCTTTCAGAAGAGGTTGGTAATTTAAATTAATCTAAACAATTACTACACAGCACTGGATCTAGCCACAGAGCAGGAAGAAACAAAGGTATACTTGTTTAGGAGGCATGGATGAAAAGCCAGGTGCCTGGTTCCTGCTGCTTGCTCCTTCAGAGACAAAATGAGCAGGAAAATAAACTAGTCAAGACAATAAACTATCAGTACCCAAGGCACAGATATTAAAGGGGTAAGAGGGAAACTGGTAGCCTTAAACCTAAGACCTGTGTCTAAATCTTAGTTTAGTCTGGATGCTCAGTGAAGGACTCTTGAGAGTCTGTTCTCCATACTTCAATATATTAAAAAATATTTTCAAAACATCAATATGTTCATATAAAATTGGCATAACTTCACAAAGATGTTTCCACTCTTGATAAATTTAATCTGTTACTGTTAGTGACTCAGGTGTCCTATCAATATAGACCTTATTCTGCTACTAAAATACCAGCACACTGACAACTCAGGTAAACATTTGCTTGTCTCTGCAGAGCATGCTTCTGTCAGTACTCCCCCAGTGAGATATCCATATGGATGCTGGGTACTGCACATGGCCCAAATATCCAACTGCATGAATATCCTTGTCAACATAGGGACTGGAAGCAGCACTTCTGCACACAGAGAAAGTACTGCAGGGAATCCCTTTTGACATCCTGTCTTCACTCTCAAATCTGAGCTGTGGCCTCATAAAATTTGTTCGGTTGGAGATTCTTCATAATGAAGCATGATACTCAACCATAGTAAATTGCCTAGAGGAAGACCTGGGCCTTTGTAATTGTTTACTGCACCAAACCTCCCCAGTGACAGGCAATTTTTGATTTCCAGGTCCAGACAGATACAAATTTCAACCATACAGAGAAGAAAGCTAAAAAAGAAAAATGATCCATACTAAAATACCTCTGAAGAAAAAGGTAAGCCTGTGAATGTATTCCTACAGGAGAGACTTTCCTCCATAAAAAGTGTATTTATTTCTTTTAGGGATAAATTATGAGGTACGCCAAGACCCTTTATAGTATAGCACAGTCTAATGATCTCAGAGCTACTCCACAGAACAGGTTTGTTAGTAAGTTAAAATGATTAAGTGCTAAGAAAACATAAAATTGCTTCAGTGGATAAATAGTTCAAGAGCTGTGGTTATTGCTCCATCAACAGCTTTCCAGTTGGTCTGCTATTCTTGTGCTGAGCAGTGTCCTGTCAAGGCCAATACCTTCTGTCTCAGTTTAGCGAATACAGAAGCCTTTCCTTCCTTGGCAACTTAATCCTGCTTCTTCAGAGCAATGTGCCACATTGGTCTCAGCGGGAATCTGCATATTTTTTTCCCTTTGATGTTCTGATTGTGCTGTAAGAAAGTTTCTCCTTCAACTGCAGCTGTGTCAAGCAACAAATCTGCATGGGAGGTGCCAAATCCACATTTCTCAGGGTATGAAAGAAAACATACCATCCTCAAAACAGAAATTGTCCACTGTGAAGGAAAAAGAAAGGTGGTTGGTAGACTTGTACCATCAGTCCCAAGACTCCCTGCAATAAAGCAAACAATAGCTGTTTATGTCAAGTCAGAAACACTTTTAGCCTATCTAACTGTAAAAATGGAAGTGATCAGCAAATACAAGGATAAAACTAAAAATAAGTAACTGAATTAAAATATTTATGCAAAGGCTGTTATAAAGCTAAAAAAAAAAGAGGAGTACTCATGCAAAATCAGGTTCTTGCTGAAGATCTGTGCACAGAACTTCACAGAAAGTGTTCTGCAGCTTCAGAGATTTAAGTTGTATAATTTATTTCCTATTCATGATAGGTAGTATATATTAAGACTACCAAAGATTTGCTAGCAGCAAAACTTGCAAGCTGTATTATTAGCATGTTAATTTCTATGACCTCCTTTGACATGTGAACTTTGTGGCACAAAGGAAAAAGTTAATTTTTTAAACGCCAGGTAGGTAATTTGACAGGAATAACAGGATATAAAGAAACAGCACCTTTTTGCCACAGTGGCATTTAACTGAGCAGGAGGTTAGCAAACAGTAATTAATTGCTTAATTGTTTTGAAAGGACAAGCATTAGAAAGTATGACCTTTCATTGGCACTTTGCTGCAATGGTATATTAATTATAGCTGAATTTCAATGGGTCTCCTCTGGGAATACATGACATTTGCATTTGTATCAGACAAGTTTACCATGGTCATAGCTTTTGAAACAAATGTCTAATCCTAAATTAAAGTATCTGATATTATATGATATGTTCATCAACCTTAATAATATTTTTCTCTGTTAAATATCTCTTGCATTCAAAACCTTCTATTTCTCTCAGTTGAAGGAGTTAGCAGCATGTAGTTAAAGAAACAAAGATAAAATGGAAAACTTAGGTTGACTGGAAGAGTCTTGTTTTAGATGTTAGTTATTTTCCTTTTAAAAGTTTTCACAACAATAGACATCAGCTTTTGCAAAGTTCAGTCCTTTAGTCCAGCAAAGTCAACAAACAAGTCTCAGACTCGAGTCTTGTCACTGCACCTACTCAGCTTAAAGATAATGGTGCTTAGAAGTAAAACATGACCACATGAGGTGCAAGGAGATGATGTGATACATAAGGTGTATCTATCCATGACGTTGCCTTGTCTGAGTTTTGCTAGGTTTGTATCCTCCAAATTTTATCCTGCTCTTTCTGCACTAAATCAGCCATATCAGACTCAACAGACTCAGAATGGGGAGGATGCTCTTTGACGGAGCTGGCAAAACAAGGCACCCGCAACATAACCCAGAGCCTCCTTTAGAAAAGCTTTTTCAGAATGAAGAAAATAAATCTGGGAAAATCTTGTCCTGAACATGGGGATATTTTCATTACTCTCTGGTTTTTAAACTTGTGAGGAGTCCTGACACTATCATGCTGTCGCAGTTTTGCAGAGTTGGGTGCTGAGAGAGAGAATGGGGACTGCAGGAAATGGCTGCTGGAACGCTCTGCCAGCCCCAAAAAGTGTAAACATCAGACAATTCAAGGCCGAGAGATAGTTATAGTGCCTCTGAGAATCACATATAGGAGAAAAGAACCCAGAAGCAGCTGCATTTTGCCACCAGAGAAGGGAGTGCAGAGATGTAATGAGCTGTGCAGACACCAAGGCCGGGGAGGGCGGGGGAAGAGGCGCCCCAGGTGCCCGAGAGAAAGATGCCCCTGCAGCCCATAGAGAAACCCATGGAAAAAGGCCAAGACCCCTCCTGTAGGCTGTGGAGAGGCTCCACGCTGGATGGAGCAGGTGGAGACATAGAGAGGATGCTACAACCCTATGTTTGGGATAAGCCCCTGCTAGCACATGCAACTTAGAGAGATGAGAGAGAGATAGATTTGCACTGGAACAGGTTTGCTGGGGGAGGCTGGTGACCCCGTGGCGGACTGCGACTGAGAGACATTGTGATTTATTGCTGCCTGCCATAGAAGAGATAAAGCCCTGTGGGAAGATATTCACGTTGGAGAAAGTTCATGGATGACTGGCTCTTGTGGGTGGGACCCTACAGTGCAGCAGGGTGTCTGTATGTGGAATGAATGCCCCCACCCTCGGCTGAGAAGGAAACCAAATTGCAAACCAAAGCCCCCATCTCCCAGTCCCTGGCTGCCCTGTGCTGAGATCGGGGGGGATGAAGGAAGTGAAATCATGACTAGAGTGAAGTCTGCTAAGAAGGGAGTGAGGGGGGAAGGTAAAGATGTTTTAAGAACTGGAAAAGGAAAATGGCTCATGAAGAAGTAACCAAGAACCCCATTTTTCCCAGTCCCTTTCCCTTTGTGCTGCAAGCAGGGGGAAGAAGGGAGCAAAATCATGGCTAAAGGGAAGCCTGGTTAGAATGGTGGGGTGGGGGGAAGGTGTGACCGAGAACCCGATTTTCCCCAGTCCCTGCCCACCCTGGGCTGCGAACGGGAGGGAAGAAGTCTGCTAAGTCTGTTTCCAACTCTGGTTTCACAGTTTCTTTTTAGTGTAGTGTGATAAATTAGTTTTCTCTTCTTCACTCTGTGTTGAGTCTGTTTTGCCCATGTTGTTGATGACAGGTTGATTTCTCCCTATCCTTATCTTGACTCCTAAGCCCCTTGATATATATATTTTATGCCCTGTCCAACTGCAAAGGGGAGTAATAGACTGATTTTGGTGGGCATCTGGCCTTCAGCCAGGGCTAAACCACCACACATGCAATTATCTGTTCTCACATGTTCTCTGGAAACACAAGGCCTAATATTTTCTTTCTACTGTAGAAATAAGGAGAATAACTTCCTCTAAAGAAAAACCATCTGGATAGAAGAAGATGAGATTTTTGCAGTGTACCAATAGAAGCACAGAGGACCTAGACCTCACCCCTCAATGTAGTATCGATGCTTTGGTCTGACTGCTCCAAAATGTCACCTACAATGGGACAGGCATCCTCCACAAGAGCTAAGAGCAGCAAAGACCGTGGTCCCAAATAAGCACCTCCCTTCATGGCATTCAGTCAGGGGCTTGACTCAGATACAGAGTTTCAGCAGGATAACTTTGGACAGGCTGGTCTAGAGTGTTAGCTAAGTCCCTGTTTCTCCACCTCTTAGGAAAGGAAAAGCCATGGCAGTAACCAGAGCATCTTATGAACTCCTGATCCAATTACATACTTTGAGTTTACATTTCCTGTGCCTTACAAATGTCTTCAGATGACATGTTCCTCTTGTATTTTTTGTCTTGAAAACTCTTGTATGCTTTCCTTACAGCCCAGCATTTTTCTGTTTTCAGCCACCAGCACCCTGCTGCAAAGCCTTGTGAAAGGGGACACCTCTGCAGAAATCAGACCCTCAACACTGGCTGGGATTTTAATACCTGTTTTGAAAGTCTCCTTTCAAATCATACACAGTAATTTTCTTTGGTAAATACCTGCTTTAATCTCAAGAACATAACAAGTTATTATTGACATTTTCTTTCAAGCTTTATTCAGAAGCTAGGATGAGAATCCCATCTAAATAGTCTTTAGTTGTTAATAAATTCCTCACTAACAAGGTGACTTCTGGCTAAGATTCCCCCCTGTCTCTGAAGGAGAACCACAGAGGGCAACGCAGCATCTGTATGAGCAGCTAAGCTCTTGTTGAGCTTCCTTTGTACTGCAATAGCAGCTGCAGCACAAGAGGATGTTGGCAGAGGTGGCCAGGACACAGTAACAAGCACACACCCCCTCCCCTTCCTACCCCCCCTCCTCAGTGAAAAGGCTGTTTTGTGCCTGCTTTGGCAGTCAGTCCATATGCCTCTAATAAAATAAAGCTGACTTCTCTCTTTTCTGCAAAATATTTGCAAATTCTCTTTTTCCTTTTAGCAGAGAACAAATTCTTAAATTACAGTGTAAGGTTCTAACTTAGAAGCTATAAAGCCTGATTGTCAATCCAACTGGGAATTGGCCAACCTTTTTCTAAATCTGCTGCTTGTATGGAAATGGCTCACGAGTATAAGGGTAGATTATTCTAACCCTTGCCAGGATGAAAGAAACTGGCTCCAATCCCTGCCTGTTTCCCCACATTTTCTCCTTCTACACAATCACCTACCAAAAAGGAAAAAGGTGTTTTTCAGTTGATAACTGTTTCAGTTTAAAATTGGGGACCTCCCTCCCTTTTATTTCCAGAGAAAAGCGATTAAAGCTTCACAGATTTTTGCATATATCCCTTCTGTGGCTGAGAGATCTCCACCAGTCATTGACATACCAATAGACTAAAGATATTTTTAGCACTGACATCAACCATTTCCTGGGAGCAATCAACATAATGCATCAAGGTTATACAGTTGGTGTCAAAACTATAATCCATGAAGGGCCAAAGATTCAAAATTCAATTCAGCCTCAGGTAATCCCTAGTAACTTCTGCCATTACTTCCCACTGATTGATATTCTCTTGTTCTTTGTCTGCTACTTCTCTCAGTTTCCTTCATGCTTTCTTCGAAGTGACTGCTGCAAACCCAAGCAAAGCAGCCTTCACTGCTATAAGAAGCATTTCCTATTGCTAGTGCAAACACTCAGGGAACTATGTACATTTACTTCCACGTCTTTATCATAAATGTAGTACAACTGTAACCTTCAGTGCCAGTTAGAAAGGCTTTTCATAGGAGAAAATTTTGTAGTGGATCATCAAAAATACTATCAGTGATTCATTTCAACTTCCTAGTAAGAATCCAGCTTCTTCTGAGATGGCCCCAGAATATTCATAGACTACCTTATCAACCTTTAAGATATATAAAAGGCATTCTTATCCCTATAATATAAAACTAGAAAAATCCCAGCAGAGGAACAGAAAGGGTAGGAGGAGCAAATCTGGCTAGTCAGAGCCTTCTTAAATTGAAAGAGCAAGCCTGCTTCCAAAGGAGACACATACAGATGAACAACAAACACCACTGGAAGAGTGGTTGTGCAGAACTTCTCTCTTCCATGTCCAGTATTTTGGCAATATCAATAGTGACAATATCAAACAGTTTTTGCCTGGCATGTGCTATTCTACCTATGTCCATGACTCATTAGTTACCTACAAGTGACATATGTTTATCATATCAGTTTCCTTTTATCTTTATATGTCGTATGTATCACAAATAAATAAAATACTACAGTTGAACTTCCAATAGCTTGGAAAAGAGATAAGAGAGGCTGAAAAGGCTTAGAAAATCTCAGCACTGGTTTGAGGGTTATTAGGTCATGAAATCTTTCTCTCAGGGACCACAAATTAAGAGATTTGATCTTGACGTGGGCTGTTACTGGAAGTTCTGACTGTATTTAACCAAAAGATTAGGTTGGGTTACAAACTGGCTAGATATTATCCCAAGGGTACACAAATTCCTTATGAATTTATTTATTATATGCTGCACCAGAGCTTTAGCTTGCTCTGCACAATGCTCATGGATCAGTTCATTCTTCTTGCCTAGGATAATAAATCGAATGCTGTCATGTATCCAGCCTTAAAAACTGGATTTGTCTCTGTCCTTTGCACATCCAGCTAATATAAAAAGTGGTTTAAGATTTAGATTTCCACTTCACTGATTCCAGGACTACGTGATTGCCTGGGGTTGGGCTTTCTCTGGGTGCTGGGAAAAAGCCAATTTTTTGCATCTGTTTAGTTCTTTGAAAGACACATAACATAGCTCTACGGGATAAGTGATGTAGAACTCATGCCGGATATATTTAGTATTACTTAGTGTAATAAACATTGTATAATAAATTTGTTAATCAAACTGGTGGAGCAACTTGCTAGACTGTTTCTACATTTGTAACCTTGTGACTGGAACACCTCAAATCACTACATCCTGCTGAGAAGACAACTGTAGTATCTTCCTATTGTAATAAATAAATTCATAAAGAATTTATTCTCAAACAGGTAAGGATGGAAGAGGAGTAGTTCCCCCCCCCCCCCCCCCATCTCCTCATGAAACTCATTGTTGTGCAAAATAGTGATAAGCCACTCCTAGACATGTTGGCAAATCGATAACCCTCCCTTTTCCAAGAGTTAAAACCTCTTGCTGAATGACTAAGCACAAACCTTTCCCGAGTCAGCATGACCAAAAGAACTGACCCCAATGCAGAGGAATGCTATGATCTCACGACCACCTGAGGGACCAGGACGACCAGGACCCCCTAGCAATGCTATGCGCAGCGGCAGAAGTTACCAGGATGTACCACGAAACCCCAAAACTACTGACCTATAAAAAGAGACTCTGGCAGGAGTGAGGCGCGCGCCATTGGTGGAGCAGGAGTCTCCCCAGCCACCCAGCGCTGTTTTGCCTGCTTAAATGCTTGCTGAAATAAATTCTATTTGGGAACTCTAACATTTGCCACGGCCATTTATAACAATTTGGATAGAGGATAATTTGGTCTGGAATCTGAGCCTGAGGGGTCACCCCATCTTCGGATGGCCCTTGGGTGGCTGATTCCTTGTCCGAATCCTGTAGGTCCGAACCCTAAATTCAGATAAGCAGGCAAAAGAATCAATGGTACCCCATAAATTTTGTGCATGAAGACCCGAACGAAGACTTAGGATTGAGTAACTATTTGCGTGGATCCATTCGGTTGGGGTGGGCATCCCGAGGTGTGAGTAACTGAGATGTCCACCGGACTTAGAGTCCACCGGGCAAAGTGAGTGTGGACCTCCTTGTAGTGTGGTTCCCATTGTCCATGAGGTCGTGGGCCACAAACAGAAGGAAACAAGAGGACTTTGTGCGAAAGAAGGCACCTTGGAAGATGGGACAGAAGACAAGCAAGCCTTCTGATCTCATGGGTGGTCCAAGAATAGGGCTACCCAATATACTGTCAGACAGGCATTTGGGGTTAATGATTGCCCACTGGGAGGACTGGAAATGACTGATCTGAAAGGTTAGATCAGGGAGGGAGCCTTAAGGTAGGGTTGCCGAGTATACCGCCAGAGTCCTGTAGGATTAATGATTGTCCACTGGGAGGACTGGCAATGACTAGCAATTTGGAAGTGTAAGGTGACCATTGTTTGTTCTGTATGTTGTGGTGCAATTTGGAAGCAATTTTTGATGTAATGAGAGGATACTGGTCTGACTGGGATGGTGTTTCTGGTTTGGGACAGCTTGAGCAAGTGGTTGGTGGGGACTTGAAAGGTGAAAAATTGATAGTGTATGGGAGATGGACCATTTGAGAGCTTTCAAATCTCTGGGTCAGGAGCAAAAACGGGTTTTTGCCCATTTTGTGAACAGTGTGGTTTGTGTATGACAGTGTGTGTTTGAGTTTTGTAAGGTGAACTGTGTAACTACAATGTGACCTCCTGAGAGTGAATAGGGGAAATTTGGATACTAAAGCATAGTCCTCTCAGGATGTTTTGCCCCTGTGAATTCTGTATGTAAACTGTGTAATTAATTATAGAATGGCCGCCCCTAAGACAGCCAGTGTCTATAATAATGTCTCTTTGCTGGCCAAGAGGATAGGTAAGTGTGAAAAATGCTGGGAAATGTTGCTCTTGCAAACTGCCCTTTTCAGGAATTGAGGACATTGAGTGGTCAAATTGTAACATGAGGTGAAAAGTGAGAATTGTCTGTCTCAGTCCCATGAACAGGTGTCAGCAATCAATCAATAGTGGGGTATTAAGGGTTTAAATGGGCCCCGACAAAACCAGACTGGCACCAGATAAGGGCTATGTAAGATAACTTAGTAAGGTCGTACACTAATGTGTCTACCCCGAGTCCTTTCTTAGAACTATTTGGCATTTCTAAGTTATACGATATTTTTGAGATGCACCAATCTCATCCCTCACCCCAGGGACAGGATTGTAAAGAAAAAAAAAAAAACAACAAAAACAAAAACAAAAAACCTGCTGGTTGCACTGAATTATCTGGGCTGACTGAATCAGTGCAAGAAGGCTGTGTGTATTCAAGCCATGTAGGAGTGACTGGAGGCAGGGCATTCCCCTTGCCACTCCAGGAGATCCAGTCCACCTTAAACCACTGATTAGGGGTCTCTCTTAAGCCTTGAAAACCTATGTGTAAAGCCTAAAGGAAAACATTCTGCGAGCAATTGATCATAATACTCATTACCTCAATCACCAGGAACAGCCTGTTTTAACATGGGGAGCTGTTACAAGAAATTGTTATTTATGGCACAAAGATGGGATGTTTAGAGGAAGGTTTAAATTTGCAGGTCTGGGTTTCCTAGGCACGGGTTTTTTTGAGAAGGATCCTCAACCCCCCTCAGCAAACCGGTCCTCCACCTGATGGTCTGTGGAAAAAGGATGCCTTGCTCAGCTCCAAGTGGGCAAATCACAGATTATTCGCCCATTGGTAAACTTGGTGGAGCGGCCAATTAGCAAGTTTATGGAATTTTCTGATACCACCAAAACACAGGAGGAGGGAGTCTTTTGTGCCTGTCAATCAGTCCTTGCTCAGACCTGAGGAAGCACCTGATGGATTTAAACTAGAAAACGCGGGGGGAATTTCAGGCTGACCCACTCGTGTAATATCCACCTTAGAACGGCCTAACCAGCACACTGACCCACATGTTATGTGAACTGCTGGTCCCAGGCACAGACCTGTGCATTTCAAAATTGATATAGGAGCTCAAATAAGTGTTATCAGCCAAAAGGTTAGGACTGACCCCTACCCAAGAGAAAATAAATGTAATAGGAGTAACAGGAGTCCCTGAAACCAGACCAACTAGTACTGTGTGTGTTTGGTCTCCAGGGGAAAACCAAATGTCTAAATAAAGGTTGTCATTGGTCCATACTGAAATAATATACTAGGATTTGATGTCCTAGCAAAATCTGGAAACTACCTAATGGAACAGTGTCGAGCTTTGGAGCCCCACTGTGTGAGGTTCCAGTACTTAAGGAAGATGTTAAGTCACCTCCTTCCAGAATAACGAACCTTAATCAATATCCTTTACCATCTGCTGCTAAGGAGGGGATCAAAGAGGTGATCAAAGACTTGGAAACCTGTGATACTGTAAACAGAGCACCCTGTAAGGCTCCAGTGTGGTCAGTACGCACAATAGAGGGGCGGGGTGGCAGTGGCAGCGGACCGCAGGGGGTCAAGCAGTAACAGGGTGCCACACAGCCGCTGGTCCCAACACTGCTGAACCAGTCAGCAAAACGCAAGCTAAATATGGTGATTCCTCTTTGAGGGGAGGGTAAACATCAATCTGTGTTCACTTGGGAGGGAGTACAATATACTTTCAACCAACTTCCCCAAGGATGCGAACACTCCTGCCATTACCCATAGTGCACTGGCAAGAATATTGAAGAAAAATGATATCCTAAAAGGTAAATTACACCAAATTTCTAACCAATTCACTGTTGAGAGTATGTACGTTCGTGCAGTTCTCTTCTGTTTTAATCACAGGACTGCTCCTGTAAGGAAAAGGGACAGCTGAAAAGAAGTGAGGTGGAGATGTCATAGGTATAAGTCTGAAATATGACCTGTACCTGGAAGAAATTGAAGAAGTACTGAAACCTGAAGCACAGACTGGGAGTTTTGGTTTTCTGGTCTTAGTTTTTGTCTGTCTGTTTGTTTCAATAGGAGTGATTGTTTGTAACTCAAGTTGTAATAATAAAAGCTACATCATGGCTGTAGTTGTAAAAAAAGATCTAGTATATGGAATTTACAGCCTCAAGCTTTTGAACATGTCAACGGTTCTCTGATTATAAATCACACTGAACCAGACAATGTGATCTATAAAATGATACAAGGTTTTTCTCATATGCTTAAGTTTTCTCATGTGATTATCTGTTTGCCTTTACCACATACCCCTGCTCAAGGTAAAAAAAATTAAATTAGCTCTGGAACCAGAATAAGTCAATAATTTGGGGAAATTTTTGAATGGAAATGGCCATTTAATAATACATTAAATTGAACCTCCATTTGGAGCCTAAATTGTTCTTATGTTCCCTTTATTGGGACAATAAGACTTTGGGGTGCAGAGGCAAACAACCCTGATCCAGACACCCATGGGCAGATACACGCAATGGGAATAAGCCATATTGGGAAAAGCACTTGGTCCTGAGGTATGTGGAACCAGTAAACACATGGTGGTGTTATGAATTTCCTTCAACACCCAGTAATTCATGTATATTGTTCATGTAATGCAAGAATACCTCATTGAATTAATGAAGCAAAGGCAAGAATTAGTGAAAAAAGGATTGGTAGTACAGAGACCTCCCTTAGATATAACAATACATAAGGTCAAACCAGGAGATAAGGTGTTAATCAAAACCTGGAAAAAATCCTCCTTGATCCCTCCTTGGACTGAACCATTTCTTGTATTACTTAACACAGATACTACAGTTTGAACTGCCAAACGAGGTTGGACTCACACTACCATAATAAAAGGACCTATTCGAGAATCCAGTTGGGAGGCAAAAGGGAATCCTGATAACCTGAAGGTCACCTTCCAGAGAAAGACTGATGAGTGAAGCCATCGTGCAAAGGACTTAATGAATGACACTGCATTCTGCTCAATTCCTGGTTGTATATGATAGCCTTTTGTTTATTTTAAATGTAAAGTGTAAGGACAGTTGATGAGCTCATTGTAAAGAGGGAGACTTTGCCCCAGATATTTTTGAGAAATTAACAGAATTAACCCTTAACTACGCCATAAAACCTGGACAAATTGTCTGGGAATCTAAAGAGTGGTGGGAAGTATATACAAAAGTCGTAAATTCAGAATTTGGTTATATGCATTCTAAAGAATAGAGAAGCTAGTCTGAAAATAGTTAAAGTGGTGTGCCAAAAGCAGGCAAAACGGCTGGTGTGTTTAGCCCGGAATAAAGGGTAAAAAAATTGGGAGGCATAATAACACTCGCAAAAGGAGAGAAGGGAGAACCCCTAAAGACTGAGGCTGCTGCCAAGAAGATGGAACACATGACTGCTCCAAGCAAAGGAGTAGGCAAAGGAGGCAGAGACGTAAGGAAACTGTGGGGAACTAAAACTTCCAACTTGATTGTGAGAAAGCCTCCTAAATCCAGGTCCAGGATGGCACAAAGCACTTGAACACAAACCTCCCAAATTAGTATATCTGAGAATAGCTACCACCGCTCTAAAATGGCCGCTATCAACCCACCAATTTTCCTAACAAAGATACTAGTACTTTGGATATGCTATCCTTAGACAATCTTAGCAAACAAATATCACATACCCTATAGATGGACTTTAAGTTGATGGGATGAAATAGAACACACAGTTTTAACATCGAAAGTGCACTTTCCCAGTGTTCCTGGGAAGATAGGAGGAAGGGAATAACCATGCAACATGTATCCAGAACAGGGGCCTACGGAGACTTTGTAGTTCTTTCCTTCCCACAATAGAGAAAAATAACAAAAATTGGATCATTCCTTTGGGAGGAGCCTGGTGGATATGCTCAAGAACAGGCCTTACCCCATGTATATCCCTAAAGGTGTTTAATCCTTCTAGCGAATACTGCATCCAGGTTATCATTGTCGCAAGAATACTATATCATCCATAAAAAGTAGTCTATGATCATTAGGATACAGGCTCCCATATAATAAAAAGAAAACCCATAACTGTAATTACAATAGCCACACTGTTGGGTATTGGGCCAGTAGGGGCAGGGATGGGAATAACATCTTTTATCCAACAACAAAAGGGTTTCAACTCCCTGAGATCAGCAGTAGATGAGTATTTAGAATGAATAGAAAGATCAATCACCGTATTAGAAAAGTCTCTGACTTCACTATCAGAGGTAGTGTTACAAAATAAAAGAAGAATGGATATTCTTTTTTTCTGCAGCAAGGGGGGCTCTGTGCTGCTCTAGGAGAAGAATGTTGCTTCTATGCTGACCACACAGGGATAGTACAAGATATGATGGCTAAGCTACGACCAAGTCTCAAGAAACAAAACAAAACAAAACAAAACAAAACAAAACAAAACAAAACAAAACAAAACAAAAAAAAAAAAAAGGGAAAGGGAGGCCCGGCAAGAATGGTAGGAATCGTGGTTTAATAATTCTCTCTGGTTAACTACACTATTGTCAACCATCGTTGAACCTTTAATATTTAACCTTTGGGCCTTGTATCTTGAATAGAGTAATTAAATTAGTAAAAAGTAGATTAGGAGTTGCCCATTTAAAGTTGTTAAAAAAGACAATACGAACACCCGGAGGATGATGAAACCAAAAGAAGAGAAACTTTAATTCTTTCTTTAGCCCAAGAGACTGTCACTCTGTTTGAGAAAAAAAATGGTAAAAACTAGAAGGGGGAAATTGTAATAAACAAATTCATAAGGAAACTAGCATTTGTCACTGCCGTTTATAACACAGCACAAGAGTCAAATGAGCCAGAGGCTAATGGTGAGGTGAAAAATGAGACTGACCCAGCTTGAAAACCTCTACTTTCTTGAAAAACCTTGAGGTCACAGATTTGGATCAGTAATTAATGTATTGTTGGCTTGACTGCTATTGCTGCTGTGAAGACCTCACTGCAGGGAGAAGTTCTGTCCTAGGACAGGAGTTGTACGAAGCTGCCTGTGAGACATGGGACTTAGAAGTGTTTTAAGGGAGAGAAAAAGAGAACAAACAGGCTGGTTTGAATTCTGAATCCTTTCTCAGTACTTATAGATGATTGACAGGCTTCTTGGCAATGCTGGTTTTGGGGACTGTTTGCCTCTCAGAGGCCTATCCATGCTGACTCGTGAACAAGTTAAGGGCAATTCCCAAGCAGCCTCATGAGAGATTTCCAATTTCCCCAAAAAGTCAGGTAAAAATTCAGTATCTTTCTTTGTACTTGTTTTGAGCCTTCTGATTGCATCAATAAAAAACTATTGTGATACAAATATAACCTCCACAAAACCTTTTTAATCAGTCTATCAAACTCTCCAATCTTTTTATCTTTCCTCTCTGCTAGTTTGCATTCTGGAAATATAGTTCAATTCCCAGCAAAGCTAGTGAGAAGGTCACACAGCTTGCTTCCACGCTATTTAAAAACAACAGTTATATAATTTCAGGAGTGGATTCCTAGGATTTCATGCTTAAACAACAGCAGTACTCTTCTAAGAAGGGAACTCTTAGCCCTTCTTGTAGTGAAAACTACTGCCCATTATAGGTTGCAGAAAGCAGTGTTGCAAGGTGGCTAAACCTTACTTGCTTGGACCCAAACATTGCAGGCTACTTTGACTGTATTGTCCTTTTCCTTAAAAGATCTTGCTCCTCCTGTACATGAGAAAATCAGAAATTTTGGCCAGATGCAAACACATACAGTGGTGTTGGGGAAAGTAGTTCGGTCAAAAAATATCAAAAAAGTGTATCAATTAGCTGACTAAAATAGAAAGGGGTGAAATCTCTTTAACTAATAGAAATGTAGTTACATAAAAGACAAATATTTTTGCAATCTAATTTAGTTTCCAGGTTGGCATTTTAGTTTTCCCTTCGACCATCTAATAGGGTCTGATGAAATAAGCTTAGAAGCACAAACTGAATCTTTGACTGTACAGCGATGAACTGTTTCAAAGCTTCCTCAAAGCACACTCCTGGGGTACAAGATTAAGATCTTCTTTTGTAGTTCATTCCTGTTTCCATACATCAAATCCTCCCAATCACACACTGTGTACCTTCAGCGCAATTTGCCAAGTCCTGTTAAAGGGATATCAATATCATAAAAAGTCTCCGAAAGACAATGATACAGTATTGCCCAAAGGGTAGTTTGAAGAATCCATGGTGTACATTGCAGGTACACTTAGGAATTACATCAGCAAACAATCAAGCAGTATAAATACATACTGTTATCTTTTTAATTTATCAAGAAGGGGGAAAAAAGCTTCATTCTTTTTCACAAATATTTGGAAGGATTCTCAAAAGAAGGCTCTTCATTGACAGATTACAGACACAGCAGGCCCACTCCTACATGTAGTCAAGCATGAACAGCCCAACTCTAAAAACAGATCTGCATAAATCATTCCTGCCACTTGAGAATTTATTCCTATCCTGGAAAATGATGCAAAAGTCCAGATAGTTGTCTTTCAATGAGAAGGAGAGAAGGGTGAGTTTTCATTGTCAGCATGGAAAACAAAACTGGGTGCAAAGCACAAGCTTTTATTAAAAAAAAAGGCAAATTTCATTAAAGAGGATGATGGAGAATTTGATGTAAAATCAGCAATTTAAGATATAATGACGTTTTGGATTATATATTTTTGAAAGCACATCTAAAGTCTTCAACAGCTCAGTGTTTGCTGTGATCCCGTATAACTAGAAAAACCAGTGACCATAGTTGGTGAAAATTAAAAATGTTTTCTAAATGAAATAATAAAGCAAAAGCTGTTCTGAACAGATGAAGAGACACAAAACCTACAGATAAGGAAAGACTGAGAATTTTGTATAGCCTTATGAACATATCCATGAAAATTTCAAAATAATGGTGGCTGATTTAAGAATCATGGAAAGTAAGAGATAAACAGCTTCAAGACTGAAATGTTAGTGCTGACAAACTTGGACATCACAGAATCATAAAATGGTCAGGGTTGAAAGGCACCCCAAGGATCACAGAGTTCCAACCCCCTGCCACAGGCAGGGCCACCAACCTCCAGGCCTGGATCTACACAAGGTTGCCAGGGATCCATCCAACATGGCCTTGAACACCTCCAGGGATGGGGCATCCACCACCTCTCTGGGCAGCCTGTTCCAGCACCTCATCACTTTCTCTGTAAAGAACTTCCCCCTAAGAGCTAGTCTAAACCTTCCCTCCTTCAGCTTCAATCCATTCCCCCTTGTTCTGCCATTGTCTGCCCTTTTAAAAAGATGATTCCCCTCCTGTTTGTATGCTCCCTTCAGGTACTGGAAGGCTGCAATGAGGTCCCCCCAGAGCCTTCTCTTCTCTATGCTGAACAAGACCAGCTCTCCTAGCCTCTCCTCACTCCAGCCCTCTAATCATCTTCGTGGCCCTCCTTTGAACCCTTTCCAACAATTCTGCATCTTTCTTGTATTGCAGACCCCAGATCTAACACAGTACTCCAGATGGGATCTCCTTAGAGCAGAGTAGAGAGAGACAATCACCTCCCTGTCCCTGCTGGCCACCCCTCTCCTGATGGAGCCCAGGATACCATTGGCCTTTTGAGCTGCAGGAGCACACTGCTGGCTCATGTTAAGTTTCTCAGCCACCATGACACCCAGGTCCTTCTCAGCAGGGCTACTCCCCGGGAGCTCTTCTCCCAGTCTGTATCTATGTCTGGGATTCTTCCAGCCCAAGTGCAGCACCTTACACTTGGCAGTGTTGAACCTCATTAGGTTCACCCGGGCCCACCTTTCCAGCCTGTGAAGATCCCTCTGGATGGCTTCCTTTCCTTCTGTGGTGTCAACCACACCACTCATCTTGGTGTCATCTGCAAACTTGCTGAGGGTGCACTCAATTCCATCATCAGTGTCACTGATAAAGATGTTAAAGAGCACCGTTCCCAAGACAGACCCCTGAGGGACACCACTTGTCACCCACCTCCACCTGGACATAGACGCATTGACCACCACCCTTTGTCTAAGTTCTTTCAACCAGTTACTTATCCACTGGATGGTCCAGCCATCAAGTCCACATCTCTCCAATTTACAGATAAGGATGTGGTGGGGAACTGTGTCAAAGGCCTTGCACAAGTCCAGCAGGTAGATGACATTGGTTGCCTTCCCTTTATCTGCTGATGCTGTCACTCCATCATAGAAGGTCACCAGATTGGTAAGGCACGACCTTCCCTTGGTGAAGCCGTGCTGGCTGTCCCGGATCACACGCTCATCCCTCATGTGCTCCAGCATGTCATCTAGGAGGATCTGTTCCATGAGCTTCCCAGGCACAGAGGTGAGGCTCACCAGCCTGTAATTCCCTGGGTCTTCCTTGCTCCCCTTCTTTTAAATGGGACTGACACAACCTTTTTTCCAGTCCCTGGGGACCTCTCCTGACAGCCGCAACTTTTCAAATATGGTGGAGAGCAGCTCAGCAACCATATCAGCCAGCTCCTTCAGGACCCTGGGATGCATGTCATCTGGCCCAGTAGACTTGTAGACGTTCAGTCTCATGAGGCGGTCTTGGATGAATGAACCAGATGAACTAGTCTTAGCATAATAACCAAGGCATTCTGTAACTAAGTAAGCCTGTAATACAATATTGCCATTACTGGCTACCAGCCATAAACCTTGTAATAATTTGCAAGTCCTCAAGACTAAGGCTTCTCAGACCTCCTCTGCCTTAACTTTTCTTAAACTGCCTGAAGATTCACTTCATCTGTTTTGTTCAGTGGTAACAGCAATTTTGCTGGTTTATTTTACTTTCTTCATATGGGACAGACGTAGCATTATATTAGTATCAGTATTAAGCCCTTATTTTCTGTATAGCAAGATATTATGGCTCTAACATAATGAGGCAGTGCATAAAATATAGAAACTTGGTGCAGTGTGGGGGGGTTTCAGAAGTGTAGACACAGGATGTGGTGCGTAAGAGTACAGGTGTGGAGTGAAAAGTGGAAGGGCAAAGACTTGGCACAGGTACCCCATGGGTACAAGCAACTTGCCAATGGACAATTTAAGAAACATCTGGGGCCAGACAAAGCTGGATTTAGCGGTAATAAAGGGAATAAATAATTTTGCAATGGGCACAATAAAAGGGCAAATTCATGAGTTGTAGATCAATGGAGAAAGTGAAAAAGCATGCCAGCAAGCAAAGAAAAATGATCCCAGGTGAAACTTATAAAAAAAAAAAATCACATAAATATCATATTCCTCCTAGTGAATGACCCCAGATACTGATGAATCACCATAGTAGCCCACCAACAGTATGAAATTATCAGTCTTAGACCCAGGAGGAATAGAGGGGTGTACAAAATAAGAATTTGACTTCCCTTCCCTTCCACCATTAAATCTGGACTAACAATTATTAGACTGTCAATTATATTAATTAAAAATTCTTGACTTTCTATTAGATATACTACCCCCTTGCTCATACACAAAATTTTAAGCACACAATTGCAAGTCAAGGTTTTTTTTTGATTCTGGCATATCATAAGCACATTGTTTAGCAAGCTTAGGCAAAGGTGATGACTGACTTAATTTTTACATAGAAGGGTCACAATGTCTCCTTCTTCAAAAGATAAACTTCTGAAGGCTGTATTAATAAAGTGTGCTGCAATGAGATGTTGGAAGGGAAAAACAGTCCTGGAAAATCAAAGCATACAATTGTGCAGGATAGCAATGCAACATGTCCTCCCTCCCCCTTGCTTATTTTTACTTGTGACAGTATCAGATATCCTGGATTTTACGTGGTGTTGTATCTAGAGACTATTGTGAATTTTACAGCAGCCAGTATTGAAAAGGGTAACCTTGCTCAATCTTCCCTTGTCCTTCCTGCTTCTAAGAGACAATAGAAGACCTCCAGTGCTCTTCCTTCTTTCTCCTTTCTCACATAAGAGCTCTCCCTGTACATCTTCCACCTAAATTTCTCGTGGTAGCAGCAGAGCTGTGTACATATCTGTGACAATAGCTTTGTGTATCTGACTTTGGTCTTTATGACACAATATTTTTCTAATCTAAAAAGGGATCTACAGTGATGTTGAAGCCACAAAAGTGTATTTATATATTTCCTTAATTCCATTTTCATAGTAATATAATTTGTAAATTTGAAATATAGATATTAACTTGGGGAAAAATATGTTGCCATAACAACATTTTCCCCAGAAAAATTTATTTAAGTATAGGGGAAAAATATGTTGCCATAACAACATTTTCCCCAGAAAAATTTATTTAAGTATAGGGGAGAAGTAGGGAGAATGAACAACAAACTGAGCTAATTACTTTAATTCCAAACCAAAACAGTCTATTCCAGGATTAGCCTGTCTACACAGTCCCCAATTTAGTAGTAGTTAATCCACTGAAGTTGAGTTGCATCAGCTTCCATTATTATCTTTGTTTACATATTTTTTTTTAAATAATGCATTTATTTAATAGCCCAAACACAGCACCACATTCTATTGGCTTGTTCTTTGCACTTCCTGTACTCTATATTCCTAGCCACTATACGCTGTATTTGCTATAGCATGCTGTCATTAATTGTAGCCTCTGTAGGAAACAGCTTCTACACTACACCCCGTACAAACTATTTCACCTTTATTTGAATTAAATTACAAATTCTAGAGTGGATATGCCCTGCAAATATGCCCTTCTGATAACTAAGTGGACTTATCAATAATCACTGTAGACCATACAGCATGTGCATAATAGATACGGAAATGAGTAGAGGAGAAGAAGTAGAAGCTGTGTATTTTATATTTCTCATTTAAATGATGTTGGATGGGTGATATTTAAGTAGAAGCAGTTTTATTGTACAATGTCCTTAGCAACTTGCTGTAGCCTTTGAAGCCTAGCAGAATCACACAAAATACACTGCTGGAAGAAAAACACCTCTCCTTTTCTCTTTTTTCTAAGTCAGTCACAGTGTATAAGCTGCCTACTCTCCACAGCAACCATCTCTTTCATGACTCAATCAGGCTGAGAACTTGTTAACTCTATCTTATTGCTGTGGACTTCCTCCATTTTGAATTTTATTTCTTTTCTATCCCATATTGCCCTCCTGGTTTTCCTGGATATGGGATTCCCAAAATACAAGGCAAGAACCCAAAGCAAAGAAAATGAACAAGTTTGGAAGAAACTGTGGAATACAGTAATAAGTACATTAAATTTCTCATTGCATACAGTGGAGACCACACCAGCAGCATTAGCTGAGAAGGAACATTCAGTGTGTCCTGCTCTATAAGTCCATGCACTACCCCAAAGCCTGGGGGCCTTAGTGGTCTCTTCGCTCTACACAATTTCTAACCCCTAACAGGGACAGTGTAACAATTTCTAGGGGTCTTTTTCATTTGTATACAGAATAAAAAGCTGATGGAGGACAATAGATTCCTTAGTTTCACAGAATTTTAGGGTCTGAAAGGGACCTCCAGAGATCATCAAGTCCACCCCCCCTGCCAAAGCTGGTTATTCCTGTCTAGAAGGACTCTTATCCAATGGATGATCTGAAAGACTTATTAACCAAAAAGATTGCTCTCTGGGTTTCTTAGACTATACACAGCACACAGTACATTTTTATCCCCAGAAGGTCAGTGCCATGCAGACATATACCAGACATGCACTTATGTTGCTGCCATTTAAAGATCTATGACTTTAAGTTGTCAAAATGTTGTGATGCCAGAAGCCCAAAATTGCATATATATGTATACATAAGTATGCAAATCAGTATACTGAAGCAGCATACTGAATGCACATCATCTGTGTTTGCTGTTTTTTTTAAGACTTACTATAAAAATCATTGATCAAAGTTTGAGGCATACATTCAGGGTACAGAATTCAAATTAATATTGTAGACACGTCAGCTTTTACGAAGTTACCATACAATAGCAAGTCCAGCACCTTCTGTTCAAACCTGTTTATATGCTTAATTATCCTGTTATATTTGTATTTTATTTTAATATTGAAATTTTCAAATTTCAGCTTCTGGTCACTGCATCTCATTAGCCCTTTGTCTTACATGTTCCCTAACACCTCTTTCCTGCTTTAGTACAAGTCAGCTTCCGATGATGTGAATTAACTTAGTTCCCCAGGCCTATTTTCCAGCCTTGGGATTATTTTCGTAACCTTTCTTTTAACAGCCTAGCACTGTTAGTGTGCTCCATACACTTCTTGGAATTACAGGAATCCTTTCAATAGAGGCTCTAAAATGCAGCAATGTGATCTCACCACACTCTTTTCTGGCCAAAGATTTAGTTTTATTTACAGTAGTTGATTGAAAGCTTTTATTGTAATTCTTCTCATTGGTCATCCTAACTTCAGGTTTGCCTCTGCACTTCAGAGTAATTCTTCACCCTCAGGTGTATGTCAAGGACAGATGGTGGAAAGATGGTGGTGAAGATTCACAAGTACAATTAAGACATTCTGGATGCCAGTTCTCCAGGTAATGTAAGGCAGAACCACAAAGTGAAGAAACTTCTTCCTTCTCCTAAACACCAAACAAGGTGTCCACTATTTCTTTGCATTTGTTATTACCAAATGAAGTTGTTATTTTGCATTTATTTAAACAAGCAAGTCAGATCTCTAACAGTAATATAATGTCCCATCTTATGTCTTCTATAAAACCTCTATAGCTCCATTTGCAGAACTGTATATTCACAGATTAATAGGAACAATAACTGTCCCAAAAACTAATTCATGAGATCCCAAGAGTAACATACCTACTCATTAGTATAACCTGATAAAGGCCCATGAGTGAGATCACAAACAACCTTAATTTTAACTATACATACAAGGTTTCATAGTACTAAATTATTGTAAGCAATTATGCATGACTACAGAAAGCTGACGGTATCACTTGCTTCTCCCCTAAACCTTCCCAATAAAGAAAAACACCTCCTGACTTTATGTGATTGTTCTTTACGCACAAGAATTCTGGCAATGTAAAAAGATAACCTCAGAATAGAAAGCAGTTGGAGTGTCTCCAAGAAAGAAAAAGAAGCAGAATAAATGCATCTGTGTGTGTACAAAGGGAGTGCTTGAACATATAGGTATAGTACCCAGAGAGAAAAGACTATTTCAGTTTCATACACTAGGTAAGCTCAAGAAGTATTTGTATAGGTAAATGTTTCATATTCAGAGATAATGAAAGAGATGAACTTCATTGGCAACTTACTAACTTTCATAGTACAGAAGCAAAAGCGAAGTGTAGGATGTAAGAAATAACCAGAGGCAGTACTGTCAGTGCTAAACATTTTTTTCAAACTGAGTGATTACTGAGGTAGATCTTAATCTAACTTGAAGAGCTGAACTACCAGAGACAGAGATATTATTTAACTACACAGGAGAATCAAGAAAAAAAGATCACAGGGAGAAGCATACACAGTGGCATAATACTGATTCCTGGCTTAGATATAATCACCTGTCAGGAAGAACATAGTCAGCACTGGGTTACAAGGATACAGCAGCATTTGCAGACATAACTATGTAGTTATTTGAATGATGAGAAGAGGGTGGATGGTCAGCTCACCAAACTAAATTGTACACAAAACTAAATGAATGTTAAAAGAGTTAGCTTGTCTGAAATTATTTGCTATTCAGCAATTTAGGTAAATCTATGCTCTGCTATCAATGATACTTTTTTGCCTCAAATGAACATTGCATTTGTACATGTGTGCTGCCATCACACCTCTTTATTACAGATGGGTTTCTGAAGCCCGGAGAGTTAAACCTGTCAGAAAATTTTCTAGCCACGCAGAATTTAAAATGCAATTTATTTCGTCTCAAATCCCATGACATTTCTTTCACAAGTTTTCAGCTTGCGACAGTTCAAACATAGAAATTGAACAGATACGTCTGATCATTGAACTGGAACAGATACTGGTAAGGGAGATATATATTTAGGTAACAATAAAATCAAAACTTTATTTGTATCTCAGTTAAGTCATTCTTCATGCCCAATGGAAGTAGATGAGTGAAACTGTAAGAAAATGCAAGTCCAATTCTGGTCCAAAAGAACACAGAGAATGGTTACAGCCACACAGAGATTTGACTAGTACTGATCTACCTTAATCATAATAAAGCAAACACCCTGGTGATGTTGTGACTGACAAAGTTGTTAAAAAAAAAAAAAAAAAGGTTTTTTTTGTAATTTAGCAGTGCTAAATGCAGTAGTAACGAATTCATCATGTTGCAATTCTTTTACATAAAGCTGTTAGACTGGAAACACTAGGAATAGATATTTAATTGCTAATATCCAGATCTGTAGAACATTTTAAAGCATTATAAAATATCTTGAGTGAAAAGTGAGCTGGAGATGTTTCAATCACTCCTTTGTTATAGTTAGGCTACCTCAGAAACACAGCAAGTCTGCAGGAGTGTCTTTGTAACACTAGTCCACAAACACACTGCTACTGACACCTTAGGCACTGCTACACAAAAACCCCTACCGTACCTTGTCCATGCCAATCCTGAGGCTGTTATTGCCACACCTATCCCACTGACACACAGGAGATACCAAGTGCTGTGCTTACCAGTGAAGAGGAAATTCAAATTGCAACTGCAGTTGCAGTGCGATGCACTGTTGCTTAAATTTTGCTTTTTATTCAGAAGCAAATATGTCTAACTCATGCTGATAGGTACGTTAAAAGTTCTTAAACACTCACAAAACGGTAACTGGAGGATTAGAAAAGCTAAGGAGATTTTTGTTCCTATTCCCAACAGAAAAATTTATGCCTCATTTACTTCCGGAATTCATGCTTCCCCATCCCCAACAAAACCATGTGTGTCTTTCACTAAATTTATCCTGCATTTTGTGGCATTTTCTAATATTTATTCCTAGTATGATGTATTTTTGGGCAAAAGATCTAAAGAAAGATCAACCTCTTGAAGACAGTCCTCTGGGACCCTTTGTAGCAGCTAAAATTATCACAGCTTGCCTACTTCAAACAAAATCCCCACCTAGGATAGTTGTATTCCCTAGTGGCAAAATATTTCTGGCATTAGACTTCATTTTCTCCTTTAAGGGTTGCTCTTCAATAATCGTACACCACATGTACTCTGTGAAGCTGGCAATCAAGGTGTGCTTCCTCATCTAGAACCTCATCCTGCACCCAGAGGAATTGCACATTTTCAATATTTATGATCACCAAGTCACAGGGATTGCTCAAGGTGTGTTGAAATTCCACACTGAGCCACAAAATACTGTCCGCTAGCTAACCCAAAATCTCCTTTGGTCTTGCTGGATTTGTAGCACTTCTTATGAATTTGGCTGATCTGCACTACCCCCATGTGTTTTACAAAGACTTCTTGCAATTTCTCAGCAGGTGGTGGTTTCAGATGCCACTTCAACAAAGTCATTGCTGAATGCAATTATATTCTGTGTTCATAAAAGGTAGAACAGACAGCAATAAAGTTGCAAACAAAACAATACATACAAAGCAACACAATATGATAAATGCAATAAATACCATACAGAACCCAGTGCAAAGCAATGCATGCATTACCATAAAACCAATGCAAAAAATACCATGTCATACAATACCATCAAATATGCACAATACATACCATCCAATATAATCAAATAAACAACATACAGCACCATACACACAACACAAAACATGACACAAAATACAATGTCTTAGAACACCATACCATGCAATACAATAATAAACCATGCAATACAATTTTCTAATAGAAAGCAGTAAATTCCATACTGCACAATACCATACAAAATACAATACAGGGTGAGTCTACAACAAACACCATACAATACAAAACACAGGACAATGCAAAATATAACACAGTATGTACCATACATACAATATAACACAGAGTACAATATCCATACTGCAATACATATATTACAAGACAATAAATAGCAAACCGTACATTATGTTAAGGACAAAACATAGATAAAATGCAAGGTAAAAAAGAAAGTAAGACAGAAGATTGACAGAAGAAAAGATAAAGTACAACATAATAAAAATACAGTAGACAATAAGCAGTAATTAGACAATAGCTACCACACCATAAAAACCATATGATACCATATATACCATAACAAAAAATTCCATAAACTACATATTTTGCAGTATGACATACAATAAAATATGACACACAACACGGAATACAATACAGACAAGACATACACTAGCAGTCCATAGGAAACATACAACAAATACCAAAACATACAAAATACCATCATACAATACAATAAATACAAAACAATACAAAATACAAAATATACAACATGATACCAAACAATACCATACAACATATTAAAGACAACATGTAAAAAAATGCTGTACAAAATACAGCAGAAGAAATACAGTACATACCATATCTCGCCATACAATATGAAACTCAATACATAAAAAAATACAAACAATGCAAACAGAACAAAGTATGTATAAAACAGTACATACAAAACACAACGTCATACCCACAATACCAGACAGTAAACACAATATGTACAATAGAAAATACAACACAAAGTACAGCACATCATAGAATATATTGTATACAGTACAATGAATACAATACCATACCCTACAACACATAGCATACAATACAAAACACAACTCAATACATTACATGCAACACAACATAAGCACTTCAGACATCATAATACAGAAAATAGATGACCTACATTACTATAAATACAACATAAAATACATTACAAACAACATAAACTACAGTACAACACACAGGATACCATAAAGACCATACACTGCATACATTTCCAAAAAATAAATGCCATACAATATGTACAATGCATAGTACACATGCAGTATGTGCAATAAAATACATAATACAAAAAATACCATACCATAAAATGCATTATGTAAAATACCAAATCACACATACAAACCTATACCAAAAGCAAATACACAACACAAAACCCTATACGAATATGAAAAAATACACCATAAACAATATATTGTATAATAAGCTACAAAACATACACTACAAACTAGCATACCAAATAAAAATAACATAAGATATGAAACATGTGAAACAAACATTGCCATACCACAAGCATTACAAAACAAAATACATCCCAACACAAAAGGCAAAGCAAAATTTACAGAGGGGGTGAGGATGGCTCTTTTCAGGGAAGGGACTGGGAGAAGGAAGAACTGCCTACTGTTGAGGAGGATCAGGTTGCAGATCATCAAAGGAACAAGTCCATGGGAGCTGATGAGATGCTGCGTCTGTGGGCCCTGAGGAAACTGTCAAATGAGCTGGCTAAGCCACTCTGCATCATATCTGAGAAGCCATAGCAGTCCAGTGAAGATATTACTGGCTGAAAAAGGGGAAACATAACTCCTGATTTTAGAACAGGAGAAAAGGAAGACCTGAGGAACCACAGTCTCAACTCTGTGCCCTGCAAGATCCTTCTGGAAGCTATGGTCAGGCTTCCAGGTCAAGTACAGAGGTGACTGGTGACAGCCAACATGGCTTCACTAAGGGCAAATCATGCCTGAGAAATTTAATGGCATTCTTTGATAGGGTTATAGAGCTGGAGGAGAACAGAAGAGCAATGGACTTCATCTACCTGGAACTGTGCAAAGCATTTGTCCTGCATGACATCCTTGTCTCTAAGTTGGAGAGACATGGATTTGACAGATGGATCACTTGATGGATAAGGAATTGGCTCCCATATTTTGCAGAGTCATGACTTGGTGCTGTTCTCTGTGTCACTCTGGGGTCATATCCTGCCGTGGCAGGAGCTCCAAGGAGTTCAGCAAGTGAAAACCCAAAATCCTGCACCCTGGGAGAGACAGGCACAGACGCTAGCATATGCAGCAGACTGGCAGGCTGGAAAGCAGCCATGGAATGTTGATCATACTGCTGTCCTTGAGCATAGGCTTTCTTCTCACCCTGGGGTTTATAGGCAGCCTTGGGGTTGGAATTTCTTCTCCCCTGCTTGGGAAATACCCTTCTTTGGCAAATCTACAGATTGGTGTCAAGGAGATGAGGACATGGAGTTTCTCTGGTTTGGAGAAAAGGAGGCTGAGGGGCAACGTTTCACTCTCTGTGGTTTCCTGAGATGCAGAAGTGTGGAAGGAAAGACTGATCTCTTCCCTCCCAGCATCCAGCAGCAGAACCCATAGGAAACATTCAATGGTGTGTCAGTAGAGTTCAGGCTTGATATTTGGAAAACCTTCTTTGCCAGAGACTACCTCAGGAAGGTGGTCCAACACTGTCAGCATTTATTTCTAGTCTGTCCTGCGCTTCCATTGTTTTCTCAGTTGAGCAGCCATACTAGAAATTTTTGCATAGATGAATAATGATTGCTCCATCTGCAGATTGATTCCTAGAATACCAGCACAGTATGACTTGACTTCAAATAAAGAAATATCTCAATTGGTGCCCAACTGAATGCTTCAAAGAAATATCAAAAGAATTTGTTTCCTTTTATCCATTCTTTAGTAGATGTAGTGATGAACTGTTTTTTTTTAATACCAGACATCTGTGTCACATATATTTTAATCTGATTTGATTATTCCATTTGCAGAGTTATTCATGCGAGTGAAGTAAATTTCATGTTTTATACAGTTACAGTTAATAAAATATGTACAACTACATAAAGGTTTTAATATTTTGAAAAAGAAAAAAATTAATCTTGATCAGCACAACACTTTCATATCTTTGTATATTCCAGTATTTGTTATAATTTTATTTAAGCAATAGCATAATTTAATTTTATCGTGAGATTTTTTTTACCAAACATATCTTTTTCTTGTCCTTTCCAGTGAAAATAGAGCAAATTTTGGGGAAAAAGAATGAAAGGAAAAAACAGGTACACAATTTCTCAGCACCAGTATAAAGTTCCTTTGACCCATCCGTTCCTTTCTGCCCTCCTGAAACAGCAAGTCTAAAGAGATGCTACAGCACCATAGTACAATGCTGGTGTGGCATTTAACTAGAAGGCCTTACTGGACTCTGGTTTTGAATCCTCTTAGAACAGCCATGAGAAAAGTTTAGATCCCTTCATTCATTTGTACCAGTCATCTGGTAGAAGACTTAGGGGGGACCTAATTAGTGTCTATAAATATCTTAGACTTGGGATGCAGGGGGAATTGGCCAGCCCATTTTCAGTGGTCTGTGGGGACAGGACAAGGGGCAATGGCTGTAAGCTGGAGCATAGGAAGTTCCGCACCAACATGTGGATGAACTTTTTCACAGTGAGGGTGACGGAGCAGTGGAATAGGTTGCCCAGGGAGGTGGTGGAGTCTCCTTCTCTGGAGATATTCAAGTCTCGTCTGGATGCCTATCTATGCAATATGAGATAGGTAGCTTGCTTTGGCAGGGGGGTTGGACCCGATGATCTCTTGAGGTCCCTTCCAACCCCTAATGATTCTGTGATTCTGTGATTCTGTGATCTGCACAGAGCCAAAGAAGACACTTCCCCCTTTCTTGTGCCCAGATGCATGCATAGCCTCCACATGGCCTGTACTGTTCCCACATAAAATTATCCTCCAGTATTACTGTCAATAACATTTCAGTTTTTAACAGAAAACTCAGCTCAGAGGAAACCCTCTATCTCAATGCTTATTGTTAGTTTGGGATGGCAGAAGAAATATATTACATGATCTTAAAAGAGAGCCACTGTGAGCAAAATGCAATTTTAGAATTTTGGTTAGAACCAGAACTGAAGTTCATTAACATGATCTAAGTTAACAAGGTACTTCTACTGTAAAACAATCAAGGGGCAAATTCCACTTCCTGCAACTCTGAGAGAAAAGAATCAGCTGACAAATTTCTGTGCTGGGTGCTGCAGTAGTAATTGCTGATGTTGCCTCATAAAGGTATAGGAATAACAGACTTCTCAAAGGCTAAAGCAGGTGTAAGATGCCTGCTCTGTCCAGTCTCCCTGTCATGAGGATCCTGCTACTGCCTGAATCACTGAAGGAGAATGAGATGAGGAGTGATGAGGTAAGTGATCTGCTCCTTAGCTGCTGCACAACTGAATTGTATGAGGGCACTCTGCCTGCTTCTGAGGACAGAAAGGGTGTGGTATGCAAGAAAGAGAAGGTTGATGATTCATAAGTGCTCCTCAGTGAAAGCAAAATGCAAATCCGGTGTTACAGAAGAAATTGGCAAGAGATCTGTGATAGGTCTAAGGAATTAGGTTACTGCACTTCCATAGGGAAGGTTCCAAGGTCTAATTACCCAGAGTAAGAAGCACTTAATAAAGCCCATGTACTTGGATGATGTTCCAAAGAGAGCTCAGAAAGTTTTACTTTAGTTCCAACTTTCTTGGACACACTCAAAGAAGACTGCAACATAAGCTATTGGACAAAATGAAGACACAAACCACAAGAAAAGAGATGCAGAAATGTGACAGCCACACAAATGACCTAAAGAAGAGTAGGAAAGATGAATGAGCTACAAGCTAACTGAGAGAATGCAGCACTAATGAGATTTTACTCACAAGAGCTGGCTTTCTCTAGTGGCTTAATTTCAGCAAAGGAAAAAAAATCAGTAATAAAGTGTTGTATATTTAAGACAGCAAGAATCGCTTAATCCTGAAAGCCACTGTGATTCCACAGCCTGACTTGAACCTCATCAAGTCTACAGCAGCTTTTATTTCCATCAAATTGCATGCAGTAATACAGTGCCAAGACTTTTTCCAGCTGTACTCCCATAGGAGCCTGGTGCCCATCTGAGTCAGGGTGTACTTTCTTAATCCACAAGTGAGTGGTGCTCCCTCCCCAGTTTGGGTGAGGGAGAAGAGACAAGAAGAAATTGTGAGTACCAGAAGGAAGACAAACTGCAACAAGGCATCCATATTAGTCAGAGCCTTGGAGAGCTAACTGCTTGTCAATGCTGAGAGTGGGAGCACACATCCCTGGAACTGCAGGGTTTGGACCATTGTCTCTTCCAGCAGCTATCCACCTCCCACCCCCACTGTGAGGCAAGTTTACCACAGAAGCCAAACTACACCTCATCTTCTATCAGTTTCCTTCTCATAAACAGAGGGACTGCAACAGTGGTCAGAGGGTTGACACCAAGGTGGCACAACTGTGCATCAAAAGTGGATGCAAAGACACTGATGACAGGGCTTTTTTTTCACCCCAACATGGTGATTTTCTCACATGCTGTCTTAGCTTGACACCTAAGGCTTTGTTTTATGGCCCATGGCCTGGGTCTGAGTGACCACACAGAGTACAGCCCACTCTCTGTGGGAAAGGACAGAGGGAAGCAGGTGAGGTTTCTCAGCTACTTACTCTTATTCCTTTCTAAATATAGGGGCCCATTTGCCCAGAGGAATGAAAAAAAAAACCAAAAAAAAACCCAAAAAGAGCAAACAAAGCATAGGAAGAGAGCACAAGTCTTTTCCTTGATTTGTTGTGCCGCTCATATTTTCACGCACTCCTACTCATATTGATGGGGGGTATATAAGGGAACATAAGAAATCACATTTATAATAACTAATACATAAATAAGAGTAAATTCAATTACTAACTACTGCAAGATGCTTGGGAGAAAAAGCCAATAAGGGGAACAAAAAAAATGGAAGCAAGGTTGTGACTCGTGACCCAAGCAGCCCAAGGAAGGTGGCACCTGGAGGATAATCCTGCCCAGTTGGAAAGATTGCAACTATGCATGTGCCGGGGGAGAAGGAGAAGTGGGGACAGGTTTTGTGTATGTATAGGTGTGTAACAAAATGCCATTAATATGTAACATTCTACTGTATTTAACTAAGGTGAATTGCCATATTGGGCAAGCACGTCTGTGGTGGAGTGATCCCTTGTGCATCTACATGTAATAAACATACCTACTGTACAACTTTCTGGCTTGTAGAGTCTATTTCTGCAAGTCAATATGTGCTTTGGAAGGCAGTTGCTAATCAGAGAAATGGAAACCCAAGGCAAAGGCTGAAGCAGACATAACAGCTTAAGCTTTTATAAGTTAGCAGACAACTCTAAAAGATATAGCATGTGGATCTCCATTATTAGAGGGAGTCTGTCACAGGAGGACTCATATCATACTTAGAACAAAGCCTAGCTTCTACTCTGCATTTATTCCAAATACTGCAGACTATTTCCAAGACAATACTTTTATTGTGTTCAACTAATACTACAGAGTCAAATCCTGAAGTCTTACCTCAGGGCCTTACTATCTCTGAGGTTTACTTTAAGTCATTGAGCTATGCCAATTTCTTAGAGCAGACAAACTTCTGCATTAGGGAATACTTCTGTTTTTGTGGAGAGACCCCAGCCAACTAATGTCATCACAGGTAGAGCCCGGTGATATTTTTACAGCACGAGTATCCATGGCCAATGAGTGAATTTTGTTCACCTTTGGCTGGGAGAGAGAGTTGAGGAGTAAGTATTTTGCAAATTTTACATCAGGAAATGAATGACTGGAATTTCTTAAGAAGGTCTCACCAGCCTACAAGATACAACTTTTTTGCTATCTGCAGAGAACTGTATTTTGAAGTTCCTGGAGCTGCTAGCTGGAACTGGTTGCTGTGCTGATTTAGCATTTGGAAACAGGAAAAAGAAAACACAAAGAAAAAGATGGAAAATCATGTCAAATTCTGTCTCAAAGTATCTCTGAACAAGACATGGTGTGAGGTAACTAATTAACAGCCTACTGAATGAAGAATCACATCAGTGAAAGCATATTCTGGAGAAGACACTTGCATTTCATGTAGTTTCCAAGTGATGGGTGAAACAGCAGCAGCTGGAAATCAAGCTCGAACACCAGTTGAAACACCAGGAAGCCCCAAAGGAGAGATAATTGTAAATGTAATGAGAAAGGGGAAGAAAAAAGAAAAAGTAAAAAAAAATACAGCATTGTCTTCAAATGTAGAGGACAGAAAAAATTATGAAGGCTCAGAAGAGTCTGTGCTGAATGATCCAGAGTTAAGTTGAAGAGGTAGGTAGGTATGTTAGTTGCAAGTGCTAACAGGGTCCCTTGTACAAGCCCAGTTTGGAGTGGGAGGAGAAAGGACTCTGAAAATGGCAGAGGGTCCTGAAAGGGAACTAGCCTTTGACAAACTAGAAAGTTCTGCTAAACAACAGAAATTACCCAGTCCAGACAGAAGACATAATTTTCTGAATTGCTCACTTAAAGAATGAAGTTGGCACAAGATGTTTCCACTCCTTTTCTCTGAACACTTGGCTACAACCTCACTGAACTCTACCTTGAAGTGTTTCTCACAGAAGTCAGTTGGAAGTGGTTGTGTTGAGCTGAAAAACAGTGCTCAGAAGCCTGAGCTCACACAAAGGATGAAGCAAATTGGTGTCATAGTCCAAGGCTCAGAGCAGTTTCTGACCAGGACATGGGTTTATTGTAAACATAGTAAGTGCATCTCGAGTGGAGGAAGACCAGGCACTAGGACTGTACCATTGAAAGGATTCATGTAAGGATAATGCCTTTCTTTCTTGAAATATCCAGAAATTTATATCACAAAACTCTAAATTGACTATGCTTCTGAAGCTGGCATATCACAAACTGTGCCCCAGGATGTGCAGTGCTCTCTGAGTGACTGATAATGCTATGTGGCTCTAATTTAGGATTATTAACAATGTCCATTAAAACGAACAGAAACAAAATCTTCAGGTGACAAAGAACGTCAAAAAATATGAACATATGCCATGGGGGCTACACGGGCTCTGGGAATCAGCCTGAGCCAAGGAAATGCCCAGCATTTGTGAAGCACTGTTACAGCACTTGGCAAGAGTGTCTCCTCGTGGACAAAGACGGTGGCAACCAGCCCTCACCAACTTTGCCAGCAGCCTGCAAGTAGAGATCCATGCATCTCCACCTGTCTGCAAGAAAATGCCAGAAATACTGACAGTAGTATTAAAGAGGAGCTGCAGAAATAGCGGCTGCAGTTGCTGAAAGCCAGAGCTAAGTGTCATGAAATTAAGTACATGCATTAAAATAAATTATATCTAGGTAAAACACAATCTGGACTTGTTGTTAGTAAGTAGTTCATATGCTTTTAAAACTGCACATGATATTATTGTTCACTGGCATTATTAGTTTGCTGGGAAAGAAGTAGGCAGAGAGCTGCCCCGAATGAACCAGTTAGCACTGGGCTTAGTGTAGAGCATGATGAGGGCTGAGAATGTTAAAGGAAAACCTTTCTTCAGGTGGTTGCTGGACTTCATGCAGGTCCCCTCAGCCATAACATCTACATTTATGGAGCATTTTAGAGCAATGAAAGCCTAAAAGACTCCTTTCACTAGAACACAAGGACGGATTTTCCCATATAAGGTCAGAGGGATGGACTTGGATTTCCCAAATCATGATTTGCAAATCATCTTTGCAAAAACCCTCAGTTGTCACAAAAGCATTTATGTTGCAGCTCTGGTAGTCAGCACAAACAGCAGAGGTTACCTCTAGCGCAGTAAACTCAGGCCATAACTCAGATGTACTGTCAAGGTCCTCCTTCATTTAGCTACTAGGAGCAGGAATATGACAAAGCAGGACTTCTTTTATTCAGCAAAGGGCCTACAGACAAGACTAATTTATAACCTTGGTGAAATATGTCCAAGGGAATCACAGGATAAAACTGAAAATCGGATAGACTGTCTAGCCTTGAGCATTAATAATTCAAAGAATTTCCATGTCCACTGCTTTAAAAAAAATTACAAAAGCCATTGGTGACATAAAACTACCTAGCTGATATTATCCCCTGTTTGAACAAGTTCCTAACAATTAGGCAGGAGTTACATCTTTATTTCTTTCCTTAATGAGCTGCTTATTTTCCAGAGACACTTCATGGATTAGTGTCTCATGATTGTCCCTGGATTTGTTGTTGTGGAACAACCATTTTAAGTCACAGAGGAATAGTCAATCTCCCTTTTCCTCTCCTCCCATAATAGCAAGTTTCCATTTTCCACTTAGAAATAGTTTTAAAGCAGCAACTGCAAGAGAAACAAGAGCTAGAGCCTTTTAAACTTTAATTTCCAGCTAATACAGTATTCCCTTGAGTGGTTCTATTCTGTGGTTTTGAATGCCTTTGGCATAGCAGAGATTAATTACTGGACAGTGACTCATGGGGACACTTGCAGTGTGTTGGAATTTGTAAGGGAGACGAAGATGCAGCATGAACTATTTTGCTTTCATCCATGGATGTTGTGTCTAAATAGTAGAACTACATTCTATGCTGAGCGCAGTGATATAGTCATAGCTGATCATTGAACCTTTGTGGGATAAGCCTAAAACTGAACGATTTGATCTAAAACACGTTATGCAAGAAAGGCCAGTTTTAGACCTGAAGAGCTAATGTCTCTCTCAGAGTGTAGATACACACACACAGACACACATAAGATGTTTACCACTTAAACTCATACAGAGAGCACTCTGGGAGGTGCTTGACTCTAAGGAAAGTAGAGAGATGTTCGTACACCCCATGCCACACAGATGCCACACACTTTTACTCTCAGTGCTAGCTAGTTTCCTGCACTGGTGAGACAAGGAGTCAGCCAGCCACCTTGCTTCCTGCCCTTCCAGTTGTCATTGCAACCATTTGCACAGACACAAGACTGTACACACAGATGTATTGAGTCCTTGCACTGTGACATGTTTTCATTCTCCATTTTTGCTTGCATGTCTGCAAGCCTCCAGCAGTGCCAACCAGGGGGGACCACCACAGTTCATGTAATGCCCAATACTTGCCTTGCACCAAAATAAAATACTATCTTGCAGTCCAGTTAAGTCTAAAAAGCACAGAAAGACACTGCTACAAGCTATCTCCCTTCCTGGGTCCCTCTTATTTCCTACGGGCGAACATAAGTTAATTTCTTAGTTATGGTGTATTTGAGGTTCCTATATATTGTAAACTGAAGCAGGCCACAAAAGATTTTTCATTTCCTACTTTATCTATCTAAAAAACCCCAAACAAACCAAAAACCCAACCCACTGAAACACCAGCATTTTTCCAGAGAAGGAAAAAACAGTTCAGGTAGAGTTAATACTTGTGCAAATAGAAATTTTCAAAAACTGCTGCAGGTAAGCAGGATTTAGTTTTTAATTCAGTCAGGTAACTGTGCCAATGCTCCTGACTCTGGGCAGATGGCACTGCTACAAGTCACAGAAGTTGGACAACTGCTGGAAAAAATGGAATGTCAAGAAAGATTCCTATCTGAATTGCTTCAGGGACATGGCAGTGTCTGAAGCTCCAGACCTTCCAAAAGTTTCTGTGGGATCAAGCATCACTAAATGCACTAAATGATTGTGCCCTCATAATGGCAAGCTGCTGAGAAAATATCTAGAAATTCATTAGGCCCTTGTAAGACAACGTGGGATTAAACATCTCCCGCAGATGCATAAGCTCATGTGTTTTGCCTTGCAATTGCAACATGCCTGGTGGGTGAACTGTACCTGTAAAAAGGTCATCATCTTCAACTCCCAGCACCTCCGCTAACCTGCCCTGCCAGGTATGACAACACACATAAGGAAGTGCTGGCTCAAAAGGCCTCAAAAGCAGTGAGTTTTTTTCTCACTTAACAGGTTTCCACATCTGGGAAATCCTAGGGTCTACTTTGAATATTTAGCTCAGTCTTAAAGAAATATCCTCAATTAATAGATATGGGTTTATGATCTAGTGTTAGGTAACACAAAACTGCAAACATGCCTGCTTTGTTGGTCTTCTCTGTAACAAAAACTGACTAGTCACCAGCACCGCATCCACCACCCAGTGCCTAGCACCTTAGAAAGATTACAGCTTTGCAGAAGGCAGTTCAGTGTTTGTGAAAAAAATAGCTGAAACCATGAGTAAAACAGACTAAAGGCACAATTTATGGTTGAGAAGTTAGTCACACTTTGCACATGGAGTAACTGATAGGACAAGAGACATATCCACACAGAGCATTCTGAAGGATCAAGAACCGAATCCAAATTTCTCAACCTTTCCACTATACAGGCAAGAACCTATTTTATTATTTCTTTAGACTTTATTAGAGTTTCTTCAACAAAACAAAAAAACTCTCTGAAGAGTCAGATTTCTAAAGAAACCCCAGTATTTCTGAAGCACACCCCCTTCATGCTCTGGGATCCTGATGTTCTCTAATGCACATGCCTGTGGTCACTCATGATATTCAAACTTAAATAGAACCTCAGACATCAGCATGTACATTAGATAACTGTTTGGTACTGTGCATGTGATGAACTTCAAGTGGCCCAGAAGGTGGGAATGGTGTTCGTATTCTTAAAATATCAGTGTTGGTGCTCCGCTCCCATACACTACTTTTTTATAATGATACATATAACATCCAACTCTTCCCTTTTAGGAATCTTATGCTGAAAACCTCTCCTGTCTCCAGAAAAAAGACATTTTGGCAAATAAAGTAAAAATTAAATATGCATTATATTACTTTGTCACAAGTTCAGCCATCGGAGATGACTAGGTCCAAATCTAGTCTTGCCTCCAGCAAGGCAAGCAGTTTACCTTAGAGAAGAAAGTTACAGAGAGGTAGCAATTGGACCTACCACCTACTTTGCTGTCAAGGAATGGAGAAGAGTAGCTACTCCTGGAATGGGGAAGATGCTTCCCTCTCCTGGCAAGAGCTGAATCATTTTGCAGAGCAGTTCTTCTGCTTGTCCATCGAAACACATCTATGTTTGGGTGGCTGCATAGGTGCAGTCTAGGTGCAGTCTAACCCATGATAGATTGCCATCTCCCTCTGCACCCCAAGGAAGCTTTGAGCTGGCTCAGAGCGGGGTGTTCTGTTTATCTTCATGGTCTGGGACATACCCACTTATACTAGAAAATGCATATTTAAAAGAAAAAAAAAGACACATAATTTGCTTCACTTTAACAGTTCCTCAGTGATAGCTAACATTTGTCACAAGATGAAAAAGATTGAAAGTTGTGAGACTCACCATACTGCCCTAAGCAAAACTAAGTGTACCCTAGCGTTAGCTGCTCAGAGCCCAGGACTTAGTAGGGATGGCAGGTTTGTCTGTTTACAGAGTTCTTTGCACACTGTGTGTGTGATCCTATTATTGTTGTTTTCAGTTAGTATTTTTCCATTAAATTTAGCATGTGCAAGAGAGGGTCACTGAAGAGGAAACTGCTTGAGAATTTAGTTTAGCAGTGCTAGTTTAGCAAAGTTGCAAGTAACTCCTGTGAAGGAATTACTTTTTTTTTTTCCCTTTAAGTGTGTTTGGCTGGTTTTTGGATTTCTACACAAGCATGAACCTTTTATAATATGCATTTCTTTTTTACTGAGAGGGAGAAAAGACCCCAATATTCAAATTAAAGACTTTGAAAAAAAGTTTCATTCCAAAACTGACAGTTTTGCAGATTTCTAACAGCATATTCCTGGTTACTGAAGTAGGAAATGACAAATGACTAGCCATGCCTGTACTAAATATACTTTTGTTGTTGACCTTGCAAAGATCTTTTCCAGTGGTGGCAGTAAAGTAGGAATCTCATGCATGCACAGAGAGTAAGTAAAGTGCTACACAGAGAAGGGGCTAACTTGCCTATGCAAGTAAGGTAATGTGGCTCATGTAGAAATGTCATTATTTTTCCACACCAACACCTGTTAAGCGGATCTTGCGGTTTTTAAAACAGATTCCTCCAAGAAGTTTTTGTATATATTAACTACCTCAAATAATAAAAACTTGTAATGTCAGTTTTAAGCACAAGCGAAGCCGACTTGGATAGCAATAGAGCCTCCAAGTAAAAGGCACCACAGATCTCACTCCTTTTCTTGTGCCTACTCAGCATAGCATTTCCATTTCTCATTCTTGAAAAGACTGTGATAAAAGGAGCAGAAGATGTTTTACTGTCTGTGTGGCTTCTCTACCCCAAAATAGAAACACATGGGAGAAAGGAGATGGACTCCCCAACCTGGCAGCCAGGATTTCAAGATTTGGGTTTTTTCAACATCTACTGAGATTTGCAGCCATAGTAGCTAATGGGGGCTGACAGTATCAGCAAGTTCATAAGTGCATCAGGCATGGCCCTGTGCAACAGGTCCATAAAGAGGTGCTACTGGTAATGGAGAGAGATGTAATCTTTTCACACTCCTAATTCAACTATAGTGGATGCCAGAGGAATATGAAAGGAATGAAGCATAGAAAGAGGTGAGGCTCACATATTCCAAGAAGCCACAGACTGTGTCCTGTCTCAGCCTAGGCTAATTCCTCAATGCCTCTTTGTAGGGTAATGCAGCAAAAGGTGTAAATGCAGACCTGTGAGTGTGGCAGTGGGCCACTTTAGGAGTGGGGAAATAGCTATACATTGAAGACATACAGTCTGATCCTGTCCCAGAAACACACTGGCCTTTCACTCTGCTCAGGGTGACCCATTGCCAAAGAAGATCATGGAAGTAGCCCCAAAAGTTTTCTTTGTGGCTGCAGAATGAAGGCAGAAAAAGACTGCAATATGAACTTCCTCTAAACAGGAAGAAGTCTGTACTTCTTTGCTCAGTGCTGTTCCCTAAGCAAGTCTTTCCAGTGACAAACATGCCAGTACATAGTGATAGAGGTTCATTGCATGCACCTCCATCTCCTTGTATTACCACTTTATGTGTACTAAAAGGAGACCTAGGAAGGGCTTTCTGCAGCTGCAAAACTGAATTTGTTGCAGAAGAGAAGGCTAGAAACAGAAAGAGCAAAATCCATTTTGCTTAGTCTACTGGCAGGCCTTGAACTCATTCTGAGCATCTATAGTCAGTCAGCAATATCTTGGTAAATGTATTTGTTGGATGGGAGGAATCTAATGTACACTTGTCCAACACAGTTTGGGGAAGACTGTTCAGGAAGCTGTCAGGAAAATTTCAGAAACATTTGGGGATCTTTTGTACCTTTTGATTTTTGTACAAACCACACTGAGCACACTGACAGCCTCCATCTTAGGTGCCATAAATGTATCACAATGGACATCTAAACCTGTAACTAATACAGCTCTGGGGAAGTTCACACAGCAGCATTTCATCTGTCCAAGTCAAAGCCCAGATCCAATTTCCTGACACTCAAGAAACACTGATACAGTATCCTGGGCAGCACAGTTACTGGCTACTTAATTAGATAGCTTTAATCCAATGTTTTATGGGTTGAATTCAACCAGTGCTAGGTTCTATAAAAGCTGTTAAGATGTGCCTGAGAGTTTCTTTCTCCAAGCTGAACACTCCGTACTTGTACACTGGCTATTGATGCAACAGGGACAAGGAAAACTGTATTAGAGAAAGTACAAATATAAGAACTGGATCCACCTCCAAACACATCTGAGTTTGGTGACATTAGGATCCATAAATTTGATTCATTGACCAACAGCAATAATGGTCACATTCTGATCTTCCTACCTTGTCACGCTTAGTAATCAGTCACACTGAAGACTTCAATCAAACTGATCCTTTCTAAATTCAATTACTTTTACTGAAAGATGCCAGAATAAAATGCTTAGCTTCCTTCCCTTAACATCCCTGGGCACCTGAGTGGGACAGGACAGGGCTGTTATCTGAGAAATTAAAACACATAAGTTAAAATTCTAAAGTAATTTCTCTGGTTTCACAGCCACATCTTTCCTCGTTTAAGTATGACTGCATTTCACAGACAGGTTCCTGCATGCATCTCATCTGGATCATAGAGAAATCAAACTGTACAGTGTTTGTGCAATCACCCCAGAGTATGATTTCAGTGCATGGAAGCTTGGGAGTTTATCCATCTACCTGTGTCTTTGCTTACAAGCCTCTAAACAGAGACTTGAGACATACTGCAGTCACAGATGTCTCATACTCCTTGTCACTGAAAACTTCCAATGGAAGGTGCTAAACTTTTTAAAAGGCAAGAACAACATCTGATTCTGACAAGAAGCCAGAAAGTCCAATTAGATCCTGTAAATCTGTGGATAGTCTCTTTTCCTATTGTCAGTTCTCAATTTTTCCCTTTTAAAAACCAGCCATTTATTATATTATTGTTTATTGTTTATTATTACCCCTCTAAGTCTCCTGCAGTCCCCATAACTACAAGCTGTAAATTTGGAGTCTTATCTCAGTAGGCTATTTCTAATTATACAAAAGTATTCAAAGAAATTGAGATGACAGAGAGACCCTGTCTTTGTGCTCTTAGATTAATGGACATCTATCTAGATAAGACCCTTTAAGAGCAAGTAAACTTCTCTAAGTTTTCGTCACTGGATAGTGTCTTTTAGAAAGGTATTGCATTATCTTTTCATTTTTACCTATGGTGATACCTGTATGTCTTAGCAAAATAAATTTTACATTATGGTCGTGCTTAGAAGTACTAAATCATGTGTTATGCACTACACAGCACAGAGCAAAAAGATCTTGTCTGCCCTCAAGTTTTTCTTCTGCCTCCTCATATTTCCTTTCTCTCTACACACACATTTTAGGTAAGTTAACAGCAACAAGGCCAGCATCAATCAGTACTACTGTAGGAACTCCTTAACAGATAACACCCAATAAGTGCCAGTTTTCATCTAGCAGTTTCAATGTAATTGGTTTGTACTGCTCCTCCTAATGTTTTGTCACTCTGTGAATATGAAACAGTTGGAATAGTCGTAAAATATGCTTAAATATGTCGGGATTGGTTTGACTGAAACCTAAAATATATAAATCCTGGTAATTATAAATATGTTAGATATTCAAATTAAGTAAATTAGAAAATTTAATGGTACTGTTATGGAGAGTTCTCAGCATGGTAAATAAGATATTCAAATTAAGTAAATTAGAAAATTTAATGGTACTGTTATGGAGAGTTCTCAGCATGGTAAATAACTCACATTATGCTACTAAACTTACCTCGCTTAATCATGAATGAAGTTTGCCTGGTCAATTATTTAAATTAAAATTAATCTTTTTTAGAGCCATAGATGATACAGGGTTAGCCTCCTTTTTGATGATGAGGACATCCTAACACGAGACAGATGAGCAGCCTGTTCCCTTTAATTTTGGAATATACTTTGTTCCCCAAAAAAGACTGCCTGTCTTGAAGAGAGGATTCTCCACATTTCCACAGAGCAGCAACAGTTAGTGAAGCAGCAATTTGAGTTCCTCATTTTACCAGTGGGCTTCACTCTTCATCTGCCAGGTCTCTCCAGGATCTAGAAAAGTAAGTAAGTCAGATGTTTTTAATACAGATTCCTCTGCAAAATCTGCCAAAAAATGAAGCCTATTAATGGCTAGTAATTTTGTCTTGGTTTCTGCAATATAAATTGCTGTCTACCAGTGAACTGATCAAGTCTATCAAAAGATTTCATATGGGCCAACACCTGAATCAAATAGAAACTGTGATCACTGAGTTGAAAAAAATTAAAATAGGTAACTAGGTTATTATGGGTTCCTGTGATAGTCCCAAAACACACACCAACCTGGAATCAATGACATTTTTTCTGCAAGTGTCTTAAAAACAAGTCTCAGGCAGATCTTCGCAAGGTTCAGTTTTACTTAGTACTTTGCAGAAGATATGGATATATATCTTTCCTGGACAGTGTGTTCAGTAATAAAGTGAGCAGGCAAATGCCTGCTTCTAAAATGTCAAACTGAGCTTCCTCCTCAAGCTTTCTGTTATTTCTCTGAAGAATATTTTCATCTTTCATGAGGCTATGTGTCTTTTGCTGCCTTGTGTCAAAAGTAAATTACTGAAACCAATCAAATTTCTATTAATGGATCACAGAAGGCAAATACAAGATCTTCAGTTATTTCATTAAAAATATAATATGGCTTTATCTTGCCTGCAGGCAGAGACATGTAAAATAGTAGTCTCTGGAGAACTTTAAATCTTTATTTCTGACATTAAAAAAAAACTTCAAGGATTATATTGTAAACCAAGTAGTTAATATTACAGATAATGACCCACATATGTATATGTAAATACATAGGGTAATCCAGCCCTAGGAAGTCTGGGACTGTCTGAGTTTACAGTTCATAAAAGAAGAGGTTGCAATGTTACTTATTTTTTATCATACCTTTTACATTTCTGCCTTCAGTATCCATAGATACCTTCCTCTTCCCTTGCAGTTTTCATCAATCCGAAAGCTGGAAATAAAAAATACTGAAATTGCTGCTACTGATAGAATACATATACCAAAAGATGATAAAAGAGGGCCCTAAATCAACAAGGAATGTGAGAGCACAGCTGTGGGAGCAAGCAGTGTATCTTGGGGAAAGCCTTCACAAAGGGACCAGAAAGTGCAGTGTCACAGTTGTGGTCCAGATATGGGAGAAACTTGCTTTTCCTCTGAACATCACTCATAACCATCACACTCAGATGTCTGCCTCAAAATCGCCCTGTCTAAATCTGAAATCTTCAAAGAGTTGTGACTACAGAGACACTGTCAGACATGAAGGTACTGCAAACTAGAAGTAGCACCTTGCATAAAGCTGAGGGGTGTTGTTTTGAACACAATAAGAAACAAAAAAAAAAAAGGTGTCTGTTAAAAAGAAAGGGTTTAGGTGTTTTTTTCTAGAATAAAACTTGTGGTGTCTTAGCCCTGGCTGGGAGCCCCATGCCCACCAAAGTCACTCTACGACTCCCCTTTTCAGCTGGATGAGAGAGGAAATACATATTGAGAGGCTTAGGAGTTAAGATAAGGATCAGGAGAGATCATTCTGCAATTAGTGTCACGGGCAAAACAGATTGAACAGAATAAAGGAAAGAAACTCTCTAATTTATTACACTACATTCCACAAAGAGTGAAACCAGAAAGTGTGATCAGATCTTAAAGCACCTTCTCCCTACCCCTTCCTTCTTAGCAGACTTCACTTTAGTCATTGTTTTGCTCCCATCTTCCCCCTCATTGTGGCATAAGGAGAGGCAGGGAGTGGGGAAATTGGGGTTTCAGTCAGTTCCTCATGAGGTGTTTTACTTCTTAGCCAAAGGGAGCATTCCTGACACCCTTCCCCTGCTGTACAGTGGGGTCCCACTCACGGGAGACAGTCCGTCATGACCTTCTCCATGAGTCCTTTCCCACAGGGCTTCAATTGTTCACCAGCTGCCCCAGCATAGATCACTTCTGTGGGGTGTAGTCACAAATCATAGAACATCTCTCAGCCTCTCAAGCCCAGATCACTCCAGACTGGTGGTCCTCCACGGGGTCACAAGCCCCCACCAGCAAACCTGCTCCAGCATGGCTATCTCTCTCTCTCTCTCTTGCTCATCTCTGTGTGTGTGTGTGTATCTCTCTCTCCATGGGCTGCAAGTGCTGGCAGAGGCTTACTGCAACAGGGGTCACAGCACCTTTCATATGTCTCCACCTGCTCCATCCAGCATGAAGCCTCTCCATGGGCTACAGGTGGGGTTTTGGCCTTTTCCATGGGCTGCAGGGGGACACCTGCTCCATCATGGGTTTCTTCACAGCACCTGGGACATCTTTTCTTCACTCCCCACTCCACTGGCCATGGTGTTGGCACAGTTTCTTACATCTTCTCACTCTCTCCTCTGGTGGTAAAAAGTGGCCACTTGCACCCAAAGGTGCTGTGACCATCGCTGATGGTCTCAGACTTGGTCAGCAATGACTCCAACCTTGAGTCGGCTGGTATTTGCTCTGTCAGGCCTGCAGAGAGCTTCTGTCTGCTTCTTGCAGAAGCCACCCCCGCAGCCCCCCCTTCTCCACCAGAACCCAGACATGCAAAACTACAACAAAAGTATATTCTTTTCCCAGCTTTGCTTCTCTGTCTTCCTTTAGAGCATACTTTATCCAAAACATAGCCTGTGGGTACAAATTGGCATGGCTCCACAGGATATGTTCATTCCCATCAGATGGAATTTTGGCACTGGAAGAAAAATTGCAGTTTGGGTGAATGATTCACTTGGATTACAGATGGTATATTAACAATGAGGGTTAAAAAGCAGCAAATGAGTTTACCAGGAATAGAATGCTATGAAGTTATCACATAGCTCATCACTCTCTAATGTACATTGGGTCAGACATAAGTACAGCCTGCATGAAGTCAGCAGGGATTTCTTGTGTCAAAGGTCATGCAGGTTTCTGCCATACTGAAATTAAAGAGGGTATTATGATTAGTGTGAAGGGACACAGTGTTAGATGGTTGGCACAAAAGCAATAAATATATTTGGAAGAAAGCCTATGAATTCGCTTGTGAAAACAGGGTAACCTCTACTGGAAAAGTATCTATTAAATTAGACCACTGACTTGTTTGCTATATAATTAGGAGATACTTATCAAGAAGAGAATTACCCAAGCCAAAATCTAACCCATGACAGAACAGGGGCGAGAGTCTGAAGCATTCTTCTGGAATTGATAACCTCTGCTATGCACTGTAAGGATAATTATGTTAATCACGTTCTAATTTGGAAAATTTCACTATCTGAATAGTCTCATACTTTGATTTTGCTAATGTCAGTGGACTAAAATGCCAATAAACCCCTTTTCTTATTATTCTGAACTATAAAGTTTTAGTGTTCAAAGTCATTTGAAGTAACATACTCAAAAGTAGATAAAAGCCATACCAAATATCTGTGGAGGTAAGAACTCTCTTGACAAATCAACTGTTTGTCATAATTCATTGGTAGCATTTTACACACTGAGAAAATATATTAAATGTTTGCACATTCTTCAAAAATATTTTAGTGCTGCTAGCATTAACTCTGTGAATGAATCTGCTTTTCAAAAATACAGAGGGGTGGTTAGCAGGGACAGGGAGGTGATTGTCCCTGTGATAGATGAGCCTTTTGTTCAGCAAACCACCTGTACCCTGAAACAGGCTACAACGTCCTGTTTTATAAGAATAACTATGTAACATATATTGTGAGTAGCTAACGAGGCATAGAATTAAGTAATAGATAACTTAAAAGCAGAAACCGCAGGTATCAAGCAACCAATCAATGAGCTTATTGCTGAAGAAGACCAAATATGGAATAAGGGGTCAAGTGCGGGACAAGTGAGGAAGACAAGTGACTTCATCCCACCGACCACCAGAAAGTAGAGGACGACCCCCTAATAACAGCTGGCGCATGCGCAGAAGACTACACGGAAGTTTTGATGAAAGATTCTAGACGAGGAACTACAACACTATAAAAACCAGAACTCGGGCAGGAAACGCATGGCTGGTGGTAGAGCTGAGACTCCCCGGCCGCCCAGTGCTGCTTGGCCTTTTGTCACCTGCTGATTAATAAACTTAAATTTGTATTTGGATTACTTTGTTTCCGAACAGTTATTGGGAAACACACAATCACAGTTTGGTGCCGTGACTCGGATGGAGACTTCCCGGACATGAGCCTCTGAGCAGGGGGGCACCCCGCTGAATCAGTGGCCCTGCCTGAGTATCTGCTCGGCTCTCCACCGACAAACTGAAATTTTCGACAATAGGCAAAGGAAAGCCGGCAAGCCCCATAACCTGTGTGCACGAAGCCCCGGACGAAGACGTGGGACGTGTGAGTATGGGCCGGATACCGTTCGGTTGGGGATAGGATCCCTGGGGTGGGTAAGAGGTAAAGCCCCGGAAGATGGGACAGAGGAAAGGCAGGCCCTCTGTCGCCATGGGTAGGGAAGATTCTGGAAAACTTCCCACAATACCCCCGAGTAGTCCATTGGGACCGATGATTAAATATTGAGATGATTACCTTTCTAGGCTGGGTAAGAGCAAAATAAAGATGATACATTACTGTATAGAAATTTGAGCAGGGCAACCCATAAGGGGTGAATCTGTTCGTTGGCCCAGATTTGGATCCTTTGAGGATGTTTAAAGAGTATTAGGAGTGTCAGAAGCATTATTTGCTGGGGACAAGAAACAAGATGGAGCCCCTGGTAAAACTTAAAGTAAGTCCCCAGCAGCAAGAAATTGAGTTCCTTGTGGACTCAGGGGTGGAAAGATCCACCGTCCAAGGTTTGCCCTGGGGATGTAAAGTTTCCTCAGAGACAGTATAAATAATTGGCTCAAAAGGGGAACCTTTTGCTGTACCCGTGGTCAAGGAAGTATTGTTTGAAAGTTGTTCTAAAATTGGCTTGGGATCATTATTGTTGGTGCCCAAAGCCGAAACTGGGAATTTCTCTGGAAGTAAATAAAAAGCAATTACAAGTTAAATTATGCCCCCTCAGAGTTGAAAATTAAGAACAAATTAATCCTAAAATATGGTATACCCCAGAGACCACGGGAAAATTAAATATTAAACCCTTTGTGGTTGTGATTAAAGATCCAGAGACCCCAGTGCAAATAAAGCAATATCCATTATTTGAAGAGGGTAGAAGGGGGCTGAAACCAGTAATTGAAAGGTTGTTTAAACAAGGACTTCTCGAGCCCTGTATGTCCCCTTTCAATATCCCTATATTGCCAGTAAAAAAAAAAACCCCAAAAATTGGATGAGAAATAAAAACTGGTTCATGATTTAAGGGAAATTAATAAAAGAACAAGTACCCGATTTCTAGTTGTAGCTAATCCTCATACTCTTCTATGCCAACTGGGACCTACTGATAATTGGTACAGTGTGATTGCTTTAAAAGATGCATTTTGAGTTTGTCCGCTGGAATCCCCTAACTTTTTTGGACAAGTCCTTGAACAACTTTTATAGGAATATGAGCCAAGCCAAGGGGTGATCATTGTCCAGTATGTGGACAATTTACTGTTGGCTGGAGAAGATAAGGAAGTAATTAGACGGGAAAGTATTAAGCTTTAAAACTTTTTAAGTTTACAGAGTCTAAAAGTGTCTAAAAAAATATATTGCAATTTGTAGAGGAGGAGGTAAAGTACTTGGGACATAAGCTTAGCAAAACAAACAAACAAAAAAAAATTGGACCCTGAAAGGGTCAATGAAAGGACTCTCTGTCCCTCCACCCAGAAATGAACAGCATGTTAGACAATTACTGGGACTTTTCGGGTTAATGAATTGAAAATATTAGTGGAAAAGTAAAATTTTTATATGCCCAATGGGCTCACAATGAGTTATTAAAGTAAACTTCAGAGGACAGTGACAAATTGGAAACACTTAAAAGAGAACTGACAAATACCCCCGTGCTTAGCCTGCCCAACTTGCAGAAATGCTTTTTCCTATTTGTTAATACGGAGGAGGGGGTTGTATATGGGGTATTGCAGAAAAATGAATCACATGCTAGATTAATAAAATATGAAAGCATATTAATTGCCTCACCAAAGCTAACTTTAGAAACTACCTCCTTATAGAATCTGGCTCAATTTTTATATGAGGAACCAGGTGAGGAATCAGTACATGATTGTTTACAAACGATAAAAAAACCCCCCACTATCACAGTCCCTCTCTACTCTGCCCTCAGAAGGCCCCATCTGGAGTCCTGTGTCCAGATCTGGGGCCCCCAATACAAGAAAGATGCAGAACTGTTGAAGAGGGTTCAGATGAGGGCCATGAAGATGATTAGAGGGCTGGAACGCCTCCTCTATGAGAAGAGGCTAAGGGAGCTGGGCTTGTTCAGTCTAGAGAAGAGCAGGCTGCCTCATTGCAGCCTTCCAGTACCTGAAGGGAGCATACAAACAGGAGAGGAATCATCTTTTTAAAAGGGTAGACAATGGCAGAACAAGGGGGAATGGATTGAAGCTGAAGGAGGGAAGGTTTAGACTAGCTCTTAGGGGGAAGTTCTTTACAGAGAGAATGGTGAGGTGCTGGAACAGGCTGCCCAGAGAGGTGGTGGATGCCCCGTCCCTGGAGGTGTTCAAGGCCAGGTTGGATGGAGCCCTGGCAACCTTGTGTAGATCCAGGCCTGGAGGTTGGTGGCCCTGTCTGTGCCAGGGGGTTGGAACTCTATGATCATCAGTGTCCCTTCCAACCCAGACCATTCTACGATTAATTGCAGTATTACTTGCTCTGTCCCAAAATGCATGTGGCTCAAGCTAAAGGGTATTCTTATCAGGTCATTACCACTCCTCACCTGTAGTTTAACTACTGAGCTGTGGCAAAACCAGAGAAAATAATGAACTTTGATAACATAAGGGATACAAAACCAAGTCTATACAACAGTGGGATGCAACCATAGTCACAACTGTATAGATGTCTTGGAAGTAATGGGACTGCATAGACATCCCTCTAGAGAATATGTATCCCCAAGTACAAGCTACACAAAGCGAATGGATAGCCCAAAATTGCTTCAGAGTAAGCCCCTTCATGCTGACACAGCAAAACACAATCCAATCCTGAAGTACCCTTGAATAAGTAACTCTCCCTGGAATGACTCCAGACTTCTTGGATGAGTCTTGACTTTAAAAGCTATCATATATACAACAAGGTTTTGGATGTAATCAGAATAATTTAGTTTCAGAATACTTCAGCTCCACATATCTCCAGGCTCACTGTGCTACAGCACAGCCACTGTGTTGTTTACAATGCTCTGCTTTGTTTATCTTGGTGAGAGCAGCTTGTGAGATCAGCCTACAGTTTTGTATTAAAACAGTGGGAAATCGAACCCCTAAATTCCATGCTCCTTTTTTTTTCCTTTGTTCCTCCAGTGCAGGTGAGTTCATTTTGCACATGAATCAGTTGTTTAAGATGAAGATACACCCAAAACCGAAACGCTAGTAAAGTAGTGTCTAACTCTTAAAAGGATGCGAGGAATGATAAATGTATCATTCTTGATACAATTGAACAAGATTGAACAAGGTCAGGCTGATGCATAAGAATTATAGACAAAACTGCTGGGAATTACAAGGGAATCTACACCTGTGAGGTTTTGGTGACAGCAAAAGCCACAGATCTTGCAGCAGACTCAGAAAATATATTCATTTCCTGTTTCTGATTCACATAAACCCCTCCCATCCTCAAGAAACCTGGAGATAATTTGGCTTAGAAGCACAGACTGGTAATTAATTTAGAGTGCTTACCTGCTAAAACTCTTGCACTTAACATGCGGGACCATCTCAGCTGAAACATCTCTCCATTACCACATGGCAAGACATAAACAAAATACAGTTTCAACCTTAACATAAAGCATGCAAATAAGTGATCTTTTTCAGCTTTCTGACAAAAAGTATAGCAAGCCAAATACAGTGATTTATACATTTAAAATTTTAAATATTTTTCATCAATTATCTGGAAAATATTAAATTGGGTTTGTAAATGCAGTCATGGAATTTTTTTTGTTAGTTTTTTTTTCAGAAAAACTCAGTTGTTTTTATTTTAAAAAATAATCTTTTACTTTAAAAGTTGGCAAAAACAATTCAGTAAAAACAGATGAATTCATGGAATCTTTCACATCCATCTCTCGTCAGCATAATCGCAGCTGAGACATTTGCTTGTTATATATGAAGTATTACAATGGATACATTCACCGTCTTGCTTTCACCCAGATGTCTACGCGCACAGATACTGAAATTTCCCACCAGTAAATCTATGGCAAAAAAAGTTTCATTTACAGACAAGCCTTTTAAAGAAAAAACATAGTTTCTACCATCATCCCTTCCCCAGGTGTCCTGGTTAACTTCATGTTACTTTAAGGAGCAGGCAGCTGCGTGGATCTCGGCCCACAGGGTGAAACCACGACACCAGGTTTGGAGATAAGACTAGGCTGATTTCAGGTGGGATAGAGTTCATTTATTCATAGCAGCCTCTGTGGGCCTGCATGTTGGATTCATGCTGAAAAGAGTGCTGATAATGTAGAGGTATTTATGTTACTGTTGAGCAATGCCTATACAGAGCCAAGGCCTTTTATGCTTCTTACTCCACCCCAGCTCTGGGGCCCCCAACATAAAAAGGGTATGGAGCTGTTCAAGCAGGTCCAGAGGAAGGCTATGAAAATGATCAGAGGGCTGGAGCACCTCCCCTAGGAGGCCAGGGTTAGAGAGTTGAGGTTGTTCAGCCTGGAGAAGTCTCTGGAGGGACCTTATAGTGGCTTTTCAGTACATAAAGGGGGCCTATAGGAAAGCTGGGGAGGGACTTTTTACAAGGGCATGTAGTGATAGGACAAGGGGTAGTGGCTAAATACAGGAAGAGGGTAAATTTAAACTAGATACAAGGAAGAAATTTTTCAGGTTGAGGGTGGTGAGACACTGGAACAGGTTATCCAGGAAAATTGTGGATGCACCCTCCCTGGCAGTGTTCAAGGCCAGGCTGGCTGGGATATTAAGCAACATGGTCTAGTGGGAGGTGTCTTTGCGCATAGCAGGGGGGTTGGAACAAGATGTTCTCAGAGTTCCTTCCAACCCAAACCATTATATGATTCTCTGATTTAGTTTTATCCAATGGTTAGTTATAAATAGTAAGTCCCATTGAAATAATACACAGACTTGTACATAAACTCAGGAAATAGTTTTGCTATTTGAACACTTTGTTGGTTATATATATAATCTCCATTTCAAATTTTGATGTACTCAATTTTTTTCCAGCAGTATTTCCAGCATCCAGGAGAAATGGTCTAAAAATATGAATAGATGACTTCTCTTTCTCTTCGTAAAACATAAAATTAGGGGATTTGAAAAAGATTTTTTTTCTTTTAATTTATTGTGAATCCAAACTTCAAGGGGCATGGGAAGCATCTGGCAACACAAACTGCATTCAAGAAATAAATATATCAAATTGGCAAATTATTCTCTCTGAGGACATGAAAGCTGTGGAGAAAATGAAATCATAATTACATTTGAATACACATAAAATTTGTTATTAAATTCAAGAATAGGAACTGACAATTAGAAGACATAAAGCCAAAGTTTAAACTCAAATACAAAATAGCAGCCAATACTATAATCTGTACACTGCATGCAATCATAGAGCAATAACTGAAGTCAAATAGCCTTGTTTATGTACAAATATGTAAGCAGAGTAAAGCAAGAATTTAGCTGCACAGAATTCACATCTGTACAGCACTGCCTTACATCAAGGATTTTTTTTAAAAAAAGATCAGTTTGGAGATGCAGATGCTAAACAGCAACATCAAACTGTACAACCTGCCAAAGATTTTTTTTTGAAGACTGTTGAACCAGTGAATAATTAAAATTAAAACTTCTAGCACTCTGTCAAATTCCAGTTTGTGCAATTTATTTTGAGACATAAAAATATAATTAAAAATAACACTTTTTAAGATGCTAAATATTAGCAATTAGCTAATATTAGGCTTATTTCAGATGGAATATCAGAAGGAACAGATTAACAGCTTGCATTAGCCTTCAAGACATAAGGTAAGAACAAATCATTCACCCTGGCAGTTTGCTATTGACTTTCAGTAAATTGATTTAATGTATTTTGACCACAAAGCAAATGGGTCTACACAGAGATTTGCATCAAAGTAACTGTATTTGCCATAATTCCTTTTTTCTCATTTCAGGTGGTATTTGGTGTTCAGACTATCTTTAGCTTCAGGCAGTCAATTAAACTAAAATGAAAACAATCAGCAGCTCTTAAAACAAAATCAGAATGTCTCTACACAGACTTGCTCCTTCAACTTTAGTTGAAGTTCATCCATCTAATTGTGTGCATGCTACACTGATTTTTCCCTTGCTCTTTTGCTTTTAGCGATGAAACAAATATCCAAACCAAGCTCCTGCTTGGTTTGGATATTTGTCTAAAGTTATGAAAACTGATTTCCATAGAGGAAAAAGAAGTATTTTTACAGCGTTATTTCTTTAATTCTGTTGCCCTGAGGATAAGGGGGATTTTTCAAAGAATCAAGTTCAGGGAGAAAAATCTAGCTTTGCCCATATTTTGGATGGCAGACCCCAGGAGCACTAGCAGCACCTTCCCTTCCAGCTGATGGACTTTTGAAAAGAAGCTGCTGTCCATTAAGCATCTAAAGTTATTCGTTAAAACATATAGAGAGGTTCAGTTATGGTATTTGATTGTGAAGAAGGAAATGCACTGAAGCCTCACATATTGCTTCTCCTTCTTCCACCACAGTAACTCCGTGCAGCAAAGATACACCATCAGTATTCTGAGGAAGTAATGGGGAGCTGGCTGATGTTGGCTGATGCTGAGGCCTAATTCAGAAAAAAGCATAGGCATCTACTGCATGATATCAGAGTGATGTTACTCCAATACACTCTTTTGGGCAGTGTCTGGTGAATTCAGAAAACACTTCATCCAGGTGCTTGACTTGGGCAAGGATCCCTGGAACTCATGCATGGCACTGACCTGTCCTAGAAGCACTCTAAAAAGAACTCACGTAGGTAGTTGGTGGGTTGGCCTTCGTAGCACAGAAACAGAGACAGATCACTGGAACAATTGTTTAAATAAGACGTGTAGCTGTTTTCTTGTGAAAGACCTGTTTAATTTAAAGAAAAATCTTTGAGAAATAATCAAGGAAGGGTGGGAAAACTGGGAAAATCTAAGTAGAACAAAAGGGAGCTCTTTAGAAACATAATGGTGCTTGCCAGAGGGCCAAACCCGGGGAGATAGTGAGTGCAGTAGCAGCTCCTACAGATTTCCATGTTTTCTTATGGAATGTAAAGCTTATGTAAGAATTTGTATTGGACATATTTCAATGCTCACTAACTACTGCTGGTGTTTGATAGCTCCTTTCCTTGAATATTTCATTTCTGTATGATTCTGAATAGTAGAAGAAAAAGTCTGCCATATATCATACCAAAGAAGTAAAAGAAACAAGGATGCCCTAACTGAACACTGCATGTTTTAATTCCTTTTTCTAAATCAATATATCATTTCAAGCTACACAACAGAAGCCACTGAATGATAAAACAAATTATAATAGACTGTTGGGTAGCAGAGGGACCAGAACATAAAATAACTGGAGCAGCAAATTATGCAATTCCAAAGTACATTTACCTTCCCTCTTGAGTGGGAAGACATAAAATGTGCTTGTGATGTTTAACATTGTTATTACCAGAGAGGGTTCAAACATTTGAGTGTTTCCTTCTTCTTGTTCCTCTACAATAAAAGAAGGAAGGTATGGGAAAAACAAAAAAGGACAAGAAAAAAATACTTTTCAATCTGTTCTTGGGATTTGTCTTCCCTTTATAATTATTCTCTTCACCTTTGCAGAACTTAGCTTGGTCCTCACACGACAGGAAATACATTCAGCAGAAATTACTGCCAGTAAAGAATTGATCTTCCATGCTGTTGCATTTACTTTTACATGTCCCACTCAGCAAAGTACTGAACCACATGCCTAACTTTACCCCTGTGAGTGTCTCTGTTTTGGCATACTGTCACCCTTTGGGATATGACACCAGAGTTACTGTATTACCTAAATACAGCCTAGGAGGATTAGTCCAAAACAAACTCTAAGAGCTGCTTGAAAGACAATATTAATTAGAAAAAGGAAAATTAAGTGCAATTTTCATATTGGTGAACCTCATAAGTCAGGAATAAGCAAAGGGCAGAAGAAGTAGACACTCCATTCAGTTGTTTTTGTGACTGATGGCAGGAAAAATTGTTTGAATGATTTATAATGAAAGACTGGAATCAAAATTTCATTTTATCAGTGACTCATTGGGCAAAATAGCAAATGAAGCAGATCTCACTCCATGCGAGATGTGCAGAAAAATGAAGAGTATACTAATGAATCTCTCACAATACAACCTTTTAAGAAGCTCATTTATCAGTGTTTTGGAGAAATGTCTTCAAGTTTATTCTGTTCAGAATTCTGCTTACACATTGTATTTTTAGTATTACTGTTCTCTCCATCTTCCCCAAGATACTTTCAAGAAAAAAAAAGCAAGTACTATTAATAGCTCATCAGCTCCTCAGGACTTTGTCAACAGCCTGTGGGAGAAAAGAACAAACATATGAGTCATGAGATTAACATTTTTCAAAATCATGATTTCTTTTTCTTCAGTCAAGTCTATTGTATCACCCCCAAATCTGCTTCTTCCCCAGCTACAATTACTTACCCTTTACTTAACAGTGATACTTATGTATGATAAATTTACTTTCTGCCTAGTACCTCTTTTTTTTTTTTTTTAATTGGTAATCTCTATTCTCCTTTTCTCCCTTCATTGAAACAAAGACATGAAGACATGAAGGATATGAGAGAGAAACAACAACATACATTTACATCCAGCTAAATAAACTTCTCAGAAATCTGAAGGTAGGTATGCTGGCTGTACCTTACTTACATAGCTTTAGTAGTAAAAACTTCAAAATCACAGAATGAATCATAGAATCAAAGAATCACAGAATCCCTAGGATGGAAAAGACCTTTGAGATGATTGGGTCCAACTGTACCTGTCCTCTACTAAACCATATCCCTAAGCACCTCGCCTACCTGTCTTTTAAATACATCCAGGGTCAGTGACTCAGCCCATTCCAATGCCTGAAAATCCTTTCAGCTAAGAATTTTTCCCCTAATGTCTAATCTGAACTTGCGCTGGGGCAGATTGAGCCCATTGCCCCTCTTCCTTTCACCTGTCACTTGGGTGAAGAGAACACCGATCTCTCCACAGCCTCCTTTCAGATAATTGTAGGTGGTGATAAGGTCTCCCCTCAGCCTGGTACAAAAAGACCAGTACTAACTATCTTTTTTGTGTTATTTACACACACATTGAAATTTTTTTTAAATGAGGCTTTGCCAGAGAGTACAGTATAATTGGAAAAGTGAGATTTTGCCAAAAGATGATAAAACTTCTGTTGAACACAAGCCATTGTATTTCGGAGAGGATTCTTAAAAAAATAACAAAACAGGAACTCCAAAAACTTTTATTCTTCTCAGGCCCTGGTTTCCTCCTGTCATATCCTGAACATCCTTCGCTTTTGAATTACAGTGAACAATAAATATATAGCTATATACAGTTCACAAATAGAAAATAGAAGTTCATGACAGATAGAGCAGTCTGTGATTTGGGGTCAAAGTCAGAAAAATCTTTCAATGAGGAAAAAAAAAGAATTTGAAATTCTTCCAGTATTTGACCTTATAATAAAAATATTTCCATTTTCAAAATTAATATGTCATTTAGAAATTAAATAAGCCTACATTTTGTTAGGCTTGCAGACTGCAAGAAATTGAATGTTTTACTTTAGTTCAGTTGGTACATTACGAGGTAAACAAATGAACCTTCACTTTTTTTTTTTAAGGCAGTCAGTTTGAGCATAACTATTTTCCTTTTCCCAGTGTTTCTGTGTGGAACCTCAAACAACACCATGTATTTTGCTGGCTTCTCCCACTGTGACATCCATTTCACCAGGGAGCACAAAAATTCTGGCAAAGTTAAGGAGATGTGTTACCTTTCAGGATGCTCTACTAGGTGACATGGTCTCCCTGGCAATAAGGCAGCATCATGGCATCTCCTTGTTGCAGCCTCAAAATACAGACACATACAGTGCATACAGATCAGCAAAGTCCCTGGGTATATTCATCATGTAACTCAATATGTAAATCTCCCTGTATTAAGAAATACCTTGCAGAAAAAGCTGGCAGTGGGTTTTATGGAAGCCTGAATCATTGTTCTTTAATCCCACAGTACCTGTTTATTTTTAAACCTGGTCACTATTGTCCTCTTTGTCTTCCTCTCTCCCTTCCTCTCAGGAGGAGCAGTACACACAGCAAATAGGTGTTAACTGTATATTGTTCAGAAGCATCTGGAGCAATAACACCAGCTGGTTAAATACAAGAGCTGTACTAAAATGTTGTTTAGGAAAACCTCCCCACATCAAATTATAGAATGGTCTGGATTGTAAAGAACCCTAGGGATCATAGAGTTCCAACCCCCTGCCACAGACAGGGCCACCAACCTCCAGGCCTGGATCTACACAAGGTTGCCAGGGCTCCATCCAACCTGGCCTTGAACACCTCCAGGGACAGGGCATCCACCACCTCTCTGGGCAGCCTGTTCCAGCACCTCATCACTCTCTCTGTAAAGAACTTCCCCCTAAGAGCTAGTCTAAACCTTCCCTCCTTCAGCTTCAATCCATTCCCCCTTGTCCTGCCATTGTCTACCCTTTTAAAAAGATGATTCCTCTCCTGTTTGTATGCTCCCTTCAGGTACTGGAAGGCTGCAATGAGGCAGCCTGCTCTTCTCTAGACTGAACAAGCCCAGCTCCCTTAGCCTCTTCTCATAGAGGAGGCGTTCCAGCCCTCTAATCATCTTCATGGCCCTCATCTGAACCCTCTTCAACAGTTCTGCATCTTTCTTGTATTGGGGGCCCCAGATCTGGACACAGGACTCCAGATGGGGCCTTCTGAGGGCAGAGTAGAGAGGGACAATCACATCCCTGTCCCTGCTGACCACTCCTCTTCTGATGGAGCCCAAGATACCAGAGACAAATACTGAGATTAAGGCTCTTAGAGAGAAGAATGTCAAGCTAGGAGATGAGAGGAAAGTAGGGGTAAAGAAAAGAATCTAGAAAAAGGTGTATCCATAATATCTCATACTTTATCTTGTAAAACTCAAAAGCAAGATAAATTTCACTCTCATTTAAACTTGATAGAAAGGAAATATCCCCAGAATACTTTAGACAGGGTCCCATACTCCTTAATTCATTCCCACGGAAAAGTCTGAAATCAAAAAGCAGAGAAGGTATCTTGCATGAACAAACATCTGGGGAAAAAAATCCAGAGGAACCAGGTTTGCTTCATGCAAATGATTTTTGACCTCACTAACAAAAATTAAAAGTCTAGAAAAAAAGTAGAGCAAAACCACAAAATTTATTCTCAACACTGCTTTTGGGCACTTCTTTACATTTCCAAAGGTTATTTACTGATACAAATTGCAAACAGTGATGGATCATCCTAGAGGTAAGGAACAAGTGCAGTCTTGTGGTTAGAGAAGGTGACTTAAGCCTCTTTTCTCTCTAGCTGTGCCAGTGATTTCTCATGTGATACTAGGTAGATAAGTTCTCATGATTTAACACCAGCTGGTAACTAAGCACCATGCAGCCATTCACTCACTTGTCCCCTCTTCAGGGTGGTGGGAGGAAAATGGAAAAAAAACCCAAACAAAACTCTTGGGTTAAGATGACAATTTAATGGGATAACAAAGGAAGAAAACAATAATAAACAAAGAGAAGTGATGCACAAATGCAATTGCTCACCACATGTGGAGGAATCTGTACCTGATTGATGATCCTGCCTCCCAGCTAGTCTCCCCAGTTATATAGGCTGAGTGAGATGTCATATGGTATGGAATATCCCATGTCACAGCTGTGTCCTCTCCTAACTCTTTGTGCACCCCCAGCTTACTCACTGGTGAGGTGGAGTGAGAAGCAGAAAAGTCCTTGAATGTGTAAGTGCTGCTCAGTGGTAATTAAAACATTTCACCCTTTTCAGCACAAATTCAAAACGTAGACCCATACCAGGCACGATAAAAAAGATTAACTGCATTTTAGAAAAAAAAAAGCACATCTCTTCATTGAGATTTTTGGGTCTTGACCCATTAGTCATAGATTAATACTTAAAACTAATAAGTCTCATTTTCACAACTCATTTAAACATGAAATATTCTTATATCCATAGCTAGCAGTTACAGCAGCACTACTGGTAGATATTTACTATTTTTTAAAATTAAACAAATGATCTCAGGGCCAAGAAACTCATGGCCCTGTGTTCCTGACTCCAGCAAAATACTCTAATGGAGCTTTAGATGGGACTTTGCTTCCTGGGAAACAATCAATTGGACCCACTCTGAGTACAATCAGATGTGTGCTAGCTACAGCTTCAATAGAGCAAAGAACAGAAGGATTGCAATCAATGTCAATTAAATCAAAAGCCAATCAATTAAAGGATAAACAATTCATTAGAAAAACAGTGCAGTAGACCTGAAAGTAAAGTCCCTCCTCTACCAGCACAATCCTCACCTCCTGAAATTCTTCACACATGTAGATTGCCTGCTGATTATAATTAGAGCTCTTACAGTATAGGGAAAAAGGAATACTGGAGTCAGTTTTGCTTTGTGTGGCTGTGAGATTTCTTCACTGAGGTATCCTAAACCTTGCAGCTTAGAATAAAGTAAAGGTAGAAAAAAGATCTAGAAGGAAAGAGCAAAAATAGAAAGGTCTGGAAACACTGGAGGACTGATCTTGGTCTCACTGCAGCCTTTGAAAATCTTCTCCTTGTTTCTCTTTAAAATTGGATCAAGCCCAAGGACTGAGTAAGAATAAAGTCACTTCCAATCTGTGGTGTTTTCACAGTATGCGACATTTGTTCCATCATGCAGGCTACCTCTCAACCATGGCTAGGACTTCTAATTTCAGCGTCTGAAGATGTCCACTACATAAAAGAAAGAATAATTTCATGTTTTCTCCCTCTGTTGGCAAGTCCTGAAATTAACCATCATGTTTCCTACAGGAACAAAGGAAGCACTTCACCTAGGTCTTGCCCATTGTCTACCCCAAAAGTTGAGGGTGCCCTCTGATAGGGACCAAACCTATCCTGATAGAATGGGAAGGCACTCAAGAGAGTAATTTCCACTTAGGATAATGTACACCCCAAAACTACTGTGTCTTACTGACACATTCTGGATACTGTTTAAAACTACCCACTTCTTCTATTATTAATGTAGGCGATAGTCTCTAAATACATTCCTAAATTTGAAGATTAGCGGGCCCTAGGCACATGTTTATTACTAAATTGTTGCTAATGCACTTTACTTTGTGTTCCCAAATAGCAAGTAATACATCTCAGCCTGAGATTTCCCTGTGCTTGTTATTCCTACACTTACTTTGAGCAGATTCTTCACGGTTTTTAAACAACAGCACCATCACAGCAGAGAGGCTGAAAATAGTGGCTACACCCAGGCAGTGTGAAAGCTCCTCCCATGCCACCTCACTCCCTCAAGTGAGCAAAAAGGTTTTCCTGGCAGAAGCTGTGACACAGCCCAAATTATTACAACTGCTAGAACCTTAAAAAAATAGAGTTAGGATTATCTGAGCAAGATCGTATGTAACAGAATAAACAGAGAACCACAAGCAATAATTCCATCATCCTTCTATTGTGGCATTACTGCATTACTACATTACATAACTAGACAGACAAGGAGAGTCTCCATCCTTTACTGGATGCTGGAGGAAACATTGCCACCATGAATGATGAAAAGACTGAGGTATTTAATGCCTTATTTGCCTCAGTCTTTAATAACCAGACGAGTTTTTCTCAGGGTATTCAGCTCCCTGAGCTCAAAGACAGGGATGGAGAGCAGAATAAACCCCCCATAATCCAGGAGGAAGAAGTTAATGACCTGATGTGCCACCTGGAGCCCACAAGTCCATGGGGCCAGATGGGATCTACCCAAGAGTCTTGAGGAATATGGCAGGAGAGCTTGCCAAGTCACTGTCCTTCATTTGTCAGGAGTCCTGGTAAACAGGGGAGGTCCCAAACAACTGGAGTCTTCATCAGTCTACAATAAGCACCCAGAAGGAGCACCTGGTGAAACACAGACCTGTCAGCCTGACCTCAGTTCCAGGAAAGATTATTGAGTAACTCATGTGTTCATGAGAGGCAGATCCTGCTTGACCAACCTTATCTCCTTATTTGACCAGATGACCTGCCTAGTGGGTAAGGGAAAGGCTGTCAATGTTGTCTACCCTGACCTTAGTAAAGCCTTTAACACCACCTCCCACACTATTCTCCTAGAGAAGCTGGCAGCGCATGGCTTACTACAGGTGTAGTCATGACTGGGTAAAAAATGGCTGGCTGAGCTCAGAGAGTTGTAGCAAACAGAGTTAAATCCAGTTGTGACAAGTGCTGTTCCCCAGGGCTCAGTCTTTGGGACTAGTTGTGTTTAATATCTTTATCAGTAATCTGGATGAAGGGATTGAGTGCTCCCTCAGTAAGTCTGCAGGTGACAATAAATGGGCAAGAGCATTCTTCTGCTCAGTGGGTAAGAAGGATCTGCAGAAGAATTTTGACATGCTGGATTGATGGCCTGGAGTCAGTTGTATGAGGTTTAACAAGGCTCAGTGCCAGATCCTGCAGCTGGGTCACACCAACACCATGCAATGCTACCAACTTGAGGGGGAGTGACTGGAAAGCTGCCAGGTAGAAAAGGACATCGGAGAGCTGTTTGACAGTCAGCTGAACATGAGCCAGCAGTTTGCTAATGTGCACAAGTAGTCCAAGAGCAGCCTGGCTTGTATCAGAAATAGTGAGACCAGAAGGAGTAGGTAGGTGATTGTTACCCTGTACTCAGAACTGGTGAACCCCCACCTGGAGTACTGTGATCAGTTTTGGGCCCCTCACTGAAAGAATGACATTTTGTTGCTGGAGCATGTCCAGCGAAGGGTAACAAAGCTGGCGAAGTGTCTGGAGAACAGGTATGATGAGGGGCAGTTGAGGCAACTGAGATTGTTTAGTCTGGATTAAGGGAGGCTGAAGGCAGACTTCTCACTCTCCACAACTACGTTAAAGCAGGTTGTCTTTTCTCCCAAGTAACTAGTGACAAGAGGAAATGGCGTCAAATTGCATCAGGGGAGGTTTAGATTAGATACATTTAGAAACATTAGAAACATTTCTTTATTGAAAGAGTGGCCAAGCATTGGAACAGGCTACCTGGGGAAGTGGTGGAGTGACCGTCCCTGGCAGTGTTCTAAAAACATGTAGATGTGGTGCTTCAGGACTGGGGTTAGTGGGTATGGTGGTGTTGGAATGATGGTTGGACTCAATAATCTGACAGATCTTTTCCAACGTTAATGATTCTATGATTCTGTAATGTTTTCCCTGTGTATTCTCACTGATTCTCACCATATTAATTTGTGTGTGTGCGTGCCTTAACACCATGTCATTGTTGTCTATATTAAGTATAGTCATGCTACTTTCTGTAAAGAATGGATGATACTGCTTTTCTTTATAAAGATCTTACTAGCATATTAACCCACAGTTTGAAAGCCTACAGATACTCTAATCTTTTCATTAAAAACTATGACATGACTAGTTAAACATTTTGACTTTTACCTTAACATTTTAGATCTTAAAGCACTGTTAAAATAGCAATTCTGAGAAAGCAACATGGTTGTTAGTAAAAAGAGTTGTAAAGCAAAAAAAAAAAAAAGACCTTTCTTTCTGCATACATGCTTGAGTATTTCTAGTTCTAAACTGTAATTGCCTTAAAATAGAGAATATGTTTTACTTGGGTTTGTAAAATTTCACCTAATAAGCATGTTTAAAATGTATATCACATTTGGTCAGTTGAATTCTCTTCTGACTTAAGTGCTGAACAACACATGACCATAAAATTCACCAGACCACAAATCACTTCTTATTTTACTTTGCTATTTAGTGTATGTTTATGGTTATGTTGGCTATTTCATGATGTACAGTATGTTGGTATTCTGTTTTATGTTTCTTCTACTGTTTGCTCTCATACTTGCTGTAGTTCATTACTTTGCTTACTTTAAACAATACAGGTGTTTGGGGTTTTTTAAATCCTATGTTCTAATACTTGAGAAAGGCATGACAGAAACAGGAAGAAGGCAGAGGCACAAGCTCTGTCTCAGCAGGAGATGTGAAGGTTTCTGGAAGGCTCCAGTGTACATCAAATACAACTTTCATTCATAAACAGCTGACTTAGACATAAAGGAAGGGAAATGGCCATCTTATAATGGGCTTTTCATTCTATATTTTCTTCTGAACATGAATGACATGCTGGATGACAGAGGTTTTTATTGAGGATAGGGATTTGCCCCGCATTTTAATTATAAAGACATTGACTCACCTGGAAATGCTTCTTACCCAGGTTTCCTATATACATATCTAGATAATGATGTTGCTGAAGGCCTCAAAGGACCAGACTTTGTCGTGGTGGCTCAGGTAGCTAGGAAAGAACAGAATCAACCCCAAACCTGTTTCTGCCCCTTCCCCCCTTGCCTTTGAATAGTATAGAAGAAACAGAGCAAATACAAAGTCAAAAGAGTGAGAAGAGGAACTTTAGATTTCTGACTGGAGGCATCAATTATTTCCTTTGAAATTTTGAGACTATGGGTGATGAAGAAAGCCTAAAGGAAGAACATGAAGCAGAGCTGTGGAAGGAGGCAATGGAAATATAAGACTTTTTACATTTCCAGGCCTCCATTTTGGAAGGCCAAAATAGACCAGCTACTGAGTTAGCAAATAGTAGTGAGGAAAGAACAGAGGCTGCTCTGGGGCATTTCTTCAGTGCCCTCTCAGGTACGTTCTTCAGCATAGGAACAGGGACAGAGCAAGAAAGTGCAAAATCAGAATCACATTTTTTTTTATATTTTTCCCCACTGGCAGCAAGCCTGAGAGGTTAATGGTGAACAGTGAGAAGCTGCACCAGAGTTGCATACTATAGAGAAAACAGGAGATCCCGTGGTACACGGCAGATTTGTTGTGGTGCCACACCTCATGGTCCTCCTCTGCTTCCTTCATACCTGCCTGAGACATGGATCCACACCAATACATCTGAAATACCTTCCATTTCAGTTTGAAGGCAACTTGTAGAAAGTCTGTATTTCTATGGTTATTTTCCCAGGTTGAAGTGACTGCATCTACCTTAGAAAGCAATGATCCAAGACTTTGATTCTCAAAATCCCTGACTGGTATTCGAGATAAATTCTAGTGGACTGTACATCATGTCCTGGACTTCTACTGCAAGGTGCTGAATGACAACAAGATAAGGAACGGCATGGATGGACATGCAGCAGTTCTAAGGAAAAGGAACTATATGTGATCCATATCATACAGATCCTATATTCTGCTCTTGAAACACATACTAAGGAGGTTAAGATCACCCATCTTTTCAGCTCAGTTTATTTTAATCCTACTGGAGTTAACATTTTGATTCTACATTTTACTACACTTACCACTTCAAACTGCTCATGAAAACACCTTCATGGCTTTCCTGAGCTCAGTGAACTGCCCAAAGGAGTGCCTCCTGCCATCTCTCAGACACTTCCTGCCCCGCATGCTGCTGCAAAGGCATGCTGCAGCTGAGAAATGGTCACATAATGTTACTGCAATGAAATGGGAGGAAAAGTTCCTTGCTAACAATGTGGTGCCATGGAGCACTTAGGCTAGATCTCTTGGTACCAAAGCACCCAGCAGAATGCAGGTAAACACAGCTTGCCCTCAGCACAATTAGGAGTAAGGGTGGGGTCTTTTTTTTTTTTTTTTTTTTTTTTTTTTTCATTTTTAAATGGCTGCTCAATGCTGGGCACCATTTGAGGATGCCATTCCAGACTTACCTATGTAAGAGCATACACCCTGTTTCTGCATTGCTGCTTTTCCAAAATAAGAAAATGCTGTCCCAAACTTTTGGCAGGTAGTTCCTGGAGTTCAGTCCTAGGTTACTTACTCAGGGGTATACAATGAAGTAACACAGAGCGCTGTAGGTCTCTTAACCCCTAGGTCAAGCTATTCGCTTTTGACATCATTTTCCTCAGAACCAAAGGACGTGTGGAAAAACACATCTAAGAGAAACTACAATTTTTACTAATGGAAAGAATTTGGTATTTTAAACATGAATAAAAATTATTCTCACTTTATTTTTGGATCTCAAACAGTCTATTGATGAATATTTATCATCTTACTGTTCTGACAACTACTTTACTGGCAAGACACCTCATTTGAGGACTGCTGCACATTGCTTTGAGGCAACAAGTCTGTATGAAGGCCTTTCAAGACTTTTTCTTAAAAAGAATATAAAATCAGTCCTGCTACTAAAATTTAACATGAATTAGGAGCCAAAAATTATATTCAGTAAACAAATAAATGATTCAAAAAATGAGATAAAATTTACCATGATTTTTATCTACTTTCTTACATATGCACAGCAGCCTATGGGGACCCATTTTGTGAGACACGAATTTACTTTCTTTCCATCTCTCATCTCATTTTCTTCTGATGTGAGTTTTTTCTTTTCCTGGGGACTGTGCAGAACTCTGAAAAAAGCTCTGTAGCATCTGCTGAGGCTTTTTATAATTACATTTCCTTGTGCTATAATTTAGAGACTGATTCTTTAGGTTTGGATGAAAAGCTGGAGGTCAGTTCTTGCCATTTTTAATTATTTCTTTTCATGAAAGGCAAAGGAAGACTTGTTCCTCTGATTTTATCATCACTGACAGATCATTCCCCAGCTCCTTCTTAATTCTTATCATTTTACTCATTCTTAAATGAGCTAAATTCATTTGTGCTAGCAGACATAAATGTGCATGCATGCACAAATGTACCCCTGCCTCCCCAACTAAGACATCTCTTTTTGAATCTTTCACATATTTTAAGCTACACTTCTCAGTCTTCACTTTTAATATTTAATTTGCCTGGAAATAATTAACATTACAAGCAAGATTTTTTTTTTTTTATTTTAGCTAGGTAAAAACATAAGAGTTTTAAATTTCTGCTGTGAAAGAGTCTAGACAAAAATTCTGGATAATAAATCAGTCGCGAAAAACTCTTTCTTTTATTTTAAATTGACATTGTACTTGTCTCTCATGCTTCATTAATTTTCTATTTATCATTAAAAGTGTGCCTTTAGAATTGTTTAGTTATGATTATGCAATACATCTTAACTCATCAGAAAATGCTCAGATGGGAAATATTCTTACAGGGGACATCCATCAGAGATCCTTAATGAAGAGCAAGGACTGTTACCAGCAGTGGTAATTCTGCTTGTCTTGATTTGCATTGTCTACTGAATTTTATCGTTGCTACATTCTCATTCTATGAGACTGTTTTCCAAAATTTTGCCTGGTTCACACTAGTCACCCTGGTTTAGACTTCTCTTTTCCTGCCTCAATGATTGCAATACTTCCTAAGCAGCAGCTTTCACCTTCTGATGCTGTGGCATTTGCCCAGACCTGAAGGACGCTTCTGTTCACTGCTTCACTCATATAGGATGCTGGCTTGTATGCAGAGGGAGTCAGTTCCTCAAAATTCTGCGCTTGGCCATGCTAGCCCCATGTTGTAATCTTCAGATCAACTGACATTACTGATATGATCTATAGACACAATAAAGAACAGTCTGAGTACACAGCCACAGAGTATCCTGCTATTAACCGTTTGCAAAGACAAAACTCTGGCCTTTTACTCCCTGCACTTGCAAACTCTTAATTAGTTTGTACCTTTTTTAAAAACTCTACACTCCTGAAAACCTCTGATAAAGGTTGTAAGACTTCAAACTCTTATTTGAAGAACATACAATCTTTGCACACAGGTCATACGCTTTGCAGAGTGGCACTCCCAGTTATGTGTCAGAAGTGTAAAATGAAGCTAATAGAACGTTTTATTTATGTACTCAGTGATTTAAGGAGAGGTATAATGATGTAACAAACAACCGACTTAGTGTTTTATAATTGCTAAGCTATAAAGGAAATTATAATTATTAAATTATACAAGACATTAGACTAATTAATTTAATGCTATCTTCACAGGACTTGCTGCAAGATCCTAAATCCTTCTAAGACTGCAACCCCTGGTGAGTCCTTTCCTTTCAAACTCACCACTGCCTGCCATTCTCAGCTTCTCCCCTCTGTCCATAATAAAATGTCAGCAGGTCCTTGTTCTTTTCACATGGTTGTGAGGTTTGTATCTTGTTTCTGGCACTGTCATCCTTGACCAAACTGTTGCGACGGAGGGAAGACTCGGACACTCGATGTGAGTAATCAGCAAGCTCCGTTTATTGAATAGTACAGTTGTCTTTTATAATAGTTCTAATTAGCTCATTACATATTGCAAAAGTCAAGCTCATTATTGGTTATTATTTTTAAGGTCAGTCCTGCCCTTAGTTCTTCATCGGTGGTCAGCTACATCCCCCTTTTCTCACGCCTGAATCAGAGAGGCATCCGGTTGTTTGCAACTCAGGTATCCAAGAATAGCATGTCCAGTTCATATCAGCAACTAGACTAGCTGTGTACGATGCCTCCCAAATTCCAGCTCGGACAGCTGGCCTATGCCTATGTGGCCTCTGCTAGCTAACCATTCCTCCACACCAAACCACCTGAATACTTGTTAGAAAGAGGAGAAAGGGAGAATACTCAGCATTGACCAGAGCTCTTTAAGCTGCACAATGATTTGGAGTTTGAGGAAAAATAATAATTTAAAACAACTCAATAAAAAACAATTCAGATGTTTCAGTAACTCAGTTTTGATTTGGATTACTCTTCCCTTCATGGTAGATTTGGTAGGGGGCTAAAATATGTCAAGTTGTTCTTTTTCTATATGTATTTTTTTTTCTTAGTCACAGGGGGACCAGGACATGGGAGAAGCAATTTGAAGATACTATTGAAAAATGCCATGGCTAAAATTAAAATATAGCCCATTCAGTTCTGTGCCCACATATGGGCAGGTACGTGGCGTTGAACACAGAACGGAAATGCTAGTACAGATGAGGAAAAAGAACCAACATCTTAGATGACCAGAAATGCCAGCTTTCTACAAGGTCTTTGACACTCACTGATATTTCTAGAGGCAATCTCAACTTGCCTCCAGTACAGAAGTGGCCTCTGCCATTCTTGGGGTGGGAACAAATTAGGACAATTTTTCTACCTCAAGGAGCCAGCAGTACAGGGCCTGAACTTCTCTTTGGAGCTGTGGATATGATGCCTGAGCTTCTGCCAAGCTTCCTATAGAGCTCCTGCAAGAAGATCCTTTCATACACAGAACACAGCTGGAACGAACATTGATGTTTGGCACCTGTAGTGCCAGGCAAGAATCAGGTGAATCAGAAGCTGAGACATTAGGTTAAGACATGGAGAATCTGAGGGATGAAAGAGGAAGATAGTAACAAAATGTGCTTCTCAAAATAATTGAAATGATTTTCTTTTTATGACATAATTTTCTTTGGAATTTTCTGCCCTTGCTTATATATTCAGTGTAAGTCAGCTTTTAGGGAATGAAAAAGAGTTCATGTTAAACTAAACTTATTCCAAAGTGTGCTACTTAGTACTTTTATCCCATTTTTTCATTACTGTATGTATAACAGGGTTTCAAAATATTAGGTAGCTTTATATTAATGGGTATTATATCCATTATAAATAAAAAAGCCCAGCAGAATCAGGGGAGTCCTGTGAAATTGAACAATTCTACCTTCATTTCCATTAGGAATTTTAGTAAATAACTGAAAGATCTAACCATTCAGGTAGGTAGCTTCCTTTAATATCCCATGGAAATTGAAAGAGTGTTTGTAGTACCAGAACAATGTCAGAACATTTGGTTTATTTATTCTTATTTCTGTTAAGAAAGTCTTCTTCCACATGGCAAACAAAAACTCATTTTAAGGAAAACATATTTTCCTTTTAAATTTAGAAGGTAGACCCTTTTAACCAAAAATGTTTGAAGCCCAGTTCCCACTGTTCCTACTGAATTCCTGTCTAGCTACAACACAGATCACACTGCAAACAGGACTGCCACTGTTAGCAGATGCCATCTTTGATAAAGACTTGAAAAGACTTGTACTGCTAACTGTTTAGAAGTCAGTAGAGCTGTGCTGATGGCAAAATATTCATCTGGCCTTATAATGCTAAAGCATAGATAAAATGATTTAAGGCATGATTGGTAAGAATAAAAGCAGCTAGAGAATCCAGGAAAACTTTGGTAAAAATCCATTCTCCTTTACCTTGAAGGCAGGAGCCATGCTCACTTTTCAAGATATATATGGTCCAGGACAAAACCCAATTATTTCCAATACAATAGCTATTTCCCACTTCACATATTTAATGTTTATTTTCTGATAATAAAGAAAGTGGAGTTGTTGAAAGCACTGTATAAATTATATGACTATCCTGCATGTTTTACCATGGCTGTCAGCCAAACTAAAACATATATATCTCTATCACTGAAGAATTCAAAGGACGTAGAGGACTAGGAAAATCTAAATTTGTCTGCAGAGCAGAGATAGTTGTTGACTTTCAAAGTCCTTGGTCTACAAGATAAATGTTAAACTAAATGCAACCTCTCCATATCTTATAACTTACCTTTAGCCATATGTTTTTCTTCTTCTGTAAGATAAGAGCACACTTTCATCACCCACAGATAGGATATTCATTTTAATGAAAGAAAAAGATTTCATTCTATTTTATCCATTTCCTTCTAGAATACTTTGTTGATATGACCCTTGCTTTACTTTTTTCTCTAAATCAGAATAGAATTAATTTACTGCTATTGTTGCAAAGGCTACACTATGAATACTTGTTAGAAAAATCATGCATGTAAGTAAGTCAAAGAGACCTCAGACTTCAGTCAGCCTAGAAATTTCTCTTTGGAATCCAGATTCAAAAGTGTCAAATTCCAAGAGTGAAATATAGTGTAATTATTACATTCTTAGGAATCTCAAATTGGCCTTTTAAAAATTGCAATAATGAATATTCTCAGAATCAACGTGGGGGGCAACAAATATTCTCAAACTGCAACACACACGTAGAAACTAGGACATTAAACAGGCAGTTGTGCAAGTAGAAGTAATAATGTATCTTAGCTCTGTCTAAAAACATTCCTCAAATAGTGAATTCTATGCAGAAGTATATCTCTCTGCACCTAGAAGCAGATGTGCAAATATGGATTGACAGCTGACTTCAGGGATGTTGACTGTATGGGGTTTCAGTTTCATTTTTAAAAATCAGATTTCAAGTCTTATCAAACAATCTTTTTTGGAATGTGATAAATACTGATTGTCAGTATAATCAGTTGTCCAGACTTGTGTTTCATTAGCTGATCAACTCTTCTGTTGCTCCACCCATTTCTCTCCTCTAAAACAATAACCAAAACAGTTGTATTCACAACTACTTAAGGCAGAAAGATCATCTCTGTCTGTTTCCACCAAGGGCTGGCAGAGCTTGCTTCTTATTATTGTATTAGAAGCATCTATTTTTTTCTGGATGTTCTCTGCTACTTCTTGCTTTTGAACTGCACCACCTGTATCGGGTCCAGGAGGAATTTCTGCTTCCTTAAAAGGATAGATTTCCTCCATTGGGATCTCCAACTCTTTGTAGCATCAACCCAACTGCCAGTGTAGGGAAGGGTTTTCCGGCCTCTGTGGATGGGATGAAGAGGAGTTCTGGCCATCCTTGTGACCAGCTTGTACCAATACCTCACAAGGACTGAGGGTGGATGTAGGCAGGAATTTCCAGTTAAAAAGGAGGCATGGAAGAAAGGTGGAGATTTTGAAAATTTCACGTTGTCAAAAATTTTTAGGATCCCCTTTAGCTCGGACAAAGTGATGCTAAGCTTTATGTTAGGAGAGCAGGCAGCTACAAACTGCATTACTTTCAGTACACCCTTCTTTATGAGCTTCCATGAGTAAAGGCAGTGCACACCTGAAATCCAACAATGTGTCTACCCACCTGTCCAACTCACCCTCTTTCAGAACGTAAAAATATTCTTTGGCCTTTTTTTCCACCATATTACATCAAATTACCTTCAGCACCAACCAGATATTTAACCATCCATCAAAACATGTCCAAATCATTCCCAATCTTTTGTGCATTGACTTTGTACATAAGCAAACTTACCATCTGTGAATGTGGAATGAGCAATTAACTGAACTTCTAATCAGAGCTAAAAGTAAAACAAAAACCCAACTGGATACAGTGAGTCCCTCACTGTACTTAAACCTACATGATAAACCTACATGATGAAGAGCAGTAACTTTTGCATTTACCAGTGGAGCAATTCTCCCACCAGTAAAGAGTTTTCAAGAATACATCTTTTGTGGACTCAAACTGTAGTGAAAACAATTAAAAGAAAGGCTAAGGACTGTGTTCCATAAGCTGTTATACAAGCACAAAACCCACCTTCCTTGAACCAGCCTAGAAAATGCTGTTCTAAATGAATTTACAAGCAAACATAGGTATTTTGAGACATCCTACAAAATTCACTTCCAGCCATGCTGCTTCAGTGTGACCAGCCCATGTACTGGTTTCAACTGCTTGTCTGTTTAACAGAGTGTACCAAGCCTGGCTGGGTTGGAGTTCATTGTCTTCATAGCAGTCTGTATGATGCTGTGCTTCAGATTTGAAACCAAAAGTGTTCATAACTCAGTAATATTTTGGCTATTGCCAAGCATCAAGGCCTTCTCTGTTTCTCACTCTGTGCTCACTGTGAGTAGGTTGGGGTGGGAAAGGGCCTTCAAGGAGACACAGCAGGGACAGATGCCCCTAACTGACCAAAGAGATATTCCATAACATAACATCATGCTCAGCAATAAAGCTCGGGGATAGTTTTTCCAAGGCAGCTGGTTGGACAGGAATCTACTGTGATTACATTTGCATTACATTGGGATGTATTTTTTTCCCCCCATCACTTACTAAACTGTCTTTATCCTGACCCATGAATTTTCTCACTTGCCTTTCTGATTCTAAACCAGCTGTTATTTGCTGATGGACAACTCATGTTCTCACCACTTAAACTTTGAAACTAAGAACAGACAAGACTTTGCTGAATGTTGTATTTCAACAATACATTATTAATATCAAAGTACTTCCCACACTCTGAAGGCTCTTCTCATCAGTAAGCAGACAGCTGACTTTATAATCCTGATGTTGACATGTTCACCCTTCCCCTGCTTGGTGCTCTGTAAGACATTTCCCATGGTGGTCTCTTTGTTTCTTCCAAGCTCAGATCCATCTCTCATCACAAATCATTCCTCTCTGGGCTGAGAACTGAGTCAAAGGATGACATTTTAAAACTACTTAGTCAGTTCACATGGAAAACCTCAATTGTTTTCATAATGCTTCAACACAAACTAACATTTTCAAAAAAGGATCTGCATTTAGCCACATTTCTGTATGACTGCATCATGCTTTTAGTTGCTCACAGAAGTCTGCACTGAACTGCAAGAAAACAAGTTCTTAAACAACCACCAGCAAAAGAAGAATTTATACATTTTTTTCTCTGGTCCTCTGTTATGATAGTCATTATATTCTTTTCTCATACATGTTGGGGTTCCCCCTCCCATTAAATATTGTTCTCATTTTCTCTATCCTCTTTTCTCTTACATATTATTCATGTTAAAGCTCAACTTAAAAATTCTGCTGAACCCTTCCTGCTATTCAGTAATCTAAATTTAACTTAAGATAAGATCTGTGAAATTTTTAATTCCTGTATGAATCATAATTACTAATGGAGACCACAACTAGAAGCAGAGAAAAGATTAGTTATATCTTGAGTTATAGGGGCTGCAGCTTCAGGTTATGTAAAAAAAAAAAAGTTTTTTACATTTTATGAATGCATCAGGTCAGCATATATTCCAAAAGCCTCTAAAAATCTTGCTGAGATCTTTTCATGGTAGCAAGGGTATACAGTATATATTTGTGGTGGTTTCTGACCCAGCCGAGAAGCCGGGCACCACATGTGCTTGTTTTGTTTGAAAGGGGGAGGGGAAAAACTGGGGGAAAAGAAAGGGAAAAAGGAAACCCAAACCAAAACACCAAAACCCTGCAGGTTGGGACAAGGGTGGTTTACTAGAATAACAGTAAAACGACGGTATAACAATGATAATATGATACACTATACAATTGTCTCACCAAAACACACACACACAACTCAACCCGCTCCTTCCCCTTCAAAACCCGCGCCTTCGGAGTCTCCTCCCCCTCGTTTTATACTGAGCATGAAGTAATTGGCATGGAATGACCCCTTTGGCCAATTCAGGGTCACCTGTCCTGGATGTATCCCTTCCTCTCTTGTTCCTAGGAAAAGTTAACTCCCTCCTAGCTGAAACCAGGACAATATTATATCAACTTGAAATGAATAAGCAGAATCAAAAGTACTACAGGGCTTATCAAAGTTTTTCTACAGCCAAACTTGTCAGGGGTGCCCTGCAATTGCAGAAGGCTCACACTTCATTAATTCTGGTGGAAAGAGTGCCAAAAAGTCATCTTCCGCATGTAAAGATCTCCTGTGTCTTAAAACAGTGCCGAAACTTTTAAGATCAGGAAAGATTATATTTTACTCTGTTACCTCCTTCTTTCCCCAGATCAGTAGTAATATTAAAAGACTTTGATCCCAGACAGCAGGGAAATGGGTGAGGTCAGAGGCATTCGTATAACAACATTTTCATATTTACTGTAGTCAGTAAATATGAAAGATGCTCAATAAATGGCAATGCATGTTTAAGTGTGCATGGCCAAGTTGCAGAGGAAAATCCTGAGTTTATTTCCCAGGAAAATCAATCTGCTTCCACCTATACAGTTCTCTTTCTTTACAATCAGAAATGAAGAATACATATTTTATCTCATAGTCAGCTACTGAAAAGGGAGAAAAAAATTCCAATCATAATAACATCTCAGGCTAGCATAAGAGTCTTATTTGCCTTGGCCATTAGAGCTATTTCATAGAGTTATATTTAACTCATTTCTCAGGCTTTGCCATCTGGGGCTTATATTCTGCTTGCTGAGCTGCTTTCTATGTTGTGTGGAGTGTCCTGACAGCAAGATGAATGAGCATAAGCCCTACTGCATTTGGAAATCAGCTCATGTTGCAGAATATGCTTTCAACTCCTTGGAACAGCTTTCTCAACAGCTAGTCAGAGGACTGACTGCTGGGCAGGTCCTCCTGTGCTTAGGCAGGGGCTGCTTTTTAAGTATGAAATAACAAATCTGAGGTACCCTCAGGTCAAAAGAGGTTTCATTAAGGAAAGCATCACCAGCGAGGTGTGTTCTTACATACACACCTTGCTTCTGCATCACACTTGGACAAGGAGTTGCCTGCTGAAGTGTTCCCATTTACAGGAATGAAAAGGCTGCAGGCTTTTAGAACAGCGTCCAAATTCCTAATTAAGTAAAGAGAAGTAAGTGGTGACAGTGCAAGATCCTCATCTCCCTCTGCACCATGAGAAGGCTGCCAATCCAGGTGAGGGGTTCACTTGCTGCTTACTGCTCATTACTGGGAATAGAGTGAGCAGATCTTTGTCACTAGCATGAGAGACAGTTGCAGGAGTGCTGCTCTAAGAGGAGCAGCATTTTCCTGGATCAGACCAAGCGGAGTACCAGATAAAAGCAAGTGTTATACTTGAAAGATCAAATCTAGTTCTGAGCTATTGCTGTACCTTCAATATTCAGGATCATGGCATACAAAAAACTAACCAAACAAAAAACTAATCCAAAAACCAACCAAACAACAAAACAACCCTCCACCTTTGTACTATAATGTGACTAATGTGAATAAAGCCCCAAATTTTGTAAAACATTTTTTTCTCAAAAAATACAGCATTATACATATTAAAAGATCAAATATTCCCTGCAAGGGGCAATTTTTAAAGTATTCCTTATTCTAGCATTTTAAAATAGAATTAATCCCCAGACATTTCAGAAGGCTAGTCAAGAGTATGACACTGAGCATTTATATTGCTTATACCTACCTGAGGTGGCTAGAAGGAAAGATGACTATTCAAATAAAAACAAGAGAGATCCATGATTTTGAAGGGCCTTTGTGCTTAGAAACCAATATATACAGTAAGTTCTATTAAAAAAACTAATCTGTTATGTAGCATTAAAAAAATTAATATAAAAGATGAGCATACCAATTAAGTAATAATAATAATAATAATTTTTTCTTTTTACTTTATTGTTTTTCATCAGTAAATATTGGAGAGGGATAGGAGAGAAATGCAATACAATATTGCTCAGGTAGAATTTGAGACACCTGGCCCATCATTAAACTCCTAAAACAGTGAATCTTGCAACCTTACTGATATCTGTGTAGCTATTATTGCATAGTTTTGTCCAATGTTCTTTGCAACACTGCAGGAGATGACTCAGAAAATTGAATCCTGCCATTTCAGAAATGTGGAATTTTTTTCATTACATTCAACGCAGTATTTTCATAAAAATACTGAAATCCAGAACAGGACCATTGGGTATTCTAGAAACTTGCCCCTAGAATAATTCTAGAGACCTCTTACTCATACGTGAGAATGGAAATCTGGATGAGTGATCTGTCAGCACAGCTTCCAAGCTCATCTCCTCCCTTCCCCATCTTCCCTCCCCAACACACACACCAGCTTTGTTCAGAGCTTTCTACAACTTCATTGTACCAGCAAGGGCAGGAGCAAAGGCACCCTTTCTGTTGATGATGGTTTACTCAGTTATTAATGTGATTTGTGTTTTGTTCCTTACAGAATTTGCCCAGAACTCAGTTCAGAACCAGGCAGACAGAATAAAAACCATTGCCTAAAAAAAAGCGTGTATCTGCAGGGGTGAAATCTTGCAGAGGGGACATGTATTGAGATGTGTTATCAGTTAGAGAGTGTTTCACCCCTACACCTGCCAGCCCAGGATCTGAGTGCCTTGCATAAGCAAAACAAAGCAGTCAAGTTAGTATTGTGCCTCTCATGCGTGAAACCCCAAATAGTCCACGGTGCTGGACATGAGCCCAAACATCATCTGCACACCATTACTCTCCAGGCTGTTATGTTATTCCCTTCCCTTGGCAGGACATCTATGTTGCTGAGTGAACTGCCACACGGGCAGCATTGCCTTCAGCAACATAGCAAGAGCATTTCTCCACACCAAAAGCAGCAGCTCCTTTGGAGTGATCCCCTGCTCCCCACCACCTCTGCCATGCACACTGTTACAGTGCCAAACTACTCCTGAGGAAGCCTTTCAGCCCCTTCCACTCCCTCTCCTAGACCTTTCTGAGCACAGTGGACATGTGAGTGGGGAAGGACTGCAGAGGTACTCTCCATTTCTCTTTGAATTGAATGATCTGCCCCAAGAACTCACATTGCTTGAGCTTGTGTCCTCAGGTTGGTCTGAAAAATAATAAATAAGAGAATACATAGTAAGTAGTAAGTAAGAAATCACAGCAGTCAAATAAAAGCCCCGGTCTCTTACAGAGAGTTATTGTTAAAATGCATTAAATTTCATGGATCTTAATTTTTCCTTTTTTTTTTTTTCCAGAAAAAGAAGACTAAATATAAAGTCTGATTAAAATGGAAGACCTATAAAGACAATCCTTAATTGTCTGCTATAGTATAGCTCTGTCAGCCCAGACATGAAATGAGTCATAAAAGTGTCAGAATGTGGCACCTACTGCTTTTTCACTGATCTGACAGGAGGGGAAGATTATCATCATCTGCCTGATGCTGTAAGGGGAGGGTTCCTAGCAGCATCAGGGTTCATCACTACTGAAAGGTCACTGGCCTTTGGCCAACAGCTTCAAAGACAGTAGAAATAGCACACACCAGAGCCCTTCTTGTTATTTTAGGTAGACAAATGGTAAGTAATCTTCTTAATTAAACACATCAGGGAAGCTAGGACCGCGGCATGGATCACTGAAATAAGTGCTTCATCAATTATTATAGAAAGGTCAGAAGTAGAGTGCCAGAATACAGAGGATTATGGATGTGAAATGTATTTTATCAACCTGTACAGAACAATGTCTGGCAGAGAAATTTTGTTTTGCTATACTAAGTTTTAGTTTGTATTGTTTACTTACCAAAACCACAATAATTTTTTAAAGGAAATATCTCTACTTGGGTGTCATTTCTGTCTCTCCCACACACAACAAACAGCACTGACTTTTACAAGAAAGGGTGCAGCTATAAGGCTTGTACACTGCAGTTTGAAGTAACATATTCAGAAAAGCACAGCTGCCAGCAATGGAAAGTGTTCTGCAAACCTCAGGTGAGAGACAGATGTAAGAATAAAGCTCTGGAAGGAGGAAGTTTAACTTACTGAACACTTATGCATATGTTGGCATATATCTATTTACTCATATAAGTATATATAAGTATATGGCATGTAAGTAAAGCTGTCTGTGGGAAACAGGTGCAGCTGGGGCTTACAAACTCCCATTATTTTCCAGGAAGGAATGCAAACTGTCCCCTGAAACTCCACATTTGATGCCTGTGACTGCAGGTCTCCTTTTCTACTATCAGCAGTTTTCAGTGTGGGCCAGTAGCAAAAAAAAAAGGACTTGAGCTCTGCACACACCTCTGCCACTGACCTATTCTCTATCCTTGGGCAAGGATATGCTCTTATTCTGTGACACCACAGGCATTGCAGTTGTCACAATATATTCTTATTTTGTCCTGCCAGACAGGATGTGATCTCAGCTGAGAACTCCTGACACCACAGTAAAATAATGATTTAATAATTCAGAACAGAAATATAAATCAACTTCTCCATTCGTTTCCCAGAGAATCAAATAAAGGATGCCTTATATCACCCCATATCCCAGCATAATCTAATAGAACCACACAGACAACTGGACATTTTTCCCAGCTCCATCCCTTCTGAGAGACTGCATAGCAGCAAGACCTCTCTTTAACCAAGAACTGAAAAAAAATAGTATGGAGCTTTAGTCTTCCTAGCTATTCCTACCGTCATATTGCTTAGGAACAGACCTGTCCTTTCCTCTCTTGCCTTCCACCAAGTAAACTTATCTAGCATAACCTACAGTCTATTTTACTTACTGATTATACTTTAAATATGCTAGAGAAAAAACAACAAACTAACCAACCAACCAACCAAAAAAAAGCACAACAGAAAAACATGACCACAAACCTCCTAGGGTATTCACTTTCAGAAGTATAGACTAGGAAACAATACAGGTCTTTTCTCAGGCCTGTAGCCTGTCACAGGGCTGGGGTCCCCCAGGGATCAATACTGGACCCCATGCTGTTCAACGGCTTCACGAATGACTTGCATGGTGGGATTCAAAGAAGCCTCACCAAGTCAGCTGATGACACCAAACTGGGTGGAGAGGTGGACACATCAGAGAGGACACCCATCTTCCAGACATACGTAGACAGGCTGGGAGACCACACTAGCAAGAACAGTATGAAGTTTGGTGAAGACACATGCAAAGTCCTGCATCTGGATCAGGACCACCAAAGTGGGCAGTACAGGCTAGGATCTGTGTGGCTGAGGATCCACAGCAGCCAGCCCCAGCCCTGAGGGTCCTGATGGGCAACAAGCTGAAAATGAGTCAGCAGAGCACCACTGACAGAAACAACAAAGGCCAATTGGATCTTAGGCTGCACTTGTGGGGGCATTATTAGCAGAGACATGATCACACCTCAGCGCTTGTCTGCACGTGGAATACTGTGTCCAGCTCCAGTCAAGAAAGATGTGAACAGACTGGAGAGGCTCCAGTGGAGGGCCACAGAGATGACCAAATGTCTGAAGAATCTGGACTATGAGGAGAGACTAAAGGAGTTATGTTTTTTTCTCTCTGGAGGAGGCTTAGGAAGGACCTCATGTCAGCTTTCAAGCACTTAAAGGGCATCTACAGAGAGCACAGAGGCTCTTTCTTTGCAAGGAGCCACACAGAGAAGGCAAAAGACAATGGGTGAAGTTGTACCAGGAGAGGTTTCATGTCAGAGCAACAAAAATTTTTTGCAGTAAAAACAATCATTCACTCTAGTGAATAACCTCACCAAAAATGTGGTGTAATCCAAATCACTAGAGATTTTCAAGATGCAATTGGACAGGATGCTGAGTAATCTCATCTAGGCTTCCATGGAAGGTTGGATCAGATGACCTTTTGAAATCCATTACACTATTCTACAAAGGAATCAGGATTACAACTAATAGGATTTTAATTCAAGAATGAGCCTAAGGATGCGATGTGGAACACGGAATAAGTTCCAGGACTTCAGATTGCACCATAAATTTGATGAAATAACAGGAACTGCTGATAGCTGAACAAACTATGCAGATTTGAAAGTCTGTAATAATTGGGATAGAAAATATATTGCCATCAGTTTGCCCAGCTGGCATCTAAGGGCCATGCAGTCACTCACTCACTTCCCCCACAGCAGTATGAGGCAAAGAATTGGAAGAGTGAAAGTGGGAAAGCTTGCAGGATGAGATAAAGACAGTTTAATAATTAAAGCAGAAGCTGCATGTACAAGCAAAATGAAACAAGGACTCCATTCTCCACTGCCCAGGGGCAGGCAGGTATTTGGCCATCTCCAGGAAAGCAGGGCTCCATCACGCCTAATGACGTGACATAGGAAGACAAATGCCATCACTCTCAACATTGCCCCACTCTTCAATCTTCTTGCCCCAGCTTTATATGCTGAGCATGGCGTCATACAATATGGAATATCCCTTTGGGGTCAGTTGGAATCAGGTGTGCTGGCTGTGTCCCTGCCCAGTAACTTGTGCATGAGGGATTGGGAAAGGAGGTTGTGGTCAGTTCATCACACATTGTTTCTGACACTCCTTCCTCCTCAGGGAGAGGATTCCTCACACCCTGCCCCTGCTCCAGCATGGGGTCCCACCCACAGGACACAGACCATGATCTTCTCCAACATGAGTCCTTCTCATGGGATGCAGTTCTTCATTAACTGCCCCAGTGCGGGTCCCTTCCATGGGGTGCAGATCTTCAGGAACAGAATGCTCCAGCATGGTCCTCCACAGAGTCACAAGTCCTGCCAATAAACCTGTTCCAATGTGGGCTCCTCTTTCAATGGGTCCACAGGTCCTGCCAGGAGCTTGCTCCAGCACAGACTTCCCATGCAGGTGTCTCTCCCTGTTCCAACATGGGATCCCTTATGGGCTGCAGGTGGAATCCTTCCTCCCCATCATCCTCCATGGGCTGCAAGGGGACATCCTGCTTCACCATGGTTTTCTCCATGGGCTGCAAGGGAATCTCTCCTCTGGTGCCTGGAGCATCCCCTCCCCTACCCTTTCTTCACTGACCTTGGTGTCTACAGAGTTTCTCACATCTTCTTCATCCTCTATCTGCAAAAGCTGCTGCTACTTGTAGTTTTTTTCCTTCTTAAGTATGTTCCCACAGAAGCACTATCACCATTTCTGACTGGCTCTGCCTTGGCCAGCTGGCATTGCCTCTGTCAGACATCAGAGAAGCTTCTAGCAGTTTTTCACAGAAGCCACCTCTGTAGCCTCCCACCCCACTATCAAAACCTTACAATGCCCAGAGCAGCCCTGACTTTTTTGTGGTAGACACCAGAAACTGATGGTCTGGAATTGAAAATCTATGGCTAAGGCATCATTTGGTGTAGTAAATACATAAGCCTCATGTAATAAAAGGGTAAAAGAGAAGAGTGACCACGTAGTTTCTCTACTCCCTACTTCATCTCTAAAATGACACAAAATTCAGGGTGAATGCTCCAGCCATCATCAAGCTAACTTGATATTCATCCAGCAGGTGTGGTACACTTCTCCTTCAGTGTTAAAACTTAGAGATTTAGCTCTGCCCAGTGAGTTTCCAGCGTGACTGTCAAACAATTTTAAAAGCCACTGCCAGTCAAACACCAGAAATATCTGAAGGAAAAGTGAATAACAAGTCTTTGGGAACCTTTCTGGCCACATAGAAGGAAGTACCGAGTGACTTACGGAGAATGGGTAATGGTGGAAGCAAAAGTTGAAACTTACTCAAGAAAAAGAAACGGTATACCTCAAGAAATAAAAAAGGCCATATCGTAAATTCTTTTAGGCATCTACATTCACCTTCTAGGTTTTACTGGCATAATCAAAATTAAAGCTCACTTCCCAGATGAAAACTTCAAATTTATGGTTTCTGCAAAATTATGGCAAATCTATATTTATTTCACTTTGAGAAATAAATTACTTTTATGTACCAAAAGGTACATTTAACCCTGCTGTCTAACCAGATGTATGACATTCTATCTTAAGCATGTTGGTGTCATCATCTTTTGCAGATAAGTGGATTAAAAGGCACTGGAGATGCAGACTTACCAAGGGAGTAAGATTGCCTACACCATCTTTTCCTTCTCTGTCAACTATGATGCTTCAAATACTTTAAAATGCTTCAATAAAAAAAAAGAACAAACAAAACAACCCACTTGTTCAATAGTTACATTTTCAGGAATATTGTTAGACATAAAGAAGTACATCTTCAATCTGTGTTGCTAATGGTAGGAACAGGGACATAGAGACACCTCCTTGAGATTATATCATACTAAAAAGAACACAGATACAAGTTAAATGTTCTCAGGAAGAAATCTTCCAACATTTTACACATAATAGAAAAATATTTCCTTGAAAAACAGTGCTGTGAAGATTAGGAAAGCACCAGTCAGGCATATTATAATTACAGAAATCAAAAACCACTGCACAAATAGTTGAATAAAAGGTACTGTTATTTTAGGAGGAGGCTGATAGCAAAAAATGGAGGCAGTCAGAAGCAGTTAATAACAGAAAACACTAAAAGAAGAAATAGTCTAGTGTCAAAGCTATGTTCGTATAGCTGCATTTTAAAAGATGTTCTCATATATGACAGTGCTGAGAAAAAGCATGAAGGAAAATTATGTGACCTTGTGTAGATATACAAATATATAAATAAAAGCAGTAATTCAGAAAGGAAAGAAGATAGCCAAAATTACATTATTAAGTCCCTGTTATTTAGCATGCTCAGATAGAATTGTGTGCCAGTGTGGACTGTATGATAGAAAGTGGTATTAAGTGTATGTTGTGGTGATTTTGTCAATGACTTAACAAAGAGTCTCAAGGGTGTTCCTCAGGACCTAAATATATCCTTGTAAATCTTTTGTCAACTCATTTATAAGTTGCGCTATTTCCAGTTAATATATAAATGTATTCAATAAAATGTGAAGACCTGCCAAGAATAAAGACTATCTCCAAACTGTAAAAGGAAAGAATAATAGCCTAATGCAGCAGCTAAGCATCACTACAGAGGGTAGACATAGCCTCTGTGCTGAAAACTTTGGATCAGCAGGGTCAAGGGAGCAGCCTTCTCTTCACAGGCAGGCTGAAAGCAGCCTCTCTTTGTTAGACTCCCTTTTCTATTTGATTTCAATTGACTATATTTGTTGAATTAATTTCTTTTGGTCAATGTATCTTATGTTAGTCTTCTAAAAGTCATTGAAATGAGTTCAAGATAAAATAATCACAATTAAGTCAGTGACAGTAAAGCAGTAGTATATACTTCTGACTTACATTTTTAAAATTAAAAACAAAGCCTGAGATCTATCAATCTGAAAGATGCAGTAAAATCTTCCCAACCCTCAACTACTTCACCCTTCATACAAAGCCTTGTTTTTTAGATTGTTAAGGAGATGTAGGCATGGTTCACGACATGCAGATGTAAGAAAAGCAAGTTGCAGCAGCGACAAGCTTAGCAAAAGCTCCACCAGCTCCTGTTGTCTTGTGGGAGATAACAGCTACTGACAACAATGCTCTTACTTGGCATTTCATCTGTGATAAAACAAACAGCCGAGACAGCAAATCTAATCATAGGCTAGAATTCGGTCAAGGCACTTTGAGGTACAAAACAGAGAGCACAAGCTCAGGACTTAGACTGGTGGCTTCATACTGGATTCTTAATATAGTTACCTTGAAGCAATATTCTCATCACACTTGGTACTGCAGTGAAGTGCTTTATTTCCCTGCCATTGCTCAAACCCACCTAAGCTAGGCAGCCACTGATTTCTTTTTTAGCCTTTTGATAGTGAAAATTCAGGTTAAGGGGAAAAAAGGCATGACAATTTTGATCAAAAAGTCCTGAATTATCTTCTAGTCATTTTCAAATGGATGAAAAATATCTCAGGCTACTGCAGGGGTGGCTCAGAGTCTTATATTGCTGTGAGAGATCTTACACTGTACGGTATGTCACGTGGGACTCTCAGAGGTAGCAGTTCAAGTTTCTGAACTTTCTGATGAACTCCTAAAGAATATGCCTTTTTTCACTGAAATGGAATGAAAGCAATTCATGCAAAGAAAGATAAGAATTCATAACTAGAAAAAAAGTAAATAAATAAAATAGTGCTGGGAAAATGCATTTGAAACATGTACAAAGAAGAGAAGGAACTGCTGCTTCAGGAGTATGGGAAGGTCTGTGTTAGAAAAGCAGGTTCAGAGAGAGAGCCACTGGCAAAATGCCTTTGAAACACACCCTTGCGTCAGAAATCTGGACAGAAATGGTAAACAACTGTGGACTTACTGAGAATTTAAGCAAGTAAGGCAGGGTAGGTACATGGGTTTCTTTTTGCCTCAGAAATTTAGTAGTCCAGGATGGGTTGTTACTAGGGCTAATGATGGCAGAACCATCTTCGTAAGTGAGTGACTCCACCCAGAACCAGTTAGTTTTCAGTCTACGCCTGTCACAGAAAGCCAACTTTAAGAATAAAGAAGTATAAAGGATTTGGGGTTGAAGCATTTGAACTGAAAAAAATGGTATCTCAGCAATTAGGACAAGAACATCTTGTAAAACTCACTGTTCAGATCAGGTCACACAAATACACCCTGGGTGTACTCCAGCCTTTATTAGCCATCATGGAAGAGACTTTGCTCAGTGAAGAAAAAAAAAATTGAAAAAATATGACTTTGTCTACACTGAATTTTACATCTTTATAGTGTTGAATTCTACAGCTTCTATTTTTCACAAAATTAAAAAAAAAACTTCTGCCTACATTTCCTTGTCATTTCAAGGCTGGGCTATAAGCCTGATAACAGCTGATGTCTAGTGAGAACCTCTACCTGGAAGGAGAAAAATTGTCATTCAAAATCCCTGATGTTTCTCCACTTTGCTGCATTGGCAAACATAAAGGTGGCTTTTAGGAGCTTTGTGTACCCACCAGTATTATGTGGATCCCACGCGGAATTTCTGAAACACAGCTCCAAGAGTAAAACCCATACTTCCTCTACCAACAAACCTGTCAGTCCCTGATGACCACCACTCAGTGCATCAGGGTGAAGGCAGAAGCAGAGCTGCCTGGGGGCAAGGGAAGGCAGGAACATTGAGGGATCTTATGAATGTACCAGACTGCCAGGCTTCTGTGCACTGTGACTAGAACTCAAAACATCTCCACAGTCTGTTTACAGTTCAACCTCATAAAGCCAGCTCATACAGTCTACATTTATGGGAGCTGTCACACTGTCCGAGTACATGCCATGGTGCTGACATACAGTAATAAATCTCTCTGGGACTTTGGAATGGAGAGACTAACATTGTCTGTGGCCTGTGGTCATTCTATATTTAGAAAAAAGAAATGCAAAACCACAGGGTCAGCCTCCAGGAAGGAGCTGGGAATGTTTTTGCTCAAACTGCATATCACTCTGTTCTGGCAAAGTGGAATTTTTGGTGAGTCATAATGATGAGAGCTGGAACTGAAAAAGTAATCTGAAAGAGAGTGACACTAATAATGAAAAGTAAATGCCATCAAATCAAGTTTTCTGTGGTGACTAGCCTAGTCAAAAAACTTTAACAGTACCCATAATATTCTAGTTCAAAATACAGTCAAACAAAAGAATATATTTCATGTTGCGGTCAACCATCAAGTCATGAGCAGGAATAGAAGTGTAAGCATAAGCACACACAGGGCTCTGATCTGTTCACTATTAACACCAAACCACTCCTGTAAAAGGTTTTGGTTTGTTTTTTTTACCTACTGCTAGTTCTACATAAAGAATAATATAATTTTTAAGACTGTGGTCCAAAACAAAACCCCTAGCTCAGAATTCCCAGAATGCCTATCAGCCTGCCCTTCTGTTTTTCTTACAAGGTGCTTAGTGCTTTGTGCTCCACATTTAATATTCATTCTGTGATGCTCAGTCTGTGCTCTGTTTTGCGCACACAGTGCTCCGGAATTAGCAGTCAGCACAACAGAATTATAATTGTGTGTAATCACACTGCCAAGGCAAATTGCAAAGCAACTGCAAGAATTGCATTCTAAGTCTCAACTTGTTATCACTGCAGTTCTTGCCACTGTTTTCCTTTTCCCCTTCATTAGTAAGATTGTTGATATTGCAATTTGAGGTTTGCATGGCTCTTGAAGGCCCTGCATCCATACCCCTACCCTTAAGGACTCTAAAGACATGAAGGTGGAAACAAAACTAGAGTCATCATCAAAACAAAAGAGAGAAGCTAAAAAGTTCTAATCCAAACACCTTTGACTGTCTCTGGACTCTACATTAGCCCTTCACATTTTTTTCTGTTCCTTAGTCTATAAAGGTCTAAAAGATGACTAAAAGTCCTATTGGAGTGGAGTGAATTAACATTGTTTAATTAATTATCCCCTTTGTGCCTTTTCACAAATTACTTGCAATCAGAGCATGAATGTATTCAATATTCAGAATGATTCACAAACTCCTTCAGAGACTAATTCTTTAACAACTGGTAAATCTCAAATACTAAAATAATAATGTTGGAACCAAATATTCCATCTGAAACCTTTTCCAAGTTGGTTAACTGTGTAAGTCAACCAATTAGAAAAAAAGCATCTCGAGATTTATGGAATTTGTCAGTGGAGAACAGGATCAGAATGCTTAGGTTTTGTTGGCAGTTAGTATATTATTCACTCAGATGTGGACCTGATCTAGCAGAGAGCCAGGCAGCTTCTACCCTCTCCCAAGCTGTAAGGGGTTTTTGTGAAATTTCCAGTTGGAGATTATAAATCTATTATACTTGAATGTTAAAAAAAAATGGCCAAAATTGAAAACTACACAGATTCCAAGCATCATGTTTAAGAAAACATCCTCAGTAACTAACAAACAGATTTATTCAGCATCGCACTGTAAAATTATCCCCCTAGCTACTACTGAAGTATCAAAGTCCAGATGCTATAGCCCTTATTCTTGCGTCAGACCAAACAGATGCCACTCCACTAGGCATCAGCAGCCTGATGAGCCTTTGAAAGCATGCCACTTTCTAAGATGGTATTAAGATGGCATTTCTACAGGTCTGATGGAAGACAAAATCAGAATTCACTATGAACTCCATGGACTGAAAAATTGGTCTAGGAAAAAATAAAAGAAAAAATAGATTATAATTCATTTAGGCAGGGGTGCAGTTCTGTTCTTCAGGGGGGAAATAACCAGTTTCACAAACAGGAAATGCCAGATGGCAAAGGACTGAAAAGGTAATAGGTCTTCAAAAAAGATCCCCAGGGACTGGGACAGACTACAAATTGCAGATGAATAAGTAGTGGCAAGAAGTCAAATGTTAGACAAACATATAAATAGCAAAAATCTTATCAGACACAGGAATGTTTCCATTCTACTCAGTGCTAATTAGGCTGGAGTTAACATAGTTGAAATATAGTGTCCAGTTTTAGGCACCACACTTCAAAAAATAATGTGTATCAAATTGGAGACCAGAAACACGAGCTATGAAGAAAGTCAGAAATAATTGGGTTTGCTTAGTCTAAAGATGAAAAGGCTACATGAGCCAGGGGTGCAGAGGAGTGGAAAGGGCTTGAGGGAGGATTATGCCAGTTTTTAAATACGTAAGAAGCTGCTTCAAATGGAAAAGAAAGATGCCATATACATCTTGTCAATGGTGGCTTCAAAAAAAATCCTGCAAAACAGGCTAGTGGTCCAACAAGATAGGCTGAACATAGACGATGAAAAACCTTTCTAATGCTAGCAAAAAGGAAGTACTATGGTAGGTATTGAAATACATATGATTTCTAACTAGAAAACGGAAGGTTTTTAAAGAGCAAATTAGAGAGTACATGAATATTTTTTGAGTCTTTTACAGCCTTCTTTTCTGTCACTATGATCATCTGTGCCATGCATCTAACTGCCTGTGGCCCCACAAATTGCCTTGGCTACAGTTCTATGACTACATTTGATTTAGTTTATTTGCAAGTATTTAAGTATCATATTTATTAAGCCCTTAGGTCAACAGTATTAATAACTTTGATGAAAAATGTAATAAAAGAAGTGTAATATGTATTTCTGAAGAAAACAGGAATATGAGATAATTAAGTAAATGTTTAAGAGATCTATATTAATTCCCTTTGTCCAAACAGTTATTAAAAATTGCATGCCATATTATCAGTCTGTAATGAGATTTATAATAATTTACATTTCTCAGGGTCATTTGGTATGTGAACATATAAAGCATATCCTCCTACTTTTGAGGTACCAGCCTCCTCAAAATGTTATGCCTCAATAAATCATTCATCACAATGTAATCCCCAATCTACTCCCCACCCACCAAAAACCCCCACTTTTGTACAGAAAAAAAAAATTTTAAAATATTTTTGATGTGTGTCTCCTTTCTGAGACAGATTATTTACTATCGTACCAAGAAAATTTGCAGCAGCATCCTTCATATCCACTATCATGTAATGACAAAATCCAAAGAATAGAGAAGCCATTACTGACAGAATTTTCATGACAGTGAGCCACTAAACTCGCATCTTTTTTCTGTACTTTAACAGGGACATGCTGGATGGAGAATAATGAAAATAGATCACAATCATCCAATTAATCATTGATAGCATATCAACGAAATCACCTTGACAGGAACAGAGGAGATTAGAGCTCTAATAACAATTCTGTGAGCAACCATCCCAGACAATACATTTTATAACACTGTCTTTTCTTGTATCTCTTTTATATAGATTATACAGATCCGCTGATTTACTTTTTCTACATGCATGCATAATGATAGTTTAGTTGAGCTTCGATTTCAGCCAGGCACTCATGTAATGGCAATAAAGAATTCATTATTAAGGTATACAGAGATTCCTGAGAAGCTATATCAGCAGTGACCTCCGGTGGATGCCTAAAATGAACAGCTCTGACAATCCTTTACATCAAAAACAACAGGAAAATGTCAACACTGCTAATCTTCATGACATGCAGAAATAAAGAATTATTGCTTACTCTTAGCAAAAGCCTACAGGGCTGTATCTTCTGAATTACGTATTGATGATTGTCTATACAGACAAAAACAGTTATTACTATTTGTCAGAAGACAGCCATGGATGAATACTTAATTTGCAGATATTTTAATGATAATCTATGTTTACTGTCATACCCATCAAGGGACAGGCATAACTAAATGCACTTTCTAATAACACTGTCACAATCCACAACTATGGAGAAGAATTTGGCAGAGGTTAAACCCCCTTGCATTCCAACTGATCTCAGATTGCTCTGGGTGGAGGAGGAGGAGACAATGACAATGATGACAACTACACTAACTGAAAGCAACTTTACATTGGGATTCATCCCTAGTTAGGAAGAATTCAAGTAGTCATTGGGAAAGTTAGAACAGCTTCTTACAAGTCTGATAGACTCTGAGTAAACCTCCCACAGAAACTGGGAGCTTGTCCAAGCTCATATAAGACACAGACTACCCAGCTAAATCTTAAACCCCGGTGCCGCTAGTAATCACATGGAATTGTCTGAAAACATAACCTGTAACACAGAACAACATGCAATTATTGACAAATTTATTTTGATTGTACAATCTTGTGTTTTCTTTTTTCTGAAGAGGATCACAATCCTGTCACTTTGTAATTTCTGTGGCTAAGAAACCAAACAGATTAGAGTATAATTTCCATTGTACAACATCCCTTTGGGAATTCTCACTTGGGTCTGACCTGTTGGCTTCAAGTCATGAAGAACCATATTTATTGTTCTTTGACCAGTGATTTGGACTGTCATACATAAAATTAAAAATAAAATCATTCTCCAGCTGCAACCTTAGAGCAGACATTGTATTTTGGCCATCCCTAAGCTCTCTCCCCCTCAAGCAGTCATATAATGTCAAAACTGATAAAATAGGAAGCACTAACTAGCGTCTTGCTACTGCCATTGGCTTGGAAAGACAGTACCAACCCAAAGGATTTGCAATCTGCATGGAAAAAATTCTACTTAGAGGCTAATATGGAGTAATAAAATTCTCCTAAAAACCAAAGAAAATAACAATTTTATATTCTCTGTATGTAAAAAGCATAATTTCATGTCTTTTTTGCAAATTTATTTATTTGCACTGCTCAATTTTATCATTTTTACATTTAGATGTTACATACAGATCTCTGGAGCTTGGTCAATGAGATGGAAAAACTTCCAAGAGCTTTTATGGACCTTCAAGGCTGGAGGAAGTAAGGGTTCCCTTCTGAGTACTACCTCATTCAATTCATAGCACATTTTCAATTCTAACTGGTGCAAAAACAAATAAAGCATAAGTGATTTGTGAATAATTCCTTACACCTCATTTCTTCATGTACCTTTTTTTTCTATTTCTATAGATAAAATACAGCTCCTGTGAATACCTGTTACTAAGGACTGAGCATAACCTCACCAACTCTAGGCAGTTTCATTTTTTCAGTGTTATTATTAATACACCTAATACAACCCGGTGTCATTTGTTAACAGGTTAGAAGTTTTCCAGGTGAATAAATAATCCTTATAGACTTTAGATCCTGAAGGCATCGGTCCTTCTCCATTCTAATTAGGTGTTTTGATGATACAATCTTTTGACCATCTGGAAGATACGTGGGCTTTGTTGTATTCTCAAGGTTTAGAAAACTGACTGGCTTTTTCTGTCTGTTTAACAACATTTTTATATTGATTAAAGCTAAAATTATTGTTATTCTATTTATTGCCATTATCATTGCTTCTAATGTTACTGTCATTTGGCTCTATTTATCAGGTAAATAGTCTAAAAAGTGCTTATGAAGGAAGGAAGTAAAACAGGGAGCAGAAGTTTCTTCTGGACCGTACAAAATTCAGAGTGAGACCTTAAAAAAAGCTTCTGGTTTAGCATTTGTACAATAAAATCTCATAGCGCTTCTTTGCAGAACACTCACTCTGAGTACGGCTTCCATTATATACCACTCTGATACAAAGGAAGAGGAAAAGAGGTTGCCTTACTCACATAAACAGATGAGGAAATGTTTACAGCTCCCTGAAAAACAGCTAAGCGACCTTTCTGCTTTGAAGTTTCCTGCCCTGTTGCATACCTATAATCTCTGAAAACTCAGTCAGATTGGCTGTGAGAAAACAAAATGCAGAGAAGGAGGTAAAAGCTAGCTGGAGATATCGAGAAACTTCTACTGGGTGATTGAGACATCCATGATGTGTGATACTCTGCTCTCATGAGACCCCACGTATAGGACAGCCTTCAGCTCTGGGACCCCCAAATAAGAAGGACAAGGACTTTCTGGAGCAAGTCCTAAGGACAGCCACAAAGATGATCAGGGATGGAGCACTTCTCCCAAGAAGACAGGCTGAGACAGGGTTGTTCAACTTGAAGAAGAAAAGGTTCTGGGGAGACCTTATAGTAGTATTCCAGTATCTAAAGGGAGCCCACAGGAAAGCTGGGGAGGGACTTTTTACAGTGGGAAGTCATGGTAGGACAAGGGGCAATGGTTTTAAGCTGAAGGAGGGTAGATTTAGATTAGATATGAGGAAGAAATTCTTCCCTATGAGGGTTGTGAGGCACTGACATACGTTGCCCAGAGAAGCGGTGGCTGCCCTCTCCCTGGCAGTCCTCAAGACCAGATTGCACAGGGCTTTGGGCAACCTGGTCTAGTGGAGGGTATTCCTACTCATGGCAGGGGGATTGGAAATAGATGATCTTTGAGGTCCCTTCCAACCCAAACCAGTCTATGACACTAGTATATTCCAGCCTTTAGTACCTAATACTGAGCAGGAGGCCAGCACAGAAAAATGTTACATGTTGCACAGAGCATACTTCTTCAGATTTCTTCAGATTGTAACTAACCCAAAATTACATAGTAAGAGGAGGAAGCTGGTAGTAAAAGCAACAAATCGCAGCTAGCACAAAGCCAGACTTTGTTACTGCGCCCAGTAGGTCAAAATCTTTCTGATAACACTCAAAAGAGAAGAATACTCTCTGAAAGTTGGAAGACTAGCAAAGGAAAAAATAATTCAAATGCAGGAGGAAAGAAATCTTCAACGTTTGCACCCAAAACAACATTTTCAAAACATTTTTCATCTCTAAGTCTCTTAATCACAAAACAGAATACTGCTGTCTCCACAATACAACTGGAAGAGCAGTCTAAGAAAGGTTAATCAACTCATCTAAGGTTGAGAAGATGCAAAAATAGACTTTATGGCATCTGATTCTGTATTAGCTCACCTACATATTTGATCCTATATGACCTTAGCTGTAAAATATTCTGGGACCATTGATCTAGAAAACACTCTGAAATTCTTGAGGACCATTTGAAAACAGGCTTCACTCTGCCTTTATGTAGCTTGTGAATGCTACACCAAGAGCATTAAGAACCACAATTTGGTGCTAAGAAGTTAGACTTGTGACAATAATGAAAAAATTTAGATGTTCGGTGTGCAGCTTAACTGAAAAAAATAGTGAAGTACGCTATTTTTCAAAGTTGGAATAGGAATTTTAGCAGGAAAGTACCAAGATTAACTAGAAAGTCAATGTTTTACCAAATAAAATCACACAATCCCTCCTCTACCTGCCCCACACATGCTGATTGACTTTGACTGGTTTTGTTTTTCTTTTCTTGTCTTACATGCAGAGACGGCACTAAGATAATCCAACCTTTCCCATTCTAAAGCTTTTAGACAGGCAAAATTTGGAGAGGTGACACTCCCTCACCCACACACCCACCCACAAATAACTTGCTGAGATCAAATTTACAACTCTTTCAAAGCTTTTTTTTCCCCCCAATTGTTGAGAATAGCATGAAAAGAAGGCGAGAGGTGGGGGGAAAGCTGCTTGCAGGTCAATTTGCTGATCTGTGATATAATTTATCCTTGGTTGTCTTTATATCATTTAGTCATAGAAATTATCTACCTATGGGTAAATCTGACCTTCAGGTCATTTTCTGCTCAGATAAAGGAAACCCCTTATTTGAAATAAAACACTGAGGGAGTGTGGGGGGTGAAGATGAATTATAGTGATGCAGCAATGCTGAATTGGGGTGCACTGGCATGCAGGAAGCACTTAACCCAGACTGTGCCCTCTGCACTGGACAGCACAAGTGGGAGTCATTATCCTTCTGGCTCTCCAGATAACCTGTGAATGATAAAGCCATGCATGCATGTTTTAAAAGACCAATTGAGAATTCTGGAACATGAAGGGAAAGGAGCTGCCTATCAGTTGGGAGTGAGGGAAATTAGATTTCCCTATGTTAGGAACATTTTCAATGTTTTACAGCCTCTCCCAGGAAGTCAGACTGTCGGACTGAGAAACACCAAAGTGTAGGGTGATTACATTACATCTCCGGTACTTGTACTCAGTCATGCACTGTTTGTACACAGATAATGAAGTTTTCAGATGCAACTTCAGGAAAGAGTCCAGGACTCAGAAGTGTCTGCTCTGACCTCCTGATTTCCTCCCAGAGATCAGAGCCAAGAGCATCCAGGAAGACTTTGGCAATCACAGAGGAATAACTCTAGCAGGACAAAAGCAGAATGAGCCTTCCAGCCTCTGACCTTCTGGTTGTTTCCCAGGGTACAGAGATTTCTAGGCAAGGAGCATGTGCAAAATGAAGGGTGTACAGGACAGAGAAAAGGATGAAAGAAAAGGCATTAATTTCTTAATGATTCTGCAAAACTACCATTTAATTTTAAATTAATCCTGTTGAAATGCAAAAGTCAGATCAGGAACAAGAAAGCATTTAAATCAAATTAAGCTGCATGAGATCCATAAAAAGTTGCAGGGGTGCAAAAACACTGCAGCAAGAGTCTGACAAACTGTCATAAAAGGGAACTGCACTTCATCTCCTGATCCTGCCTGCCATTGACAAGATCAAGAGCCTCTCACTTCAGTCATTACATTTCTTCTATCTCTCTTGGCTTCTAACAGGAGTTACTTAAATTGGTATGATATTTACCCAGACACAAACAATCACCACAGAAACATTTGGATCTTGATAGGTTCATCCACATGGCACAGCTATTTGATGTGCTGGAAGTAAAGCTGTGTAAAGAACCTAACATTTAATGAAGTTGTCTGAGCTACATATGGACTATTAATACTTTATGCACCTCTCTAAAAATATAAATGAGAAATTAAAAAGAAAAGTGTCTGCTCAGGAAGGAATAAAAAACTCATAGTGCTTGCAGGGAATAATCTGACACAAGATACAACAAAAATCTTTTCCAAGCCTGAGCATTCCAGCTGATAGCAATAGACTTGCATGAAAGGCTTTGCACAGTGCTTTGTTTTGTATGGCAAGGTCTTGGTAGAAGAAGGGGCTACGGGAGTGGCTTCTATGGGAAGGTGCTAGAAGTTTCCCCTATGTCCAACGGAGACAATGCCAGCCGGCTCCAAGTTGGACTCACCACTGGCCAACACTGAGCTCATCAGTGGTGGTGGTAGTGCCTCTCTGATAACATATTTAAGACAGGGAAAAAGTTGCTGTTCCTGAGCAAGTGAAGAGAGGAGTGACAATATGAGAAACAACTTTGCAGACACCAAGGTCAGTGAAGAAGGAAGCTGAGGTGATACTCCAGGTGCTGGAGCAGAGATTCCCCTGCAGCCTGTGGAGAAGACCGCAGTGAAGCAGGTTCTGTCCCTGCAGCCCATGGAAATCCATGGTGGAGCAGGTGGATGTCCAAAGGTGGCTATCACCCCATGGGAAGCCCATGTTAGAACAAGATTTTGGCAGGACCTGTGGAGACAGAAGCCCATGCTGGAGCTGGTTTGCTTGCAGGACTTCTGACTCCGTGGGGGACCCACACTACAGCAGTCTGTTCATGAAGTTCTGCACCCTGTAGAAGGGACCTACACTGAGGGAGTTAATGAAGAACTGCATCTCTTGGGAAGGACTCATGTTGGAGAAGATCATGGAGGGCTGCCTCCCATGGGAGGTACCCCACTCTGGAGCATGGTAAGAATGTGAGGAATCCTCCCCCTGAGGAGGAAGGAGTGTCAGAAATAATGTGTTATGAACTGACAACAACCCCCACTCCCTATCCCCCTGTGTGACTGAGGGAAGAATTTAAAAAATCAAAAGTGAAGTTGAACCTGGGAAGAAGAGAGGGGTGAGGGGAGGTGTTTTAATATTTAGGTTTTTTTCTCATTATCTTACTCTGATTCAATGGCTAATAAATTAGATTATTTTTTTCTGAGTATGATTTTGCCTGTGACTGTAATTGGTGACTGATAGCCCCTTATCTTGACCCAGGAGCCTTTCATTCTATTTTCTCTTCCCTGACCAGCTGAAGGAGGGAGTGAGAGAGCCATTCTGGTAGGCACCTGACCTCCAGCCAGGGTCAACCCACCACACACAACAATAAAATGCTAAATCAGAGAGATGATGATGACAATGATGATGATGTTGAAGCAAATCAGAAGCATAAGCAATTTCTCTGTCTTTTGTAATTATTGGTATGGTTAGCCCTAAATAGCTTTAGTACTTTTGTTCCAGAGGTGCTCTAAATATAGTAAATTCCTCTTAAACATGAACTTTATAATCATGGAATCATAAACAGCTTTGGATTAGAAGGGACCCCTAAGATCATCTACTTCAAATCCTTCTGCCATGGCCAGGGACACCCTTCACTAGCCAGGTTGCCCAAAGCCCCATAGCACCTGGTCCTCAATACTGCCATGGAGGGGGCAGCCACAACTACTCTGTGAAACCTGTTTCCAGCTCCTTACCACATTCACAGATGGAAATATGAAGTGGAAATAATGAAGAAAACCACTTAATTAGTATATCTCCCTCAGAAATTATTTACCTAACGACATGCAATTGGCATGAATGCTGTTTAATTGGAACACTATTAGCATATATTCCATGCCATGTTATGGCGTCGTAGTTTTGTGAGGCTGGTGGAGAAGGGGGGACTGCAGGGGTGGTTTCTGAAAGAAGCAGCCAGAAGCATTCTGCAGGCCCCAAAGAGTAAACACCAGCCGACTGAAAGCCAGAGTTGCTGTTGACCGAGGCTGAACCTATCAGTGACAGTCACAGCACCTCTGGGAATCACATTTAGGAGGAAAAAAAAATGCAAGCAGCCACTTTTTGCCACCAGAGAAGGGAGCAGAAGATGTAAGAAACTGTGCCAACACCAAGGCCAGTGAAGAAGCAGGGGGAGGAGATGCCCCAGGCACTGGAAAGATTCCCCTGCAGCCTGTGGAGACCATGGTGAAGCAGGCTGTCCCCCTGCAGCCCAGGGATAAAGACAGGGAGCAGAGACCATCCACAGCCCATGAAGGACCCCATGCCAGAGCAGGTTGAGACACCTGAAGGACTGTGTGAGCCTGTGGGAAGCCCACGTTGGAGCAAGCTCCTGGTAGCAAAACCTGCAGCCTGTGGAGAGACCGACCCATGCTGCAGCAGCTTTGCTGGGGGACTTGTGACTCTGTGGGGGACCAGGCAGGAGCAGTCTGGGCCTGAGGGTTAGCACCCCATGGAAGGGAGCTGTGCTGAGGTAGTTGGTGAGGAGCTGACATCCAACAGAAAGAACTCACAGAGACGTTTGTGTAGGACTGTCTCCCATGGGTGGGACCCCACGGTGCAGCAGGGGAAGGAAGGGTGTGAGGAATGCTGAACTCCCCAATCTAAGAAGGAAAACAACTCTTGAGAAACTGACCAAAAAAACCCCCCATTCCCTGCCTCTCCCTAAGCCACAAGGCCGGGGGGGGGGGGCAGGTAGGGGCAGGGGGAGGAGGGGTGGGAAGAAGGGAGAGAAATCATAACTAAAGCCTGATAACAAGTGAGAGGTGGAGAAAGGTGTTTTAAGATCTGTTAACACTTCTCATTACCCTACTCTTGTGTCACGGGGTGTGCTGCGGTGCAGTGCAATAAATGAGAGAGTTTCTTCCCTTTATTCTGTGTTGAGTCTGTTCTGCCCGTGACGCTGATTGCAGAATGATCTCTCCCTGTCCTTATCTCGACATCTAAGCCTCTCAATAGATATTTTCTCCCCTGTCCAGCTGCAAAGGGGAGTGATAAAGCAACTTTGGTGGGCATCTGACCTTTAGCCAGGGCCGAACAACTACATACAAACTGAATCTTTACCATGGATTTCTGCAGTGGTTAACCAGGTGTTAAAGCAGCTGCAAAACTTTAACTTTCCATCAATTTATATAGAACTTGCCAAAATGAGACACCATCTATGTGAACAGAATATTATTTCTGTTCTTACACTTTCTTAAAGTATAGTATTTTATGTTAGCTGTCTCCTTAATTTTACAATCAGACACTTAAAAACTGAATGCTAAGAAGTATTTGTAATTTCTTTCAGTTGGGCAAACACTGCAAATTCCTCCAGGCAATTACAGCACTGCCACAGAAACTGCACATCCAAATGGAACATGGGTCCCAAGTCTTCAGAGATTATTATTCTTAAAACACATTATAACCATAAAAGCCACTTAATTAGGACTCCAGAATATCTAATTGGATTTCCCAGTTACCAAGATACAAATGTACTCTAAACCAGCCATAAGTCGGTAAGTTTTCTGGTGCACTAGTAGCATTTTATGCTAAAAAGTCAGTCTACCTCCAAAATGTATTTTTAGTAATCACTTATGATTACTAAATACTTATGATTACAAAATTACTAGAGCCAGAATCTTATCTCATTTCCAGTTATGCTACAGATTTCCCAGCAGGATGCCAATTTTTACGAAAACGACACTGCAGAAATTGCTGAGATGAACCTGCAGTCAACCTTTCCCTATTCTACACCACACAGTTTTCCAAAGGTTAGATGGTGCTGCTAGAGCTCAAAATATTCTTATCTAGCACTGGGGTCTATATGCTGTGTCTGCACTGTGCTGCCACTGCACTCTCAGCAGTTGTTTGTTCCACTCAAGGCCAAATCCTTATTCACATTGTCATGTCTCTGGAGCTCATTGGGTGTGCTGGGGCCACTCACACTGCTACTGCATGGAGAATGTTTCTCAATCCATATAACTATTACCATCATATGTGAGGAACAGGGCCAGCTGAGTCTTTGCTTAATCCAATTTGTTGCAGAAGCAAGAGTCACCCATCCTTGTCCAGGGACATCTTCAAAGCACTCATGTAGCAGTCAAGAGAGATTGCTACAACAAATATGTCTGTAAGAAGGACCCAAAGGTTGCTCTTTTCTTAAAAATAATATGAATAATATCTTCTCCTGCATCAGGATGTGCTGAGTGCACATGATGGTGGTTCTTTTTATTCAGGATAGGCCTATGTCTGAGGAGGCGCCATCCCAGAACTCTATTGAAATATTTCAAAAGCTTGATTGTACACACTTCAGCTCTGTGCAAATGAAAGCTGAGGTCAGATTCATGACGTGCCCATTGGAACTCTTGTGTGTTACCCAGGAAAATCAGGTGCCTTAGACAGCCCTCAGATCATAACTAAGACAGGATACAGTCTTTTACATCCATTGTGACTTCTACATGATAGCGGGACTCTAAGGTACACTCTTCTTTGCTTATAAGCCTTGCAAATAAAAAAAGTAGATTTTTTTTTTCTGGCACAGGTAAGGTGTGCATCACTTTTACATATGTTTTGCCTCTTGACGAGGTGCTCTGGGGAGCAACCTGAATTGCCACACCACCTGTCTAGGAAGGTCCTTACACTTCCAGTGCAGTGACCTAGGCTATCTTCCTGGGTGTGGCTGAGTTCAGCTGACCCCCCTCCTCCCTGCCCAACCATGAAAGTACTTTTTCCATGGGAGAGGCAGGGTAAACTCCCAGATGTCCTCACTCTTTTGCTGCAAGATGTTGGTAGATTTGTGACGGCAGTCAGTCTGCCCTTCACAGATGTGCCAAAAGTAGGCAATTTGGGGCAGAACAAGTATTGGATATGCTTTGCCAAGGCCTCAGGAGAAAGATATTATCTATTACTCTATTACTATACAGTGTACCACAGGGTGAGTCTGGAGTCACCTTCAGGATTTATATAAAAAGGTGGTTTTCCACTGAGCTGGTCCTTTGGGAACAACCTAACAGACCAGCATGAATGAAGATGTTAAGGCTAAAAATAGCAAAACTTTCAGAATCCCTTAAGCATTGTAGCCCAATAACAATCCCAACAGCCAACAGACCTTATATTTCCTTTATGTTAATGCAATTTACATTACATGTTTTTAAGTAGGTGGCTTTTACTAGTAGCTGGTAACATTGAATAAATTAGAAACATTATGTAAAAGTCCATCAAAGCCCAGAAGATGGATAGTAAGGGGGATTAAATGTGTACTAGATGAATGATTACCACTGTTAGCTCTCCACTCTCATGATGATTACCACTCTTCATCACTGTTGGTAGGTCATGGAAATCAGCAGATGTGCCTGAGGACTAGAGGAAAGTAAATGTCACTCCAGTGTTCAGAAAGGGCAAGGAGGAAGACCATGTAACTACAGACTGTTCAGCACCACCTCCATCCCTGGAAAGGTGGTGGAAGAACTTCCCCTCAGTGCAGTCTCTAGGCATATTGAGGATAAGAGGGTCATTAGGAGCAGTCAGCATGGTTTTACCAAGGGGAAGCCACATTTGACCAATAGAATACCTTTTATGAAGACAGAAAGAGGTGGATAGATAGATGACAGTAGGACAGTGGATGTGGTTTCCCCAGATTTCAGCAAAGCATTTGACACTGTCCCCCACAGCATCCTCGTACCTAACCTGTGGAAGTGTGGTCTGGAGGATGGGGTAGTGAGGTGGACTGTGAACTGCTTGAAGGTGAAAAGTCAGAGAGTTGTGATCAGTGGGACAGAGTCTGGCTGGAGGCCTGTATCTAGTGGAGTCCCTCAGGGGTGAGTACTGGGACCAGTACTATTCAATATATTCATCACAGACCTGGATGAGGGAGTAGACTGTGAGGAGTGGCTGCCACACCAGAAGGCTGTGCTGTCATCCAGTGAGACCTGGACAGGCCAGAGTACTGGTTGGGGAGAAACTGAATGAAATAGAACAAAGGCAAATACAGAATCTTACCTCTGGAGAACAAACCCAGCTACCAGTACAGGTTGGAACAGATCTGTTGGAGAGCAGCATGGGGGAAAGGGACCTGGGGGTGCTGGTGGACAGCGGGATGACCATGAATGAGCCAGCCATGTGCCCTCATGGCCAAGAAGGCCCATGGCATCCCGGGGTATACTAGAAATGCTATGGTTAGTAGGTCAAGAAAGGTTCTCTACCCACTCCTCTGCCCTGGTGAGGATGTAACTGGAATATTGTGTCTGGGTCTGGGCCCCCCAGTTCAAGGAAGACAGGGAATTACTTGAAAGAGTCCAGCACAGGGCCACTAAGATGATTAAGACTGTACAACATCTTCCTTATGAGGACAGGATGAGAGAGTATGGTCCCTTTAGCCTGGAGAAGAGGAGACTGATGGGTGAACTCATTAATGTCTAGAAATATGTAAAGGGTGAGAGTCAGAAAGATATAGCCAGGCTCTTCTCAGTGATGGTCAGTGATAGGACAAGGGGCAATGGGTGCAAACTGGAGCATAGGAGGTTCCATGGGAACAGAACGAAAAACTTTTTCACTGTGAGGGTGATGGAGCACTGGAACAGACTGCTCAGAGAGGATGTGGATTGTTCTTCTCTGGAGCCATTCAAACCCTGCCTGGACACATTCTTGTGTGACCTAACATAGATGATTCTGTTTGGGGGTGTTGGACTAGATGACTTCTCTAAGTCCCTTCCAACCCCTTACATTCTGTGTGATTCTGTGTGATTGATGTTGTACTGACAGGTTCTGAATCTCTTAAAATTATTTTACAGAACCTGACAAATATTTTTAAAAATTATATCAGAGGGTTTGAAGCTGAGATACTTTTTTTGGGTGTGGTGGAGGCTTCCTTTTTTGTGTCTGGTGGAGGCTTCCCTTTCTTTCTGGGAACCTCCTTTTACACAGAAAGATATCGTCCTTTAAGTTATTCCTTTCCACAGGTTATAAGTAATCATGGGGAAAATTTGCATGTCCAAAACCAGACATCCATTAATTTGAAACAAACAACTGGCTGCTAGACTCAAGCACTCAAGCCATATTTTGTAAGAGAAACATCTCTTTTTGGAACCTTGGTGACCTTCCTGGGATTTGGGAATTTGTTTGTTTGTTTCAGTTTTTTGTGCTTTTTTTTTTAAACTTCTATACTTCAGCCAAAGCAAATGTACCTGTGTTAAGGATTTGAGTTCGATCTCTCTACAGACTGTAGATCCTCCAGGGATAAATGCTTTTTTAGTAAAGTAACGTTCAGTAGTGGCTTCTGTACATTAGTTTTTTAAAGCTCCGTATGCCAGGCAGGCAGTCCTATTTTATTCCTTTATGAATTCCTTTTTGAGATACCTCTTGTCTTCATTTTCCCCTGTTTTGTGTAAGATTATATAGAGATGAGTTTTGTATTTAAAGGGTCTCCTAATTAATATAAGTACTTAATGAAATATTGTGAGACTCAGGAGTGGTCAAAAACGCTTTTGTTTATAAATCAGTGTTATTCATATGTTTCCAAATCTTGCCCAATCAAAATTACAGAAGGAGAAAATGTCTCCTGGGAGTTCATTGGGTTTCCTCCGAAGCTGCTAATAAAATTGTGGAACAACCCATTTTGTGTCCAAATGCCAATATAAGTAGTTTGCTTGTATTTGTCTACCCAAGCTGCAGTTGCCTCAGTTTCCCTTGTCTTGGGACAGATCAATAATCTGACAGATCATTTACTGACAGACATGAGCAGGGATTTGGATTGCTGATCACAAACAAGACAGCCTCTTTTGTGGGAAGTGAAAACCGGGCAAACAATCATGGCTCTTATAGAGGTGTCAATTCTACTGCTGAGTTTTCTATTTGCAAGGGACTCCTCGCCTCAATTGGATCACTGTGGTAACAGAGAAGGACATCTAAAGAAAGGTTTTCTTTAATGTGGGGGTTTCTTTCTGGGGCTGAACAGGGACAAGGCTTTACATCCAAGATATTACATGATTTCAGGAGCAAGTGATTACATCCAAACAGTGCTGTGCTGCACTTTATGTGCACTTGAGATCTTTATACCTTTATATCCAACAAAGTAGTTTGCTGCTGCAGAAAACGAAAACCAACAAGCTTCACATAGTGCATTGGACGTTGTGCTGGAATGGATGAAGCAGTGTCTCACAAAGGTGAAGATGTACACTACCCTGGGAAAGGGTGTCCTCATTTTCCAGCTCCATCCAAGCTCTTCTCTTGTAGATTCAGTAAAGAGACTCTTGAAAAGGAAAGACAAATCATTGTGGGAGATAAAACATTTTTAATGTTTAAAGTGAGCAGGAGGGACAGTCAGCTACCTGCTGAGCTGCACTTGTCTCCATTTGAGATCAGAGATAAAAGCCAGTACTCAGCCAGATTTCTTTTACAAGCAGCACTATGATACACTCAGCATGCTTCTTCTAAAAGAAACCTGACATCAAGAAAGAAACCAGCTTCCAAATAAAAATGGAAATGGTATCAAGCAGAGCAAGTTCTAAGAAGTCCATGAATTTGAGAACTCTGTTTAGAGATGTTTTAGCAAATGGATGCTTCCTCAGGAGGTGTAGGAAGAAATATTCTTCTACCTTCTCTAGTGCATCTGCAGTAAATAGGATATTGATGTTGATGTAACCTCTCTACAGCTCTTTTTATAATCTTGGATGCAGTTTAGCCCAAGAAGAATAAATTAAAATGTAGCATATATATATGTGTGTATATCTATGTATGTATGTATGTACATATAGATATTCTTGATTTACATACATATGCACATATATATATAAAGACAGTATATTAATACAGTCCTGGAAATTGAAAACTTTAGATGTCCTGTAAGCATGCATGTAGGTTATAACTCTTCATAGAAACATGGTGTTATTCAGCTGGTGGAATTTTGAAATTCTGCATCTGTGGATCTGAAAAAACATTGCAAGGAGCAATGGACAAAAATGTTGATTTCTGTTATGACATTGGTCTGCAGAACTGTAACAACAAATTTTGAAAAGATTATTTTGTTCTGCCAGAAATCAGAAATGCAATATGAAACAACCTGTGGGTTTTTTAGAGGACATTCACAGCCCTATTCTTCACAGTACCTTCAAATTATAGGAGCCAAAGTATCTGCTGTTAGAGTAGTGGAAATGGCAAAATGCTCCACTATTACTTCACACTAGTGTAGAACCACCATAAGGAATCCACCACTTCTGTAGGATATGCAATGTCTATAAATGTGTGTACCAGATTTGGGTTTGAATCTAACCTTTTGCAGAGTTGAGGTTCATCTCTGGTCAGAACAGAAGGGGTGTTTTCAGTATCACCATAGTCACTTCCACTGTTGTAGTGGTAGATTCTTTGTTTGCTATCAAGAGGCTAGTAGTCTCCAGTGGAAGACTGGGTCATCTTAAATACAAAGTATGTCAATCATTCAGTGCCTCATCCAGTCATTGTGGTTGCTACTTACAACACAGACTAAGCATAGGAAATTTACGTGTGAGTTCTTTCTTTCCATTCATCTGTGTATCTGAAAAAAGCCTACTTGAAATCACAATATTTGTAATACTAAGTGATTGGGGGTCCTGGTGGACACTGCGTTGAAAATAGACCATCACTGTGCCCTTGTGGAAATGAAGGCTAGTGCTATCCTGCGCTGCATGAAGAGGAGTGTTGCTCAAGGAGGTGAACTTTCCCCTAGTTCAGCACTGGTGAGGCCACACTTGGAGTATTGTGCCCAGTTCTTGGCTCCCCAGTACAAGAGAGAGATGAAGCTACTGTAGACAGTCTAGCAAACAGTCAGTAAGATGAGTAAGGGACTGGAGCATCTCTCTTATGAGGAAGTCTGAGCTGAGAGTGTTAAGGCAGGAGAAGACGTAGTTTGTGGGGAATCTCATAATACTGTACATACACTTGAAAACAGGATCTTAAGAAGATGGAGCCAGACTACTTGCTGTGGCGCCCAGTGACAGGACCAGAAGCAGTGGGTGCAAACTGAAACACAGGAAGTTCCTCCTGAATATCAGGAAACACCTTTTTACTTTGAGGGTAATGCAGCATGGGAACAGATTGCCCAGCACAGTGGTGTAACTTCCATCCTTGGAGATGTTCAAAAGCTATATGGACATGGTTTTGGGCAGCATGCTCTAGGTCTCCTTGATAGAGCAGGGGGATTGGATAAGATGACCTCCAGATGTCCTTTCCAACTTCAACCAAACTGTGATTCTATGATTCTGTATTTTGTTCTAGCAAAACACCAAAAGTAATTAACCACATGAAAAGTTTCAATTAAAGGAAAAAAGTTAGAGGTAAATTTCAGGATTATTAAAAATAGCAAGAGTGTTATCAGAGTTATCCAGCACATTGACTGGAAGAAGTGTACAACTGCTATAAAATTTTACTAGAAATGTTGAGACAGTTTGGAAAGAAGACCATACCATGACTTTCAGGTTCTATTTTTCATATTATCTAAGAAAAAACTAACCAAAATACAACAAAACCAAAATTAACACACGGCACAAAGCTAAGTAGAAAAGACTGATTCAACTGCACCATATATCATGCTGTATGTTCTGTATCATCCTTATGAGCTATATTTGCAGGCCTCAGATAAGGTTAAGCATTGTTTAATGACCTATCAAAACTTCTTAGAACAAAGAACAAAAAAAACACCTCTGAAAAAAAAGGAACATATAGGAGTTGTATTTCTTTATTTGGCACTGCTGCATGCTACTGAACACTCCAAATATATAAGAATATGCAAATAAAACACAAGCCATTAAAAAAGGGGGTGTAAGGTACTGGAACTATGTTTTAACCATTGGCAAACAGAAAGCCTACCAAACCCTTTTCCTCTCACCTACAAAACCTCATTCCTACCTCACCACCTCACCACCACTGGTCAGGCTTAAAGTGGCTTGTGGCAAGGACCTAATGATTATGCAAGGACCTAACATCAGGAGAGCATTCCTTTCACATCCCACCCAAAAGATATCAGGAGCCACATCAGGAGCCACTCACACAAGCAAGGTGCAATGAAGCAACTGAAGAACCAAGCAAATGAAGAACAAGAAACACAAAGAACCAAGAAGGCATGGAGACATCAAGAAACGTGGTCCCCCCACATCAGATCTGAAGAATACTTTGCCATCAGACCTGAGGTCATCGGACTGACGGGATGCTGTAACTCCATGGTGGTAGATATAGCCCCCCTCTTTCTTCCTCTTTTCCACTCTCTTTCTTTCTCTTTTCCACTCTTTTCACTTTCTTTCACTGCCTTCCTCTGTACAAAAGGCCAAATAAAGTAACTTCAACCTTGACTCCATTTCAAATCTTAATTCTGTTCTCTGAGAATTGTGAAGAACTGGTTGCAATAAAATATCTAGTAATTGGATGTCACTTGGAGGTTAAACTCAGCCATCCAGAGCGATCTGAGGTTCAGTTGGAACGCAAGGGGATCTAACCTCTGCCAAAATGTCTTGTCTAGGTTGTGGATGACATTATGAATGGTATAGTTGGCAGGATTCTAGGAGAATAGAAAGTTAAGGACTTAACAAAGCAACTCCCAACCTTGGTTGTGCACACGGATTATTGTCCACTTTTAATTTTCCAAACAGGTAGTAATGAAATCCATAAAAGATGTTTACAGAAGGTAGATCCTGTCAAACCAACCTGATCACCTTCTACGACAAGCTGACCCACTTAACGGACAAGGGGAAGGCTGTGGATGTGGTCTACCTGGACTTCAGTAAAGCCTTTGATACAGTTTCTCACAGCATTCTGACTGAGAAACTGGCTGCCACTGGCCTGGACAGGTGGACCTCAGCTGGGTTAAAAACTGGCTGGATGGCCGGGCCCAAAGGGTGGTGGTAAATGGAACAAAATCCAGCTGGAGGCTGATCACGAGTGGCATCCCCCAGGGCTCAGTCCTGGGTCCAGTTTTGTCAATGACCTGGATGAAGGGATTGAAGGCTCCCTCAGTAAGTTTGCAGATAACACTAAACTAGGAGGAAGTGTTGATCTGCCTGAGGGTAGGGAGGCTCTTCAGAGGGATCTGAACAGACTGGATCGATGCGCTGAGACCAATGGGATGAAGTTTAACAAGGCCAAGTGTAGAGTGCTGCACATGGGATATAACAACCCCATGCAGCGCTACAGACTTGGGGGAGACTGTCTGGAGAGCTGTCAGGCAGAGAAGGACCTGGGGGTGTTGGCTGACTGCAGACTGAATATGAGCCAGCAGTGTGCCCAGGTGGCCAGAAAAGCCAATGGCATCCTGGCTTGTATCAAAAACAGTGGCCAGTAGGTGTAGGGAGGTGATTGTGCCCCTGTACTCGGCATTGGTGAGGCCACACCTCGAGTGCTGTGTCCAGTTCTGGGCTCCTCACCATAAGAAGGACATTGAGGTCCAGAGAAAGGCAATCAGGCTGGTGAAGGGGCTGAAGGGCAAATCATATGAGGAACAGCTGGGACTATTTAGCCTGGAGAAGAAGAAGCTGAGGGGAGACCTTAATAGTGCCTACAACTACCTGAAAGGACGTTGTAGAGAGGTGGGTGATGGTCTCTTCAGCCAGGTAATAGGAGATAGGACAAGGGGAAATGGCAAGGAGCTGTGCCAGGGCAGGTTTAGATTAGAAAAAATATATTAGAAAAAATTTTTTTACTGTGAAAGAGTTGTTGAGGCCTGGAATGGGCTGCCCAGGGAGGTGGTTGAGTCACCTTCCCTGGATGTGTTTAAAAAAAGGGTAGATAAGGTACTACGGAATATGGTTTAGCTTAGGATGGGAATGGTTGGACTTGGTGATCTTCAAGGGTCTTTTCCAACCTTGTGATTCTGTGAAAGGTGTGTAACTGTGGTGTGACCTCCTTTACACTATATAGAGTGTGACCTACTTTATAAAGTAATGGCCTCCCATTGCTAAGGAAACACAGAATTAGGACCACTGTAATCAGGCTCTGTAAACCAAAGCCTTGAAACAGGTCTCCTGTGTGCTCTACTCAGATCTGGTTGGGTAGGTGCAAGAGTGTAGTTCATAAAATTAATTTGCATCAGATACCAAATGTTATTCTGCCTGACTTTAATAGTGCGTGGTATCTATTCAGTATTAATAACCACAGTAACAAGCTGCTTTCTCTCAACAGAAACAAGGGTTTGATTCTTCTGTTCAGGTGAGTGCTAGAGCCAGTGCAATTCACTGGCTGACTCCACAACAGCTAAGGAGAGATCCTGGCATGAACCAGGCCAGTCAGATATAAAGCTCTGTCTATTTTCTACCTATGTTATGTATGTTTTCAGAGGCACTGAAGTCCTCATCTTGACTTAGAGGAAACCAAATAAAGCCACCAACATTTGTGTGCATGCCTGTAAGTCTGACGCAGCCCAAACAAATGTAACTATATCTGGTGGCAAATAAGAGTGGAATCAGGAGACTGAGAACTCTTGAGAGAGCATTCCCATGTAGTCCAGACCATTTGAAGCTACTGCAAGTGCTACAGACTGGAGACACTTCCTGGTATCTGCTATCTGCTAAAACCGACTCATTCTATGGTGCATATTTCAAAAAAAAACAACAGTATGTAATTAGACTAATTTTAAAGTAGTTTTAAAACTCTGAACACAGGTTTAGGTCTGTTTCATCCTCTATCTTGATACTACCAGTGCACATCCTAGAGGGAAAAGTACTGCTAGAGGAAGCTGCTATGCCCCAAGACAGGACAACTAAGGAAATTCCATAGGAAAAACTCTCTAAGGGATATTCTTAATGCAGACAAGTCAGTAATGCAGGGAACAATGAAGTGAACTTATTTTCATATTGTCTTTCATAGCACATGTGGTATGGACAAGTCATGACAAAACTGCCAAAGTACCACTCAGCTTTCACATAAACACTCAGCACTGTTTTTGCACAGGGATTCCTCCAGAAGGCTTTTGGCTGGGAAATATCTGAAGTCCAAAACCTCAAAAACACACTTCAAACAATCATGGCAATTAGCAGGATATCAATATAGGAAATTATCGTCTGTGTCCTGCAGAATGTCTAACTCTTCTAAGTGTAAGGTGGCACCTGTTTTCCATAAAGGTTTTAGTGACCAAATCAGCCCACAGTTGAAAGACTTCAGACCTAAGCATTTCACAGTCTTAAGCAGACAGGTTACAGTAAAACTTCCTTTAAAGTTTAATACGTAATATAAAGTGGCATTCACAGAGAGGAAGGGAAGGAGAACTCTGCTACTAAGTAGCCCCATGCTTCTGGGAGTAAATCAAATGGCTAAATTTAGCACAGAAGCTTAAGAGACATAGAATTTACTATTCCTTAGTAGCCATGATAAAATTTTGGTGATAGATTTTCATCGTACACATCCATCTACAGTGCCTGGTGTTTATCATTTCAAAGTCCCAGTCCTCTTACCATACACACAGGTGATCCCATTAATGTCAAAGGGATGAGGTCCCGTATCAGACTGACCAGATGTGGAAACCTCTAGAACACAAATGTATGGGGGGCTGAACAGAAAAACATGCTGAATTCTTGAATTAATCAAGTGTGCTGAGCTCTAAATCAATAAACTGTGCTTTAAGCAGTGTTGTGGTTTTGCGTGGCAAGGTTCTGGTGGAGGAGGTGGGGCTGCAGAGGTGGCTTCTGTGCAGACCTACTTGAAGCTCTCTCTGGGTCTGACAGCAGAAATACCAGCCAGCTCAAGGACGGACCTGCCGCTGACTGAGGCTGAGCCCATCATACCACCTCTGGGATAATGTAGTTAAGAAGAAAAAAAAATGTAGGTGGACACTTTTTGCCACCAGAGAAGGGAGTGAGATGATGTAAGAAACTTCACAGACAACTAAGTTGATGAAGAAGAGTGAGGAGGAGGCACTCCAGGCACCAGAGGAGAGATTCCCCTGCAGCCTATGGAGAAGACCATGGTGAAACAGACTGTCCCCTGCAGCCAGTGGAAGATGATGGGGAGCAAGAGATCCTACCTGCAGTCTGTGGAGAGACCCCACAGTGGAGCAGATGAAGACACATGAATGACACTGTTATCCAGTGGAAACCTGTACTGGAGCAATTTCCTGGCAAGATCTTCAGCTGGTGGAGACAAAGTCCCACACTGGAGCACGTTTGGGGGTGGGACTTAGGACTGTGAGGCTGTGCTGGAACAGTCTGGTCCTGAAGATGTGTACCCCATGGAAGGGACCCACACTGGGGCAGTTGGTGAAGGGCTGAAGCCCTGTGGGAAAGGGCTCATATTGGAGAAGTTTGTGGACTGTCTCCACTGGGTGGGACCCCACAGTGCAGTAGGGGAATGCTCCCCTAAAGAGGAAGGACCAGTAGAGACAACTCATGATGAACTGCTCAAAACCCCTTTTTCCCGTCTCCCCCTGTCCCACTTCAGGGAGGAGGAGGGAGACAAATCATGAGTAAAGTTGAGCATGGGAAGAAAGGGGGAGGTGTTTTAAGGTTTGGTTTTACTTCTGATTATCCTACTCTGGTTTCAGAGAGAGAGAGAGTGTGTGTGGTGGGTGTGTGTGGTGGGGATGTGTGTGTGTGTATGGGGGAGAGTGTAGTAAATTAGATGGGTTTTTTATTTCTGTGTTCCGTCTGTTCTGCCCGTGACGCTGATTGCGGAATGATCTCTCCCTGTCCTTACCTTGACTCATAAGCCTCTCAATAGGTATTTTCTCCCCTGTCCAGCTGAAAAGGGAGTGATAGAGCGGCTTTGGAGGACATCTGGCCTCCAGCCAGGGATAAACCACCACAGGGAGGAAGCCAGTGTATGACCATTCTGCAAAGAACTCATTTTGTCAGCTTACCACAGTGCCTTGAGAACTGCACAACTTCTGTGCAATGTCCTGGTTTCCATTTCTTTTCATTCATTCATTCATTCTCACCTGTACAGTGTTAAAACACATTGTGTTCCATACATTAGTAAATGGTCATGTATATGGACAAGATCTCTTCTGTTAGCTGTGAGCCCTCACCTTTCCCCTGAGGGATTCGTGTCCTTAGCATGTGTTTCTGAGTGCATGCCACTGATTTGAGCAGGGTCGAATGTCAGTATTTGGGTGGTTCCTTCGCCAACACAGAGTACTTGTAACCTCTGGGTGGTCTGCTCTGTGCCAGATTTCTCACTGGTGATGAAAATGCTGATTTACTCCAGAGGATCAAAACAAAACAATAAAAGAGCTGGTTTACTACCTTGTGTGAAGTCTTTTGCAGACTTCAGGCTGTGAGGAAACCAGTGAGAAAGTGCAGAGAGAGAAAACTAAACTGAAGAGCATTTGGTAAGGACTGGTGCACAGGATGGCAAAGAGGGGATGCACTTCTGTAGCTCTGAATTTTTCTAAAATCATGAAAGGAAAGCTCTGGGTCCTCCAGATGAGGTGAAATAATAAAACACTCAGAAGAATATTTCTTGTCAATGATAAGTAAGGTGCAGAGATGTTTCTAATGTCGTGCAGACTTCAGGAGTAAGTGTCAGTTCATGCATACATGAGGAAGGCAAAAAAAACCCTCAAAGGAAGTAGATTTTTTTAAGCAGGCAACAGCAAGATCTTACCTTTTTTTTCCTTCCTCTGTTTCTGCTTTTGAGTGAGCATATTTTGAGTGACCTCTCATCGATTATAAGTGGCACTTATTTCAAGTTATGCTATAGGTATAATTTTCTTGAGTGCCATCATAGTTTGAGGGGTTCTTCGCTAGCTTAACTTTACACACAGAAGCAATCCTATTTTACATGTGTATGTATTTCTCAGTATGTGAACATTTACTGGATTGTGCCTAAGCTGGTAGGATGACTCTTACAACAAACTTGACTTCGATATCTCTCTGCAGCATTTGTTACAGAACAAACTCTTATGTTTAGAAATCATACTTAAAGCATTTTTCTATTACTATCTACCTTTTATAAAACAAAAACGTTTGGTAGTCACTTCTAATTATCTGAAACATCAGCACTCAAGCTGGTTTCAAAAGCAGCAAAGGATGAAATTTTTCTTAAGATGAATTTGAAAACAGATACATAGAGATAATTATTTATTGGAGAAAGCTTATCGTGACAGAGCAGATGCAAGAAACACATCTTGGAAAACATGCAGCCAGTATCCCAACACAGCACAGCTATTCATATTAAAGGCAATGTTTACATAAACTCAGTTCAAGTGCCAAAAGCAACATCCACCTCTACAGTCCCTATAACATATTTCTGCATCCCACCATGAAGTCACAATTCCTTTTTGGTATGAACTACAAATCTCTTCTTAATTCACCAGGAGAATGTTCTGTGAAACATACCTCCCACAACTGACATTTGGGCTACAGTACAAACAGAAACCTCTTCCCACTTCTCTCATCTGTCCATAAGCAAGGAATGATTTAACATCATCTCACATTCTCTGCTTTCCTAAGTCTACCTCACACCATCTATTACACACAAAATCTTCTTATATACAAGCTCCACTCAACATAAGACAGCAGTATGTGCTCGCAGCTCAGAAAGCCAACAGGATGCTGGGCTGCATGAAGAACATCATGGTCAGCTGGCTGAGGGAGGTGATTCTGTCCCTCTGCTGTGCTCTTATGAGACCCCACCTGGAGTCCTGCCTCCAGCTCTGGAAGGAATACTGAAATTTTACAAGGTGTATTAAGTAAAAATCAGTGCCTATAAGGAATAACACATTCTGCCTGAAAGGTGAGAAAATGTAGAAACAGACTGGGCATGCTATATACCAAATTATTTTGTTGCCATTTCCTTAGTATACACAACAACACTATCAGATGCAAAGAAATATAAAGAGGAATAGAGATTGCCTCTGGTCTGATATTTCTCAAGGTAACCCATTAAATTACAATGACTGAAACCATAAAGGTCCATTAATTTTGCTCTTTCAGTACTTCTACAGAGGCAATATCCTGTTCATTAACTGAAGAGCACTTCACTAAGAGTAGGCATTAAGTATTGAAGTGTTATGGTTAAAGCTTCTGTGATCTTTTCAAATGCCCTTCTCAATACTCCTCCTGAACTCCTCCTTGGTCTCCTTCCTGTAAACAGTATGGGGAGATTTCAGCTGGAAATGTTGCTGTTAATATCATGAATTGATCTTTTTACTGAAGAGCATAATTTGAGCTAGAAATAAATTTTTTGTTTCACCTATTATAGTAAAATATCTATTCAGCAAAAAAATGAGGTACTTCTCATTTCTTTCACATCACTTCAAAAGGACATTAGGACCTAAAGCAATCATGCTGCAAGTGTGTAATCAGTGCTGCAGCATCTTAAAGTAGGTAAGAATCACTGGAAGAAGCCAAGGGCAAAGTATGACAAAATTACAAAACATTCACTTCTATGTGACATATTCCCAGAGGTACTGATAGTATACGTGATATTAACAGCAAAGAAAACAAAACCAAGTTAGCAGAAAACACTCTCATTAGAATAGAAATGTTTGTATTTAAATGTGCTGAAAATTAGCAGGACTTGAGATGGGATGAAATGCATACAGAAAGACAGTATGGATAAAAGACTAAACCTGAAATGACAGACATGGGCTTTTTGTTCTCTTGTACACAATTTAATATAGTATATCAATTACAATTATACTCTCTTTGGGGTTTGAGTAATATAACTTGTCCTTATTGCAACCATGAGTCTCAAATCTTCACATCATCATTTTTAATCCTTAAAGAACTGAATACTGATCTTCTCACTCAGGAATATTAGTTTTAACATAATTTGGATGTTTTTCTTTGACCACACACATGCAACAGGCAATACTGTGAGTTAGAAATCTGCTTGTCATTGCAAAGATGGCCCTGGTGATGTCCCTTTCTGTTTTTGATCTGTGCTGGTGTGTTCCTTTCCTTTCTTGATCTGCATAGCACTTGGTGCAATCTCTCCCCTTTTTCTGGGCCACATACTTGGGCAGCAGACTATAGCATTAAGGCACCCCCTTAATGTGCTTGGTTCTTGCTTCCTTAGTAACAGAAATGGCCTGGTACATTGGTGTTCCAGCTGATGAATAACATTTTGTCACCCAAGCTGGAAAAGTACCTAGTAAAAGTCAATTATCTCAAACCCTATAAACAGTGATTTCAGTGAGAACCTTTGGAGCTCCCCTGGATTACAGTGGGCTGTGAAGAGTAGTTACCCCCTTGAGCTGAGACACCTCTCAGACACAAACTTCATGAAAATCACCTGCCAGGGTGAAGCCAGCCTTTTCTGGTCTTATTTATCAATTGCTGAGGAATGACAAGGCATTGTATTTACAACTCGGAGAGGAAAATTTTAACTATAAACTAGCTTACAGCCTTCTGCAAGTCTCAACTCTCACTTGCTGAGGAATGATGAAGAATTGTATTTACTGTAAACTCAAAGACAGAATTCCTAACTATAAGCTAGGTTCCTCTATCTACTTCTCTACTTACATACATGCTTAAATATGCACGTTTGCCTTTATGAGTGTGGGATTGCATGTATCACTGGGCTTAAATATCTCTGTCCATTTGTACCTGTTTGATATACAATATAGAAAGTTAAGATACTTTTTTAGTAAGATGTCATCCAGAGGGACCTGGACCAGCTAGAGCCATGGTCCCATGCAAATCTCATGAATTTCAACAACTGCAAAGTACTGCACTTGAGACAGGCCAACAATGTGCACTCACAGCCCAGAAGGCCAACTACATCCTGAGCTGCATCAAAAGAAGTGTGTCTCTAGCAGATTGAGAGAGGTGATTCCCAGCCTCCACTCTGCTGAGACTCCACCTGCCATCCAAAGCATCCAGCTTTGGAGCCCTCAACACAAAAACAACATGGACCTTTTGGAACTGGTCATGGTGAGGGCCATAAGGACCTCTTCTACAAAGACAGGCTGAATTGGGCTTGTTCAGCCTGGAGAAGGGAAGGCTTAGGGGAGACCTTAATGCAGCCTTGAAGTACCTGAAGGGGACCTACAGGAAAGCTGGGGAGGGATTGTTTGCAAGGGCATGTAGGGACAGGATGAGGGGCAATGGTTTTAAACTACAGCAGGGTAGATTTAGATAGACATTAGGATTCACCTCTGTAAGAACTAAGCACAGGCAAATAAGACTATTGCAGACTGCTTCAATGCTCCTCTGTAAGAACCACCTCCCTCTTTGCCTACTTAAGCCAGCTAAACTTTCATCTTATCCAGCAGAACCAGCCAAGATATACTGCACTTAACCTCATTATCTGCTTCCCACCTGCACAGCTAAATGCAGAGGGCTTGGTCATAGCTGCTGCTGCCCCTGCATTTGTGAGGAAGATGAAGGTGGATGAAATCAGTCCACTCACTGAGCTCTTAGCTGGCCATTTATCCCAGAGACTTGTTTTGAGAGAGCTTTTGGTTTTCTTTGGTTGTTGTTCTTGGTTTGTGTGGATTCTCTTTTACATTGCTGAGAAGTCTGCAATCTGCCCACCAAGGTGAAAGTGGGATGGGAGAAAAGAGCAACCATGTGGCTGCAGCCTGTCAAGTGAGTGAGGGCACACTGAGTGCCCTAAGTGCTGCTTGTGGAGGAGAGAAGGTCAAAAGAAGGCAGTGGTCTTTACACCTTATGTCTGCTATTCAGTGCCTTTGTACCTTTGTATTTTTTCTATGCAGCTGCTCTTTTGTGAAGGTATTAAAGATAACCACACTCAGCGATTAAGCATCCAGCACAGAAAATAGAGTAAGTGCAAAGTAATCACGTGACCAATGCCTACAATCCCAGCAGATACAATTTAAGCATTTAAGATATTCATAAGACTATTTGTCACATGAAACCTCCACTGAAATTGGTTTGAGATTTGATGCAGCAGTACCTCAGCATGTATCTGTCAGATTTAGAGAAAAATGAAGAAAGGAGAAGTCAGTTAAAACCTCATCAATGGTTTGTGGCTTCCTGATAAGGGAAGCAAAGGGGCAGGCCTCGATCTCTCTTGGTGACCATTGATTGAACTGAGGGAATGATATGAAGCAATGACAAGGGAGGTTTAGGTTGGATATTAGGAAGACGTTCTTTACTGAGAAGGTGTTTGAACACTGGTACAGGCTCCCCAGGGAAGTGGTCACAGCACCAGGCTAGACTGAGCACAAGAAGCTTCTGGACAATGCTCTCAGTTCCATGCTCTGGCCTGGCTGGCCCTGTGTGGAGCCAGTTGGACTTGATGATCCTCATGAGTCCCTTCCAACTCAGTATGTTCTGTGATTCCATGATTCTAAAAATATCATTTAAATACCTCTTCGTCACAACACATAGGCTTAAAATGTGTACAGATTTACAGCATCTTTGTAAAGCTTTACAAGATATTTTTTCTTTACCATTGTGGAATAACTGATGGAGGTAACTTAGAAATTAAAACCTATGTTCACACTTTAAGAAGACATTCGGCATTCAAGAAACTTCCAGGGTAAAGGGCAGCTGATAGGCCAAACATCCTTTTTGTAATAAGTTCCTGAGTGATCTTGGAACTCGGTAACATCAGGGAAGCTTGATGTGCTAACACTGAGAATACTACATGGAGCGTGGAGCAGAGTGGAGACACCACAGCCAGGATCTGTGATAATATGGGAACTTGAAGGTACAATGGAACACATAAGCTGTATATTGGCTAGCCCGAGCCCATGGTCTGTCACGTTTCTGACAAAATGCTGTCCTTTTGGTCAACTTTGTCCATTGTAATATCATTATAATTTCAAAACCCACCTCCATCACAAAAGCCACCCACCTCCAAGATGTGACCACCCCTCGCAGAGTATATGCTCTGAATTCCCATTATCTTATACCTTTAAACACAATGCAAGGAAAATTTACACCAATCACAACAAAGGTCTGTATGACTAAAGTCACTCAAGCTCCACCTGAAAGGTAAGAAAATATATAAAATGGCTTAAGGGAGAGAGAATGTTAGGGAAGATACCATCATGTATGGGAAGCTATAATAATGTACTTTTTTGACTTCTGGGATCAGTTGATGGGCTGAGCCTCTCTTCCCCCTATCAGGACGCCCTTGGGCAAGATTTGAACACTTGGCTGTGCCAAGTGCTTCCCCGGGAAACTTAAAAATCTCCATAGAGTTGCTTTATATCTTGTAACACATTTGTAGTTAAGCTGTGTTACTTATATTTTGGTATATGCATGTGCTTTGCAGACAGTGCAAATCGCTGGCAATCCAAAGGAACCCGCGTATCTGTTGCTTTAATAAACTGCACTTTCATAAATCAAGCCATAATAGCTCTTACTGAACACAACCAAACTCTCTTAAGTGCAGCCGTGGTAGTTCACGGAATGCAACTAGACTGAAGGTGTACCTTGTTATTTATGCATCTGTAATCATGATAGTTCAGTACACCTAACGTGATTGGACTTGTAAGGATGAATTGGGAATCACTCCAAGTTACTTTAACCTTTAACTCAACAAAACTCATGTCCTATAACAGCAGCTTGTTTTGTCAGCACAACATAATCCCATAGCAGAAAGAATACCTTGTTAAGACTAACATGCTCATGATTACCTTATTCATAAACCTGAAAGGAACATTCTGCCTAGGATCAAGATTCAGACCAGCACAAGGCTACTCCAGCCATTCAGGTAATTACAGGCTGTAATTATCATTTGCACATGGTAGCTGTCAGAGGAATTACACCATCAGGAATGCATGTGAGCTGACATTCCTGTTAGAGCTTTCATTACTGAGCATTCTTTCTACAAAGGAAGTTCTTACTGCAAAAGACGCCACCTCTTATTCTCCAATTGATGGTTTGTTTTGTTGGGGTTTTTTAAATGGCCTTGTAACACAATTATACATTTTCTAATTTCAAAACACTTTAAAATATTACCACAAATTCTGGCCTAGGTAAAACTACATATCCCCAAAACATTTCAGGGTAAAACCAGAAATAAATACCACCAGAAGCTGGCAAACATCAAGAAGGAATAGTGCAATTCTCCAAACAAGTAAGTGCAAATGACTTGCTATTTTGCAACTATGAGGAGATTAAAACACGTTTGGCAAAAAACAAGGGATGTTCTTGCCGCACAAAAGTCTGTGAACTCCAGTGGGGCTAAATATTTACCCAGCATTGGTAAACTGCCTGTTTTCTTCATTGGATCAAATCAGTGGCATCACCCTGCCTGCAGCACAGGTTAAGTAATGATTCAAACTCATTGCCTTTTGCAGCACTAAGCTATGCAGTTTTGCAAGATCTGCTATGAAGCTATTTCAATACCTCAGCACCAATTAGGTTAGTCTAAAAGCTGATCTCATCATTATCAGGCAGTACTTTACACTCTCAAAAGTAAATTGCTCCAGCCTGCTCCAAAAGCCATCTGGAGGGTTATTTGTAAATTGCATACTGGTTCATGTGGTATCACATCAAAGAATATACAAGTGTTCATTCTCTTCTGTATTTATTTTAAATTGTTTTAATTGCACTTAGTCTGATGATAAATAATAATGGCATAACAGTCTAACTACCTAACAATAGCCTGTTAATGTTTTAAGCAATTAGTCTTTCTAATCATATTTATGAAACTTTTTGTAGTTACATCAGATTCTGCTCTTCTGGGATAGAAGGCAGGCTTTCCATTATAGTATCCAAGTTTTTGAGTCATGGTTTATGTAGATGGTCTGTAAAACTGCATTTTGTAACTGCAACCATTTTACAGTTTTCAATACAGATCATACAGATGAGAGTTGCAGTTTACTAGTATTGATTGTTGCATGCAAGGGGAAGGACTGAAATCAGGATGTTCTCTGTAGCTCCAGTGTTAGACATGTAGGAAGTGAAAAAAACTAACTGTGATTTTAAAATCTCCCTAGTGAAAAAAACTAACTGGGATTTTAAAATCTCCCTAACACCAAGTATTAAACTGAATTAAGATCTGGAAACCATACACCATTCTGGGTTGGTTTTTTTTTTTTCTTTTTCTATACAGAAATAGCAAAGCTATGGTTTGGGTTTTTGTGGGTTGGTTTGTGTTTGTTTGGGTTGGGTTGTTGGTTTTTTTTGTGGTGGTGGTTTTGTTTTTGGCTTTTGTTGGTTTGTCTTTTTTTGAAGTAATCATCTCTTTGTTACCATTTTCCTATGCAGATTCAGTAATTCAGTTCAATGCCTATCAGGGGAAAAATCTATTCAGTTGTTTCAGCAACATCACATTAGTCGAGAGAAGCAGTTCTTAATGGAGAGATTCCCTGGTGACAGCTTCACTTTCTTTTCAGAACTGCACAAGCCCTGGACACAAACACTATCCAAGCAATTGCAGGCCTTGTATCTAGGAATGTGGTGTTACAAGAGTTATTTAAGAACTGTTAACTCCTGTCGGCATTTGGCAGCCAGGAAGAGAGTGATCAAATCAGTCCTCCACAGACCACCAGAAGAGGTCTCACTGGAATTAGCAAACCCGATATCCCCCTTCTGGTTAATAGGGAAGCATGCAGGAGTCCCATTCATCAAAACCAGAAACTCTGGGCAGCACAGTTTTCCTCTAGTAACACTACTGGGAAAAAGAAATTCTAGTTTCATAAAAATGCTGCAGAAGTATGATCCCATTTCAGTTTTGTAGCAATTCAAAAGACTGAGCTCTCTTGGAAACTTCATCTCTGATTTGTGTGGGGTCTTCATGAATGCTGATGTTTCTTCATTCACCATCCAAAAAAGCCAGCATCTGTTTTGCAAGAGTACTCTCACAGCTGCCATGTACAGAAGCACATAATCCCTCCCTTTCCTGTTTGAAACCTCTGCTACATCAGTGACTGACTTTCTTTGCCCTCTCTGAAGAGGGCAGGGTTCTTTCTCCATCTTTTGCAGCCTTTCCTTCCTGTAGTTGCCTGCAACTTTTTCAACACTGATATGAAAAATCCGATACTTTCTGGACTTCCTAAAGTCCCTTAATAGCCAAAAAATCCCAGTTAGTCCGAGTTTACAGGATGCAGATGCTGATTTGCAGCAATTTTCAGCAGCAAAGTAGACTTCCTTATATTCTTTCAGAGGTTTGAAGGGACATCTCTGACACATCTCTGCTTCCAAAGTCCATCATAAACAAGACATGCTGACCTGATCAGCTATTTCACTGCAAAACCATAAAGGCAATTTATTCTCCCTTACGTATCAACATGATCACAGCTCATTGCTGTATCATTGCCAACATCAGTTCAGAAGTGCCAGCAGCAGCTCTATCACCTGTCAAGTGTCCACCAAGAGAGTCTCAGAGATGTTTTTCATGATAAATCTTGCAAGACATCAACATTTTACAGTCATTTCAAAGAAAGTCTTGAGTGGTATTTCCAGGAGGTCACTGAATTTCTAGTAACGGAGGGAATATTGCTGCCTTGAAAAACACACCACTAACATCTGCAGTCAGAACTTCCTTTCTTGAGCCAAAGTTATTTCCGACTCTCAACCCCCTACTTACCCTCAGCTGCATTTCCCTAGTTCACACTGCTAATGCCCTTTAACATCTGCTTTGGAAATTTGTGAAGATAACTTGTACAAAAGCACTCAGTAGAAGATTTAAAGGAAATGAGAAGCAATCTGGATGAGAGACAGGGAGGAAGTTAGGCTCTAAGTTCATCTCCAGCTCAGAAGGCTCCCTACCTTCAAAGTCATACATCTCACCTGAAAGACAGAAGGAGGGATATTTATAACAGCCAGCTCCTGTTATGTGCACACTCACAGGCTCTGGGCTTTTGTCATGTCTGGTACAGAGGTTGATTCAACCACTCCTGACCACAATTAGAGGAACGGATATCAGACTCTGTGCTTCCCAGCTCCAGGATAGATGTAATCAAAAGCACAGCGATGTTCTGCAAGGGAAGAAAGGGTAGGGTATGAAAGAGAAGGATGGGAACAGGTAAGTCCTAACTTAGTTTCATAAGATAGTATGCATATGTTGCAGTTTTGCGTAGTTGGGTGCTGAGAGAGAGACCAGGGGCTGCAGAAAATGGCTGCTGGAACGCTCTGCCAGCCAAAAAGTATAAATACCAAGCAATTCAAGGCCAAAGTTGCTCTGATAGTGCCTCTGAGAATCACATATAGGAGAAAAAGACCTGGAAGTAGCAGCATTTTGCCACTAGAGAATGGAGTGCCAACATGTAAGCAGCTGTAGACACCAAAGGCCGGGAAGGGTGGGGAAGGAGGTGCCCCAGGTGTCTGAGAGAAAGACGCCCCTGTAGCCTGTAGAGAATACCCATGGAAAAGGCCAAGACCCCACCTGCTGCCTGTGGAGAGGCTCCATGCTGGATGAAGCAGGTGGAGACATAGACAAGACTCTGTGACTTACACTGGGATGAGCCCCTGCCAGCACAAGCGACCTACAGAGATGAGCGAGAGAGAGTTTTGCACTGGAAACAGGTTTGCTGGGGGAGGCCTATAGCCCCGTGGAGGACTGGGACTGGGAGACACTGTGATTTGTTGCTGCCTGCCAGAGCAGAGAGGAAGAGATTTATGTTGGAGAAAGTTCGTGGAGGACTGTCTCTCATGGATGGGACCCTACGGTGCAGCAGGGGGAGGGTGTGTGGAATTAATACACCCTCCCCCCCCCCACCCCGTCTGAGAAGGAAACCAACTTGCAAGAGACTGACCGAAGCCCCCATCTCCTAGTCCCTGCCCACCCCTACACGTGCTGTGATCGGGGTTGGGGGAAGAAGGGAGTAAAACTATGACTAGAGTGAAGTCTGCTAAGAAGGGAGTGAGGGGGGAGGTAGAGGTGTTTTAAGATCTGGAAAAGGAAAACAGCTCATGAAGAAGTAACCAAGAACCCCATTTCCGCCCCACCCCCACTTGTACTGTGAGCAAGGGGGGAAGAAGGGAGCAAAATCATGGCTAAAGGAAAGTCTGCTTAGAATGGTGGGGTGGGGGGAAGGTGTTACTGAGACCCCCATTTTCCCCAGTCCCTGCCCCTCCAGGGCTGCGACCGGGAGGGAAGAAGGGAGCAAACTTCTAACTAAAGTCTGCAAAGGAGGGAGTGGTTGGGTTAAAGTGTTTTAAGACCTGGTTGTGTTTGTTTTAAGATATTTCATTGCACTCCTGACTCTTGGGTTTTCACTGTTTCTCTTAAGCGTAGTGTAATAAATTAGATAGTTTTCTCTTCTGCACTCTCTGTTGAGTCTGTTTTGTCTGCATTGTTAATGACAGGATCATTTCTCTGTCCTTACTTTGACTCTTGAGCCTCTTAATATATATTTTCTCCCCTGTCCAACTAAGAAGGGGAGTAATAGACTGATTTTGGTGGGTGTCTGGCTTCAAGCCAGGGCTAAACCACCACAGCATCATAAGAAGATGGGGAGGCTTTTGGGTATGTTGGGTTGGGACTTTGGTATGACAAAACCCGTGAAGTTTGTTGCCTGACAGACAAATATTTTGTTTGTTCTCAAGTCACAGGCTCTTAACTTCTGCAATATACAAAATCAGTGTTGCCTTGGTTTTCCCTATGATTACATATTGAGTTTCAGCTGCATTTTACATTAAAATTCTATTTGAATGAGTAGTTACAAAGGCAATATATAGACAGAAGAAAATCTCTTTGATGAGCCAGTCAACAGCGTGCCTCAAGAGTCAAGTTACCGAAAATACTAGATTTCAGACACTGATGCAAGTCCTTTTTCTTTGGGTTTTTTATTTTAGTTTCAAGATTACATGAAAATATGGTTCTATTTGTCATTTCATTCAATTTTTACACATTTTGATGAGAAAAGATAAAGACACCCTATATGTATAAGGCACACCAAAAAAAAAAAATTTAATAAGTGGTTGTTTTGGACAGCTTTTTTAAGAGGAAACTATGCATTGAAAAAAAAAAAAAAAGATAATATTCATGTGGGATTTTCAAATTGCAATATTAAAGTGATTGTAACATACACGTCGGATGTGACTGTTCTAATGAGGAATTCCCACACAAATTCCTTCTACAATGTTTTTCACTGCAAGAAGTCTAATTTTGGGGATACAGCTGTACAAAGTAAGTTCATCAAGAAGCACAATGAACTTAACATTCTAAGAAGGTAAAATGGAAAAAGCATACTCACACATTTACAGATGGACCTTTGTGTTTGCAGTGGAAAACCCGACAGGTAAAATTTAGGCCTGAGTCACTGCAGTTATCAGTAAGTACCAAATTCCAAAAACATGACTAATTGGACTGTGAAGGTATGCTATAGTGTGTCCATTGTCACAGCATGACAAAGAAACCACTGTGATTTGTAATTATCTATATTACAAATAGGGAGTAATCATGAAAAATTATTCGCATGATATATGAGAATTTCTGAGGGGAAATAGACTTGTCTCCTTCTGCTCCATTCAAAGATGAGTATTCTTCTGAAAAATTCTAACCTTTAATTTATTGATTGCTTTGTGGAATGGTTGTGCCTGTCAAAATTATGCTTTATGCCTGACGTTTTCATATAGTATAAAGGGCTGAATTATTTTACTGTTCAAGAACCATGCTTTTTTAAAGCTTCCAGTAAAATTAAGGCATATCTAAAAAATAATAGAAACTAGTTCGTAAGGAAGTGTTTGAAAAGGAAACATTTGGTGCTGTTCAAAAATTGGATTAGATATCCGTTTTCATTGGAAGAAAGTGCTTAACCAGGTAACATCAACCAAGGGAGAAGAGTTGTCAATAGTGTCAATGATGCAATGGAAATTTTCCACTCTAATTCAAAGGGAGGTCAACTAAGCGGTTTTTGGGTTTGCTGTATAGCTGAATATACACTAATTTTGGATTGAACCTGATATTTTTATGCCATCTAGCAGAAAAATCTCTCTGCAAGGCTGTCTTCTGTTTCTTATTAGACACACAGCAGAATAAAGGCCTCAAAATTGATGAAGACATCACGGATACCACATTTATCTCTGTTGTATTAATCTCTTTCATTTATTATCTTTCCATGAAGAGATTTGTTGCCATTTTCCAGAATATTCACAATGTAATTTATTTTCCATTATTTTTTATTTGTATTCTTCTAAAATGCATGGCTTTTAGCATTAGGCCACAAGCCTCTCAGTTTTGCAGTAATTTTACCAAGATAGCCTATTGTAGAGCAGAAAAAGCTGCCATTTTACTGACCCAGACTGGCAATGCACAGAGAACAATGTCAGCTTTTAAAACATGCACACTTCAGTGGACTATGCCTTTACTTAAAAGAAAACAAGAAATAAAAACAATTTTTAATATTAAAAAAATGTTATTCTGTCATAACTCCATTGCCAAATCAGTGCTGCAATTGAGATGGGACTCACACAGCTTGATGCAAGCATTGTCAATTGACTGTAGCAAATCACAAGTTTATATACTTTGCAAAGCCTGTAATTGCCTTAGTTTCATTGGAGTGCAGAAGCCATTCTACATTAGTCATTTGTTGAATGGTTAGAAGCATTCACGAACATTGTCAGTAAAAAGTATAGTAATACAATCTTTAAACCACCCTGTTATTCATTCCTTTCAGCTTGTTTTGTTCTTCCTTTCAAGGCTGACTAGTTCCTACTATCCTTTCACCATGGTGCCTGCATGTCTCCTTCTAACAGTTGCCCAGTGCTGGAGGTTCTACTTAATCCTTTTAGGTCCTGTCCTACAAATCAGTTCAATTTAGTACTTACCAATGATGGCAACAGTCATTACCAGTTGTTCTTGCCATGTTCCAACAGCACACAATGTAACATAACTTGCTATTTAGAAAAGAAAAAAAAACGAACCAAACAAAACACATTCCAAGTTGAACTCTAGAGGGCATGATACAAGATCAGATGGGGTTTGGATTTTCGGAATACACCAACTGGTCTGTTTTTCATTCCCCTGGGAAGGAGTCTCAACGACATCAAGATTCCAAGGATTGCAGACTTTTTCCAGAAATCATCTTTTACATTCTCAAACTTTAGTCATTCACACTTTTGTCCTTGATTTTCTTAATGCATCTATCCATGAATGCATTAGATATAAAGGCCTTTTAAACTAATTTCCTATAATCAAATGTGTCTACAGCTCTGTTGAGAAAGAAATTACCTGTACATCTTTTTCCCTTTAACTAAATACTAGACAATACTAGGCAAGTTAATTTTTTTACATCTTTACATTTTGGTGGATGACAGGTTGCCCATGAGCCAGCAGTGTGCCCTGGTGGCTAAGAGGGACAAACTGTGAAGGAAGAAATGCCTCAGCCTCCCTGCTTCTCATATCCAGTCCATGGTTTCTTTCTGGGCACTCCTAGCCACACTACCAGCCTCTGTAAATTCAGACAAGAAGAAACCCAAGCCATAGGAGGGCACAGATGTACAAGCCCATGTGTCATCCCATCCTGTGAAAGGGATGGGAGATACTATCATTAGCAGAGATGAGTACATGGAATGGGGGATGCTATTATGCACAAAGACAATAAATGCAGTTTCAGTTTGAAGGGTGACAGTTCTGACTAACAGAGGACATTGTTTAAACCTGTTAAAGTTGATTAGGATAATTTCCTCTCTGTTCCAATCACACTGCTCATCAATTAGTCCCTAAAACAACAGTTTGTAGCCTCCTGTTCAAAGGCAAGAAAAATCAGTGAAGTCTACCTTAAAACAAACATCATGCATTAAACACTGCAGCAGTTCAGCAGCTTACTGACAGTGGCTCATACATCCATGTAGCAAGGGCAGAGAAGAGTATGGAGGACAGAAGTGTTTGTCTCTTGGAAATCTGAGATCCAAGCATTGACCAATAGTGTGCTTAATGTCTTTTGCAGACACAAGGCTGGGGAGGAGTGTTGCTTTGGCTCAATGGGTAGGAAGGCTCTACAGAGGGATCTGGACAGGCTGGGTCAATGGACCAAGGCCAACTAAAGTTCAGGAAGGCTCAGTGCTGAGTCCTACACTTGAGTTACAACGACCCCATGGTCAACAGTACAGGGTTGGGGAAGAGTGGCTGGAAAGCTGCCTAATCTGGGCTGTTGGTCAACAGCCAGCTGAATATGTGACAGGAATTGCCCAGGTCAACAGCAGGCCAACAGCATCCTGGCTTGTATCAGAAATAGTGTGGCCAGCAGGACTAGGGAAGTGACAAGCAGCAGAGAGGGAATCCTTTTCCCACAGTAACAGGAAACAGAGAACATTCTGACATAAGGAACTGTTGCCTGTGATCCCCACAAAAGACGTCGCTTCCAATTTGTTCTTACAGCTGCAACATCTTACCATTTCCAAGTCTTGCATATCTGATAATGCCTAGAAAACTAAGTAATCCTTTAAAAAGCAAGACTACAATCAGCTCTACAATGTATTAATAACTTGAAAAGACAGGTGGATTTTGACCAAAACCCCACATGAGAACACTCACATGTTCTACAGAAGTTCTGATGCAGATGAAATGCATTGCTGAGCTCCACAGAAGCAGGAGAAATTCTAAGTATAGAAAAATCTGAAGGGAAGTTGGTCCTGTAAGACAATACACATACAAACATCTGTCTGTTACTTAGAAAACAAACTATTATATATATACACTTCATTGGCTGAGATTTGCACTGATCCACAGGGACCTCTCAACTTATAGCCTTATCCTAGGCTTCACAGACAGTAGTAGGTAACTCATTGCTACTCAAAAGTAAGAAACACCAACAGAAAATAGCAGTTCTAAATATTCTTTTATTGTTAAAGATATTTTGGTTTATTATCCCAGTTAGTATTCACAATCAATAACTGGGTTTTGATTTAATCCATCACTTCTGAATAACCAAAATCAGAGCTCTCCCAACTCAACATAAAAACACTCCACTGCTGAGGTTATCATAAAGGGAGTTAGCTCACTAACATCAAAGTCAATGAAAGTTTTGCCATCAAAGCTGTTGGATGCATATGTAATTATAAGCTAGTAACATTGTATTCACCATCACATAAGGGATTCTTTCAGTAGGAAGAATTTCCTGCTTTGCAAATTGTAAGGCTTAAAATTCCATATATGGAAACCAGATGACACAGTGTTTAGAGATTTAATACAACTGGAAAATGTATTAGATGATATTTCATCTTTGTCTATGAAAAAACCCCACTGTATCAATGAGTACAAAGCCTAAATAAATGTCTTCCCTCATACGATACTACACCTACAGATCAGTGCCAAAATGTCGAGCTTTTCAACAGAGTATTTTTCTACCTACAATATGTACTGTTGTGACACACTTACATACCTCAGAAAAGACAACTGCCCTTTTTATTTTATGTATCTATGTTTTACATTTGAGTATTGATCTCTACTATTTTGCAATGGCTCTAGTCCCCAGATGTTTTCAGTCTATACTGGAGACAGCCACACATGTCTAAGGCACAAGCACACTGGCAACTTGCTCATTCCACATGCCCAAACACAAGAGAATTATTTTTCTGGTAGGGAGAAAGCTGTCTTTGGAAGACCAGATTGCACATTTCCACACACTCTTTAAAGGACTTCTAATCTACAGGAAGATGCAATCAACCCAACAGTAAAGCAGACTCTGGAGTTCATGTGTGTCTTCTAACTTCTACCTATTTCCAGCCACAGATGTTGAGACTGCTTCCTCCAGTAGCAGCATGTTTTCTTGGAAGACAGGGAAAAGGAAGGCAGCCTTCCTTGAACTAGACAAACATGGATCTGTAAAGCACAGTAAAGCTTTAGGTAATTACAGAGTTTTAAAGTATACAGCTGTTTCTTCACAATTAAAATGTTTTAAGATGATTGAAAAACAAGTATTTCTGTAGCAGGCCAACATCTTTGCATTTGCAAAAAGTAAAAAACACATAAAACAGGGAAGATTAAATTGATACATAGCTATCTATAAATAGATTTCTGCCAGTAAAATTGTTTTTTATATATTTAGATCCCTGCTTGAAAACAAAACAAAACAAAAAATTGCCTTTAAACCCCCAAAGATGATTGATTTTTTGGAATATAAACACTGGAAAATATCAGCTGAACTCCATGGTGTGTAAGAACATTAACTCTGGACTTTAGAAATGCTAATGCTCATGGGAACTTCCCGGAATCTTTGCACTAGCTTTAGTGCTTCCAGGTGCACAGATCTTCTCATGGACCTTTTTCACAGTCTCCTCTTCCAGTAAGAATCAGAATTTCTACATCACTGTGTATGTACATGGAGACTTATAAAACACAGGAGAACACAGGGTCCACTCCAAAGACCCAGTATTTAAAAAAATAAAGTTGAACACAGGATTATGGCATCTAATTTGTTATACAGGTGTTGGATTCTACTAAATAAATATAATCTCACATACTAAAAAAAAAAAAAAAAAAAAAGGCAGCAGCTTATCTTACTGCTTTTTGTGATTCCACACCACATAAACAACAATAGAAAAAGTCTCGATCTCTGTAACAATCACAGGACTGGACTACCACCCCTGCAAGAGGGAAGCAGAGTTCAGAAGGTTGCATGCACACTTTTCTTTCTTTTCAGTGGTAACAGTTAATAGGGACTTGCAGCAAGAAGGTCCACTGGCAACTTTTGACTTCTGTAGCAGTAGTTTTGAAGATGTTAAAAACTGGCACATGTTAAAACCTGCAGTGGCTGCATGCAAACTAGGCTCCCTTCTGCCCAAAGATGATGTGTTACAGTAACCCTGGTGTCCTGGTTTCAGTTTTCAGTACTTTAAGGAGCAGGCAGCTGCGTGGATCTCGGCCCACAGCCAGGGTGAAACCACGACACCTGGATTTTGTGCCTCTAAGGCACGTTTCACATTTCCTAACCAGTTATGGTTATCTTCCAGCTGCAGATTGCAACTTTAAAATTCACAGTTGGAACATCTAAAAGCAGATGAGTCAATGGAAAAAAAAGTGACTCATTGCAAACAGTGAAGTGAATGGACAGGGTCTATAACGGTCAAACTTGAATAAATTTGGGATATAGTTTAGATACTAGCCGTAATGTCCTCAAGGATAGGAAGATCTGGGAATTTTACAAAATCCCTCCACCGAATATTTAACCTCTTTCACTTAGGTGAGGAAAACCTAATCTCAAACAAATTTAAGGTCTCCAGACCCTTCCTAAAGCTGTTTTAAAAGCGAAAGCAACAGTCTATGTGATCGGAAGTGGTGCCACAATAATTTATCACAGAATCACAGAATCACAGAATCACAGAATCTTAGGGGTTGGAAGGGACCTCAAGAGATCATCGGGTCCAACCCCCCTGCCAAAGCAGGCTCCCTATCTCATACTACATAGATAGGCGTCCAGACGAGACTTGAATATCTCCAGAGAAGGAGACTCCACCACCTCCCTGGGCAGCCTATTCCACTGCTCCGTCACCCTCACTGTGAAAAAGTTCTTCCGCATGTTGGTGCGGAACTTCCTATGCTCTAGCTTACAGCCATTGCCCCTAGTCCTGTCCCCACAGACCACTGAAAAGGGGCTGTCCAATTCCCCCTGCAACCCATGTCTAAGATATTTATAGACATTAATTAGGTCCCCCCTAAGTCTTCTTTTTTCCAGGCTGAACAGCCCCAGCTCACTCAGCCTTTCCTCGTAGGGTAGATGTTCCAGGCCCCTAATCAACTTTGTCGCCCTTCTCTGGACTCTCTCCAGAAGGTCCCTGTCTTTTTTATACCAGGGGGCCCAGAACTGGACACAGTACTCCAGGTGGGGCCTGACCAACGCAGAGTAGAGGGGGAGGATCACCTCCTTCGACCTGCTGGACACACTCTTCCTGATGCACCCCAGGATCCCATTGGCTCTCTTGGCCACCAGGGCACACTGCTTGCTCATAGCCAACCTGTCATCAACCAGGACCCCCAGGTCCTTCTCCTCAGAGCTCTTTTCCAACAGGTCATCCCCCAGCCTGTACTGATACAGTCGGTTGTTCCTCCCCAGGTGCAAGACTTTACACTTGCTTTTGTTGAATTTCATTTGGTTTCTCCCAGCCCAGCTCTCCAGCCTGTCCAGGTCTCGCTGAATGGCAGCGCAGTGTTCCTGCGTGTCAGCCACTCCTCCCAGCTTTGTGTCATCAGCGTACTTGCTGAGGGTGGATGTTATTCCCTCATCAAGGTCGTTGATGAAGATATTAAACAGGACTGGACCCAACACCGAGCCCTGGGGAACACCACTAGTCACAGGCCTCCATTCAGATTCTACTCCACTGATCACGACCCTCTGAGCCCGGTCCGACAGCCAGTTCTCAACCCACCTCACTGTCCACTCATCTATCCCTTGTTTTCTCAGCTTCTCTATCAGGATGTTATGGGAGACAGTATCGAAAGCTTTGCTAAAGTCGAGGTAGATGACATCCACTGCTCTCCCTCCATCCACCCAGTTGGTAACGACATCATAGAAGGCTATGAGATTGGTCGAGCACGATCTCCCCTTGGTGAATCCATGCTGACTACTCCTCATGACCTTCTTCTCTTCCAGTTGTTTGGAGATGGCGTCCAAAACAAGCTGTTCCATCACCTTTCCAGGGACAGAAGTGAGGCTGACTGGCCTATAGTTACTGGGATCCTCCTTCTTGCCTTTTTTAAAGACTGGAGTGACATTGGCTATCCTCCAATCTTCAGGCACTTCTCCTGTAGTCCAGGATTTATCGAAGATGATAGAGAGCGGCTCCGCAATCACCTCCGCTAGCTCTCTCAGCACACGTGGGTGTATCCCATCCGGGCCCATGGATTTGTGTGCATCCATTCCTTTGAGTCGCTCCCGGACCTCCCTTACCTCAACTAGAGGGAAGCCATTCGTTCCCCAACCACTCCTACTTTCATCTGGGATCTGTGAGTCCCGAGAAGCCTTCGGAGTAAAGACCGAGGCAAAGAAGGCATTGAGTATCTCCACCTTCTCATCATCTCTCGTGACCAAGACACCCGCCTCATTCAACAAGGGACCTACATTATCCCTGGTCATCCTTTTACTATTCACATACCTGAAGAAACTCTTTTTATTGTCCTTTATTTCCCTTGCCAGCTTCATTTCTAAGCAAGCCTTAGCCCTCCTAGTTGCATCCCTACAGGCCCTGGCAACATCCTTATATTCATCCCGTGATCTAAGACCCTGTTTCCACAGTTTATAGGTCTTCTGCTTCCCTCTGAGTTTATTCATAAGCTCCCTGCTTATCCATGCAGGTCTTCTGCCTTTCTTTCCCGATTTCTTACTCAAAGGGATGCACCTATTCTGTGCTTGGAAGAGGTGCTGTTTGAATGTTAGCCAGTTCTCGCAGGCACCCATTCCTTCAAACAAAGCAGCCCATGGGATAGCCCCTATTTGATTTCGGAGGAGATCAAAGTTAGCTCTTCCAAAATTCAGGGTAGCTATCCTACTTTCTGGCTTGCCTTTTCCACTCAGGATCTTGAACTCGACCATTTCATGGTCGCTTAGTCCTAAGCTGCCCCCGACATTCACTTCACTAACGAGCCCGTCCTTGTTAGTGAAAACAAGGTCAAGCACCCGCCCTCCCCTCGTAGGTTCCTGCACCATCTGTGTCAGGAAGTTGTCTTCCATGTACCGCAGAAATTGTCTGGACTGCATACGACTGGCCGTATTGCTTGCCCAGCAAATATCTGGGTAATTGAAGTCCCCCATAAGGACCAACGCCTGCGATCTTGAGGCTACTTCCAATTGCTTGTAAAACGCATTATCCACCCGCTCCTCTTGATCAGGGGGCCTGTAATACACACCCACGACTATGTCACCCAAGCTGGCCTGTCTTTTAATTCTTACCCACAAACTCTCAACAAACGGTTCATCCCTACCCAGGTGGAGCTCAATACATTCTAGGTGCTCTCTAACATAAAGAGCAACTCCTCCACCTCGTCTCCCTAGCCTATCTTTCCTAAAAAGCACGTAGCCATCCATGGTAGCGTGCCAGTCATCCAGGCTGTCCCACCACGTCTCAGTGATTGCAATGAGATCAAGGCCCTGTGACTGCACAAAGATTTCTAATTCTTCCTGTTTGTTCCCCATGCTACGTGCATTTGTATAAAGGCATTTTAGTGGGGGAGCAGATCCAGATATCTCCAACAGCTCACTGCGAGATTTTCGATAGGGGATGGGCAAAAGCAGCTCCACTGAGGAGTTCACGGAGTAATCCACAGAGTTATCCCTACTCTCGTGTGAAGCAACATCCCCAAGTCTGCCATTGTGCTGTTGGCATTTATCTATTTCCCCCAGCAACTCGTGCTGTGGTTCCCAAAGCACCTGCCTCGCCCCAGCAGCCTTTGTAATTTCCCCTTCCCCCTTCCTAACTAGTTTAAAGCCCTATCAATGAGCCCTGCCGTCTCCTGAGCAAGGATCCGCTTTCCTCTATGGGACAGGTAAGCCCCATTAACAGTACTCATGTCCGGGGCAGAGTACACCATCCCTTGGTCAAAGAACCCAAATTTCTTGTGCAGGCACCAGCCTTTTAACCACTGATTCAATTCATGGGTTCTCCTGACCTTTTATTTGTTTCTTAACATCTACCAAAGTCAAAATACAAAGATACAAGCCTGTTAGATAGGTGGTAAAACACCTCTAATAAACAATTTTTAAAACCTTTTAAATCCAAAACCATAGTTTAATTTGATGCCCTTAGGGTTCTGTATTATGTGGAAGAGGGATAAGTCATTAAGATTCTAAGATAAGTCATTATTTTACTGGCCTCTTTTTATTTTCCTCTTGTACGGAAGCAAGTCTCTGTGTTTGTTCAATTGCTTGTTGGCTTATTTTTATAGTTGTTCAAATGTTGCCTTTTATCAGAGTTGCACACGGTATTTGTGGTATGGACTTACAATGAAATTGCACGCCGATATAGTGGGGTTTGTAGTGTTAGCAACCAGAAATTAGAGAAGTAATTTTTTTTATTTTTTTAATTCTACTAAACAACAAATGGAAATCTCCAATATAAAGAGAGAGGGTTAGGTACTGGGACATGTGCTGTTTAATATTGTTGCCAGGGTCATGGGCAGTGGGATCAAATGCACCCTCAGCAAGTTTGCTGACACCAAGCTGTCTGATGAGGCTGACATGCTGGAAGGAAGGGATGCCATTGAGAGGGACCTTGACAGGTCTCAGAGGTGGATCTGTGTGAGCTGCATGAAGTTCAACAAGGCCAAATGCAAGGTCCTGCGCGTAGGTTGGCACAGCACAAGGACAAATACAGACTGGGAAGAAAATGGAGAGCAGCCTTGAGGAGAAAGACTCGGGAGTTCTGCTCAATGACAAGCTCAACATGAGCTGGTAATACATGCTTGTAACCCAGAAAGTCAATCATATCCTGGAATGCATCAAAAAATGCATGACCAGCAGGTCAAGAGGGGTAAGTCTGCCCCTCCACTCTACTCTTGTGAGACCCATCTGAAGTACTGTGTCCAGCTCTGGGGTCCTCACTACAAGAAAAATGGTGACAGTTGGAGTGAGTCCAGAGGATGCCACAAAGATGATCACAGGGCTGGAGCACCTCTTCTGTAAGGACAGGCTGAGAGAGTTGGGCTTGTTCAGCCTGGAGAAGAGAAAGCTCCAGGGGACCTTACTGCAGCCTTCCAGTATCTAAAGTAGGCCTACTGGAAAGTTGGAGATGGGACTGTTTGTAAGGGCATCATGAGACAAAGAGTAATAACTTTAAACAGAAGAACAGATTTAGATTAGGTACAAGGAAAAATTCTTCCCTGTGAGGAGTCAAGATAAGGACAGGGAGAGATCATTCCGCAATCAGCAATATGAGGAAGAACAGACTCAACACAGAATAAAGGGAAGAAACTCTCTCATTTATTGCACTGCACTGCACGCCCAGTGACACCAGAGTTGGGCAATGAGAAGTGTGGCCAGATCTTAAAGCAGCTTCCCCCACTCCTCCTTTCTTAGCAGGCTTTATTCATGATTTCGCTCCCTTCCTCCCACCCACCCCCTTGTGCCACAGGAAGCGGCAGGGAATGTGTTTTTTTTCCGGTCAGTTTCTCATGAGTTGTTTTCCTTCCTAGCTTGGGGAGTTGGGCATTCCTCACATCCTTCCTTCCCCTGCTGCACCATGGACGGGTCCCACCCATGGGAGACAGTCCTCCATGAATTTCTCCATGACTCCTTTCTGTTGGGGCATCAGCTCCTCACCAACTACCTCAGCACAGCTCCCTTCCATGGGGTACCAACCTTCACGCCCAGACTGCTCCAGCCCGGTCCCCCACAGAGTCACAAGTCCCCCAGCAAAGCTGCTGCAGCATGGGTCAGTCTCTCCGCAGGCTGCAGGTTTTGCTGCCAGGAGCTTGCTCCAACGTGGGCTTCTTACAGGTTCACACAGTCCTTCAGGTGTCTCAACCTGCTCTAGCATGGGGTCCTTCATGGGCTGTAGATGGTATCTCTGCTCCCTGTTATCTACAGTGTCTCATTTCCACACCCCTTTCCCTACTTCACTGGCCTTGATGTCTGCACAGTTCCTTACAGCTTCTCACTCCTTTCTCTGGTGGCAAAAAGCAGCTGCTTGCATTTTTTTGTCTCCTAAATGTGATTCCCAGAGGTGCTGTGAACATTGACGATTGCCTTGGTCTGCAGCAACTGTGGCCTTGAATCGGCCAGTGTTTACTGTTGGTCCTGCAGAGAGCTTCTAGATGCTTCTTGCAGCAGTCATCCCTTCAGCCCTCACCTTCATCAGAACCCAGCCACACAAAACTGTTCAGAAAGAAACGTTAAAGCTCTAAGCATAGACTAAAGAGAAAGTCATGTTTTTCATTTGGGATTCATGGCTGCAAATCCATGTGTCTGTGACAAGCTGGATGGTCTCTTTCCTCTGTGAGGAATTCACTGCTGCAAAGTATTGTGGATAACAAAGGCATATTAAAATCTAAAAATAAACTTGACAAAAAAAAATCTTGAAACAAAGCCAAAAAAAGTCCCAAACCATACTACTTCTAGACCAGAAAGTCTTTCATCCTCAGACTGCTGGAAACGTGTTTTAAGGAAGTATCACCATACTCCTCCCTGCCTTTCTTAACTTCTTAGCTATCGGCCATTTACAAGACAGATTACACAGGCAGCTGAGTAACAGCCTATCGTAACTATAAATATATTTTGAAAAGTTTTGGAGTCTTCTTGCAGAATTGGCACCAGAAAAGAAAAATCCCAAGGAGGATGGAAGAAAAATTACCTTATACAATGGATTCTTAGATTCACAGAATCACCGAATGGCATGGGTTGGAAGGGACACCAAGGATCAGAGAGCTCCAACCCCCCTACCACAGGCAGGGACACCAGCCTCAGGCCGGATCTACACAAGGTTGCCCAGGGCCCCATCCAACCTGGCCTTGAACATCTCCAGGGACAGGGCATCCACCTCCTTTCTGGGAAGCCTGTTCCAGCACCTCACTACTCTCTCTGTGAAAAACTTCCCCCTAATATCTAATCTGAACCTTCTTTCCTTTAGCTTTAGTCCATTCCCGCTTGTCCTGACATTTTCTACCCATTTAAAAAGTTGATTCCCCTCCTGTTTGTGTGCTCCCTTCACGTACTGTAAGGCTGCAATGAGGTCCCCCTGCAGCCTTCTCTTCTCCAGGCTGAACAAGCCCAGCACCCTCAGCCTCTCCTCATAGAGAAGGTGCTCCAGCCCTCTAATCATCTCTGTGGCCCTCCTCTGAACCCTCTCCAACAATTCTACATCTTTCTGAACCCTCTCCAACAGTTCTACATCTTTCATTCAGGATACCTAGACTGTGTGTTTAGAACAGGTTAATTAATGCAGTTTCAAAAAAGTTGGACAAGATTGTTGGATAGAAGACACTCTGAAGAGCTGTCGACATATTCAAAGACATAAATTATAGAACTGAGCAGAGAAAACTGTCCATGAAATCACAGATTGTCTATCTGAACAGAAAGCAAGGCACATGCAATCTGGTTCATATTTAAGTCAGTGGGTTCAGAGCACTGAGGACAAGTTTGTTTTATTCACATCTTTCCAAAAGAATAAAGAGTCATGTACATCTACAGATCTGTACTTGTGAAGAATTCTTTCAGAAAAAGGGACAACACAGAGAGATCAGAATAGTTGATTTTTTTCTGTTACTGTTTTCTGTTTAAGGTCTGTGTCTTACTAGCTAGCAAGGGGTATTGAAAGAATCAGAGGATTGAGAAACACCTTAAATGCGCTTGTGTCACCAGGCCAATTAACATCAGAACCCAGTAATGACAGGTTTGTAATAATCTCATGTATTTCTTTTTCTCCCCAAAATTTCTGGATTTCACCAGGGTGAATGATTCTAACTACATGTCTTACTTGAAGTGCACTCTGATGTGATTTGCTCGTTGTAGACCAGTTAGTATATATGCTAGCACGTCAGTAGCATGGATAAGGATGGCATGCTGACCTAAGTTACAAGCCAGCATCATCACCGTACAGACACGTCCAAAGAAAAAAAACCCAGATCATTTACCCACCCCATAAAATCAACACCCTTTGTCTCAGCCCACAACAAGTCTTGCCTATTCCAGGAAGGCAGAGAAAAGAGGTAACACATATCTTGCTTTCCCTCATTTTGCATTTCTGTCAACACACAGAGGTCAATAATTGCATGATTCATTAGTGGGACAGAACTGCCTCAACAGAAAGTAGGCAGATCCACTGCAGTCCTCTTTCTGCCCAATTTCTTCTGTGTGTGAGAAAAGCATCTAATACAATCCCTATACTACTATTGGTCTGGTCCCAAAAGAAGCTGCAGAGCGTTGGGTTGAATTTATAGCTTCCTAAATAAATTATGTGGATATTGTGCAGTACTAGGGACATCTTGCAGAACTATGCAAATTACTGTGACTTTTACAGCCTTATTTTTATAGTTGTATGTCAAGAATAGTAACAATACAGTATATCACTAGGAACAGAAAAAAAAAAAAAATTAAAATGTACAGGTGACCATTTGTCCAGAAATGCAGCTGTGGTGCACATGAAAGCACGGTTAGCTTCATTGCGAAGTATATTGCTCCACCCACATGTAATATATATACTGTATTTCTTTCACTTTATAAATGCATGTAAGATGTGTCCATTACCAGGCAAAAAAACCCAAAAAAAGACCTTTCTCTTTGTGATGTTATTAACATATATGAAGGACTGTGTGAGGGTGTCACTTCAAGGTATCAGACATTAATTCTCAATCAGAAATCAGAGAATCACTTCCTCTTTTCAACCTTTGCTTTCTAAAACCCTTAACCTTCAGAAACACTTCTCTGAAGGTCAATTTTTTCCACAGGTGTGGAGACATCAG